>JANSVA010000006.1:9960803-9975099 GCA_025504915.1 Erythroxylum reticulatum
TGTGCCCATCTGGCCCCTCGAGCACGATCTACACAATTTATTGGGTGGTGCCCGCCCACCCCTGGGTGGGTCAAACTGAATGCGGATGGGGCGTGTTGCAACGACACCTCTTAGGCCACTACAGGTCTCATTCGAAATCGCTCTGGCGATTGGCTAGGCGGTTTTGCTCAGAATATAGGTCGTTGTTTCCCATTTTCAGCTGAACTCTGGGGCGTTTACTCGGGTCTTCAGCTGGCATAAACCATCGGTTTTCACCACGTGATACTTGAACTAGACTCTATCGTGGCTCAAGAGCTCCTCTCCGATGCCTCGCATCGCGTCCTATCTCTCAATCCTTTGGTCCTGGGCATCAATGAACTTCTCATCCGAAACTGGGTAATCATCCCTCGCCACACCTATAGAGAGGGCAACCGGTGTGCTGACTGGCTCGCCAACTATGCTTTTACTTTAGGACTCGGGCTCACCACTTTTGATAGGGCACCATCCGAGTGTGCCACTCTCCTTTTACAGGATATGGTCGGAGTTAGTCTCCCTCGTAGGATATTGTAATTTATACTTTTTCCGTTGTAAAAAAAAAAGAAAATAAGGGTCCCCTTACTAATGAACTTTAGGAGCAAAGAATTATTCCTTTCAGGCAATTTCGGAAATCATCTTGAGCCTTTGGTTTATTAGCATTTCGGCAGGAGAAAAACAGGTTAAATCGTTAAAATAATATTTTAGATCATAACTTTTTTTTATCAAAATATGTGTTAAACTTTAATATTTTTTAGTATTTTAATTTCAATTTTAACATTTTAAAAAAGTTGTAAATAAAATTTAAGTAGACAAAAAATAGGAAAAATTAAATTTATGTACCTAAAGCACTATATCGTCATTAATGTGATACCATCAAATATAACAGTGCAAGACTGATTTGATTAAATTTAAAACTTAAAATTAATAATAATTTTTAATTATCCTAAAACAAAGATTATGTTTGTCAATTATTTTGCTTAAGTATATCTGAAATCCCTTATCAATTTAATTGAATAAAAAATAATAATTGGGGAAACCTTATTATGATAGTTTTCGCGCTTATCCTAGTTTCTCTCTTTCAACTCCATTTGTTTCTCACTGCAAATGTCTCCTTGATTTCTCTCTGGTTTTTCACTTGTCAATCTCTATACACACAATAACGATTAAAAAAAAACGTAGAGAAGAGACATTATATCATAATAGGTTGTATTTTTTATTTTGTCTTTATCTTTGTCTGCTTTATAGTTTGGATTAAGGAGATAATTATGTCGGATTTAAGTTAAGACCAAAATTCAACCAGTACATACATATGCAAAGTTTTTTCTTCTCAAAAGTTATATGCCAAAAGTGACTCATACCATAATCAATTCTCTCTTCTTCTTCTTTTTTTGTTTCGCTCCTAATCATTTTTACTATTATAGTGATTTTTATGTTTGTTTATACTATTAAAAGTTGCAATTATATTATTATTTAGCTATTTTGTGGCTATATGTAAGGTCATATATATTTAAGTTACATCTATAAACATAGACATAGAGTAAATAGATATTTCAAATGCAGTAATGAGCGATGATAATGGAGGGATGTGTCTATTGGCTTAAGCTGATGTAAAGGTAGAAAAAACTAATTCATGGTGTCAGATTGTGATATTGGCTTATAATTTGGAATTGAATAGTGAAGTACTTATAATTATATGTTATATGCAAATGATATCTTAATCTTTATATTCATAAATAATTAGAATACATCATTTTTATAAATTTTAATTGTTTTAGAGATTTTTCAAATTTATACAAAAGACTTTACCAGATACTACTCATCGAATATCTACTAGACACATATACCACTATTGACATAGGGATTGGAAGGGAAAGGAATTGAAATATTAATCTTGAAATTGTACATGGTTAACCTATGTAGAAGATTTCAGCCATCATCACAAAAGAGTGGACATAATAAAAATTGAATATGCTTCTACATTGCTTGATATCCTAATACAAGGTGGGCAAGATGCTACCAATCATTTGAATCAAAACTCCTACTTGTTGATAATAATGTGAGTGAAACCTTTAATAGGTAGATACTACCAATAAGAGATAGGTTAGTTATTATCATGTTTCATTGTTTCAAACTATAGTGATGAAGAGACGTGCAAATAAAAGATGATTTGTATATACTTAAAATTAGATATTGCATCAACCATTAGAAAGAAATTAGAAAAGAACAAAAAAAAGAAATGCAATAGAGAATAGTCTATAATAAAGATGGAGCATATGAAGTGTCAAAGGGTAATGGAAAATATACTATGAGAGTTGGTAGATAACAATCCTATAGTTATAGGATATAGGATCAATATGGATACCTTTGCTAACATATAATAAGTGCAATCTATCATTTCAAACAAAAAGTCAAAAAAATTGTAGATGGTTGATACAAGAAGGCTTGATTCCTTAGTTTGTGTGATCATGTGTTACAATCTATTAAGGTGCAATTTTTTGGCTTACGATTAATGCAGAGTTGATATAGCAAGTGGTTAAAAAGTCATGCTAAGAAGGCCAAAATCTACTAGAAGGAAAGGAACAAATAAGCATAAAAAGTTGAAAAATTCAAACACATTATCTTATAAAAGACAGGTACAAAAATGTAGGAAATATGGTAATTATCGCTTCAATGTTAGAAAAAGAAACAAGGATGGCTTATGCATACCTAGAGAAACATCTTTGTAGGTATAAAAATTTCTTTGCTTACAAACCTTGAATTGTTTAATGTGCTTTGCTACATGTATAAAACTCACATTGTTATTCCCATTATATATATTACGTTATCATTAAGGTATCTAGGTGTATAAGCCTTTGATATTTTATCAATTTATCTTAGTTATAATAATTAATGAATATGTTTCATTTGATTAATAAAGGTTGCCAGTATAAATGTAGTTAAAGATATTGCTATACAAAGTCAACAAAGCAATACTATGAGTTCCATATTTGAGCATTCATTACATTATTAAAAATTAATTCAATTCAATTCTATGAATGACATGTATTTTTAGGTTAATAGCTCTTCATATAACAGTAAAAAGAAGTTTGCATGTGTTGATCCATATGCTTTCAAATTATTATTTAAACCAAGGGATCTAAAGTCAGAAGGAAAATCTAGTATCACTTCCCAATATAGTTACAAGTTAAAGCAAAGAGGAGGAGAGCATCATTGAAACAAGCATTATAAGAACAACTTTCTTAGTCAAGTATAAATAAGGGAAGCAATATCTCATAGAACCAACCATATTAAAGTTCTCATTTGTGTTGTCTATAACGTTTAAATGGATGTATTGGTGGTATACTTTTTAGATATATGTGTGCTGATATTTTCTTTTTAGATGGGTGTGTTGTCAGCATAACTTTAACTACATGTATATATATCTGCCTATTTTATATATGAATTCTAAAAATATTACTAATATTAATGTGTTTGCCACTTTTGTATATCAATTTCAAATATATTACTAATATTAATGCATTTGTTACTTTTGATTAATGAATTCCAAATATATTTCTATTATGAATTATTATATTACATGTTTCATATGAGAAATAATAGGGGAATCATTACATTCAATAGATAATTACAAATTATATTTCAATAAAAGTTATAGTGAATAATCATTACATTCATTAAAATTCAAATTTGAAATTTAACGTTCCAATTCATTGCCAATTCATCACCATTTCCCCACAATATTTTTTAGAATAACACCCACCATAAACTTAAAAAATTATATTACAATAATCATTAACATAAATTTTAACTCTTTTTTCTCTTTGCCAATAAATTAATGTCTTATTTTAAAAGCTTTATTTGCTCCTCAATCTCCTTGGTTGTCCTTATTTCAATAATGATTTTTTGGAACCTCCTTCTTTAACGTACATACTTCTTATAAATTTGTACTTTTATTCTCTTTCAATATGTCATTTAGTTGATTTCCTATGCAAGATAGAGCCATCATTACAAATCATGTTCTTTATTGGATTTGAGGTTAGGGTTCCAAAAAACTTTGATTATTGAAAGGATTTTGGTTATAAGGTAATTTTGCATGTTATATAAAAAGCCTTATAAGTTTAAGTAATATACCTTATAGTAATACTTTGTGTGTTAACTTTGACACTCTCATCAACTTCTGTTATTTATTGGGCATTTGGGGACTTGCTACTTACCCATTACCCATTCTAGTGCTCTCTCCTTACTTTTAAGAACTAGTTTTAGAGATATTGAATCATTCTGTTGCTTATTTGTTAGGACCTAAACATATCTTGAAAATGTACCATAATTATTCTATTTTTCCAACTTTAATATGATAAAAAAAATAAAGGAGACATCCAATATCTTTTGTATCTTATTAATGTTTAGTTTATAACATTTGGATTTGCACGTAATACTTGTAACATATAATAATACCTTAGTTATGTATCCCGAATCGAACGTGAAAGGGCAATAAACAGAGAAATGCAGAAAATACTTGATTTCGGTTTCATAACTTCAAACGAGCTTTCCGAAGCTAAAACGAGCTCAAATCCACCATGTCTTTAAAGGAACTGCTCACCAAAACGTGGTCAATGTCTTTCTACAGTTTTCTCAAAACGTAAGCTTTTTTAACAGGTTAGAGAATCCTTATGCTTACTAATGATATGAGCAACTGCAGGAGACCTTAACCTTTATATATATAGCTTTCATATCGGACTTCCCCATCACAGGCTCGATATAGGTCAAGTTCACATTAATCTGGATTCATTTTTCACCCAAACTTCAACCCAATGATTTAGATCATTTATTGGGTCACTTTATTATCTTTATTCGGATCAAAATATATAATTTAACCAATACATTATTTGAAGAAACCAAAAATGCAATTAAAGATTGTCCAAATTTATGGGAAAAGAAAAAAATGTCCAACATTCTCCCCTTAGACAATACTTAATTGCAGTTTTAACTCAAGTTTAAAAAAAGTTTAAAATTTTAGTTAAGCTATGCTACTGTATTAGTCGACTAAGTTTTAAACCAAAACATTTGATCCAAAGATAACGAAAGTCGGTCATTCCGTCTTGTAAGGCTTTCGATACCGAAAAGTATGAAATTTATGTGTCATGTGCGACACTTACAATCACACATATCTAATATCTTATTAACATAAATGGGAAAATGGAGTATGACAAACTAAGATGATACTTGTATGATCTAAATTATATCATTTCTCGTTTGTAGGTCTCGATTTCTCCAACTTTATGCTAAACCGCATATGCTAAACTACATTAGAGAAATCTTGTTTTCTCTCACCGAATGCTAAACAATATTAGAGAAAACTTATTTCCTCTCACCAAACACTAAACAACATTAGAGAAAACCTTTATGTTCTCCAACAAAATGCTAAACTACATTAGAGAACCTTTATGGGATTAAAAACTTATATCCCCCTTTGTCATATGAAACTTTAAGGATATCCGTATAAAACTATATGCGTCTAAATGACATAGGCTCAAGGCCAAACTTTATATATGCCTAATGACCTTTAAATGCTTGATATTGACACAAATTTTAAAACTTTCATACGTATTATGATAATGTATGATAACATGTTTTAATAAGGATAAATAATGATCATCTTTATTGATGAATCATTATATCGTCATAATACATCAAAACGTACAAAAGTGTATGGAGAAAACATATCAATCCCCTAACTAAAAGTGTATAAGGACTTTAAAACACCGATACTGTATACTTGTCTTCCAAACACAAGTGGCTAAAGTCCTTTAGTTAAATAATCGACTTATAGTTCCTCAGTTCTTAAATGCTCCAAACCTTAATGTCACCTCTTTGTATCAACTACTTCATAGTCAAATATTTGACCTCAAAATGCTAAGACCCTATGATATTCAATGTTGTTATTAAACAGCACATCATTTTGATTATCACATTACAACTAAATGGGTCTAGCCACTGAATCAACCATAAACAACTCATAAATCAAATTTCTAAGCTAAAATGTCAATGAAGTAGCTCCATAGCATGCACTCTGCATGTATGGTCGAGGAAATCACCCGTGTTTACTTGACACTCTTCCAAGAAATTGTACCATCTACTAACTTAAAAAAATTTTAACCTTAGGTGAACTTTCGTTCATCTAGATACATAGCTTAATTTGAATCTAAATTCCCTACGAGTTTTAGTCTATTGACTTTTCTATATGTTAACATATAATCCTTGATTCCCTTTAATTATCTCAACACTCGCTTGACTGTATTTCAATGATCTACATCTGGGTTAACTTGATACTGACCAAACAATCAAACAGTAAATGCAATGTCCTGCCTAGTACATAGTTGAGCATATATCAAGCTATCAACTGTACTAGAATACGGAACATTCCTTGTAACCTCTCTCTTTACTTTATTCTTTGGATATTGTGTCAAAGATTATCTCTCATTATAAGAGATAGGTACTACAACAAGTTTACAGTTAATCATATTAAACCTTTGTAACATATACTTAATGTATGCACTCTATGAGAGGTATGATGAGTGTTAAGATTTGTCCCGGTGAATCTGAATAATTAGGACAAAAGATGCTACGCCAAGGTCTTTTATGTCAAAGTTCTCAACCAAACATTACTTAACCTTATACAACATGGTCAAGTAGTTTGACGTGAGCAATATATCATCCACATGTAATAATAGGAAGACAACTTTACTCCCGCTGACCTTATAGCATAAGCATCTTTTTAACTTTATTTTTCATGAATTCAAAAGAGGTCAAACCTTATCAAATGTAAGATATCACTTTCGAGAGGTTTGATGTAAATCATATATTGATCTGTATAACGTGCAAACCATGCCAGTTCCATCTAGATCCTAAAATCCTTTAGGTTATACCATATAAACTTCTTTATAAAGGTTTTTATTCAGGAAAGCCCATTCGATATAACTTTATATCATCATGAGCTACAATTGTCATAATCACTCAAAATGTATCCTACGAGGATATGGAAGAAAAGGTAACATTATAGTCAACCTTTCTCCCTAAGTGAACCATCAGGCAATTGAGCAAGCCCAAAAACTGCTAAACTTTATCTCGAAATCCTTTGGGTCTTTAAACTTCATTTACAACTGACGAGATTACAATTCCACTGCAAAATCAACTAGCTCTTAGACCTTACTATGCTTCATGACTTACATTTCATCAGTCATTGCAACCTACCACAATTCTGCATTGGGTTCAGAAATAGCTTCTATAAAAGTAACTGGATTTATAACATATCTAATATCATAGTCCTATTCACCTAATAGACTATGTAATCAGATAAGATAGTAGGTTATCTCACTCTGGTGGATTTTCACAATTGCATTAGATCTTGTATCCCCAAGAACATCTGTGTATATAGGTACGGGTTCCTATTCCTCTACAGGCATGGTACAAAGAGCTAGATCCACTAGATCTAACTGTATGAGTGGCAAGTACATAATAATTGTATTATCCACCCTGTTATCATTCAAAGGGGTCAAAGGGCCTACCATCATCATAGACATTATATTATAGAAACTTAGTTATTTGTGATTCCACTATTATGGTCCTTCTTTCTCTACAGTAAGATTTGTAGCCTTTAGATTGATCGAAATATATTACTAAATAGTAATAAGTAGAATGAGTATGAAATTTTCCTTTATAAGAATTATACTACATTAGTAGGGCAGCCCCACACTTGAATGTGTGTAAGACTAAGTTCCTACACTTCTAGATATTCAGGTAGAACAATCCTATTTTGCATCGACTTCTTCAAGTCCTTTAGGGTGTGATTATGCCTTTCGGCAACATACCATTTTGCTCAAGACTACCCGGTATAGTGAACCAAGCCACTATTCCAACTAATTCCATATATCTAATAAACGGACCTTTTTAAGTCATGATATACCATGTTTACCGTGATATTTTCCTCTACAGTCAAATCTAACACTCTAAATGGATTTTTTCAATTGGTTCTCAACCTTCAATCTTTAAGCAAAAACATATAATTGTAATGGGAATAGTCATCAATAAATATCATAATACATTTAGAATTGCACAATGCAACTGTATAAGGTCTTTTTATATCTATATGTATCAGACTCAACAAGTCAGAAACATAAGTTAACTCTTCTTCCTTATTAGTCAACTTACCCTTGCAATAATCAACACATGTTCCTAGATAATCATAATCTAGAATTGAGAGAATGTTGTCCTTAGTCAATCTCTCAACCCTAGCTCTGGGATGTAGCTTAAACTTTTATGGCACATCATGTGTGACTTTTCATTCATCAGGGTCCTTCATTTCATGACTTGTTTAGCAAGATATGAAGAAGAATATATCTAATTTAGGGTAAAACACATTTTGTACAAACCATATGATAAGAAAGTTGTACCATTATATTTTGCATTAAATACTAACTATACAACAAAAGCATTAAATACAAAATGTTAACATTCTTTGTCCAAAATTAATTTAAAGATCAAATATAAAATGTGTCATGTAAAACCAAAATTAACCTTGCAGCAAGGTTCAGCTCATACATTCCCCTTCAGATATTTCATTCACTTCTTCATTGCTGTCAACCATCAGTTCCTCCTTCCTTTTATTTAGCTTTATCCTGGATATGAACCACTACATTGTGGAAGTACCATGATCAGATGTTCCACTATATAGCCACTAAATACTTAATGCGACTATCGCAAATTAGATTCATAAATTGACAAGCCAAGGAGTTATCTGATGGTCATAGTCTTTCTTTCTAGGCCTCATAATGATGGATTCTTTATGTCATGTGGACCTTTACCAGTACTAGATTGACCAGCATCAGTATGTGGAGAAGATTTAGTCTTTCTACCTTTGATCTTAATAGGCTTCATCTCTTCCTTCCCTTTAGTTGCTTCGAGGGTTGTAGGAGTAGCAAGCTTGAGTTTCTCCTCAGCAATGCAATAGGTAATTAAAGCATTGAAGTCCCATTCCTCATCCAACGAATAATATGCCATCACCAGATTACTAAAATCTGGAGGGCGTGTATTTAGAGTATAGTGAATTATGAAGACATCAAGAAGAGGAATATTTAGCATCTTCATTCTATTATAGAGATGGATCATTCTAGATACGTACTCTATTACTCCCCTTCTTCCTTATACCTCATAGAGAATAATTCTTTTATCAAGGCACTTGTCTCAACATTATGTGAGATTGTGTACCTGTAGGAGACATTACCAAGAAACTCCTTCGCTATATCAATATCCGGAAGTCCACTAAGAAGATGGTCAGGTATAGATCACTTAATGGTCATACGACATAACCTGTTAGATCAATCCCAGGCTTCATAGGCTTCCTTATGAGCTCTCGAGCTCATGGATGTAGGTGGAGATGGCCTATCCTGCCGTATGGCCATATTAACCTCAGTTATCTCCATAGCATTCAATACATCATCTGTCCACTTCTTCGTATTGAAACTGGTCAGGTTTTCATTGGCGACACTAATATTGTTGACTAAAAAGGTGATTGCAAAATGATAGTGTTTAGATCAGCACGAAAGTAGGATAACAAAGATACTCAAAGCTATTAAGCAGTATCTTTTTTTAGAATTCAATCACACATATTATGAAACACCTTTGGACTGAATACATACTATATGTAATTAGACCTTCACATAAAAGCAATCAGATTACAAACCATTAACTCTTATGAAACTACCTCCTTTGGGCGAATAGATCACTTGAGCAACATCTTTTCTCCATCTTATGTCTTTATGTACATCTCAAAATGGTATGTAAGGCCAACACCTTTGGGTAGAGTAATCAAACATAAAACTAGAGACATCTGCCTATATGCAAGTAGAACAATTCAAAATACTAACTTGAAAGGGCACTTTGGTGACTACATCCTCAACAACACTCAAAAATTCCACAAACATAAGGGATATATCTTTATGTTATCCTCACATTCTTAATGGGCATATGGTATGTGACAATGTAACATCAATAAAAGCAAAAATTCAAATGCACAGTCTCATTGTCAAATACTCATGCTGAGGACATTCTCTAAAAACTTCATTTGGGACTTTCGTAAAAGAAAAATCTCAGTAGAGCAACTATCGTGTATTACTAGACACTGAACCGATCGCCTGAGACATAAGAACCTAATGTATCTCCCTTATGGCAAATTTGTTGCATGAAAATTTACTGAAAAATGGCTTAAGAATGTCTTAATTCCTTTTTCGAGTAACTATCATGCAATTTCGAACACTGAACATGTGACTCGAGACATAAAAACTTGAATTACCTACATCATGTGATGTCCGAAGCATGAAAATTCACTTGAAATTAGATTCAGAATACCTTAATTCCTTTTTCTAGAGTTAAACTTTAATTTATTACTAATGTAATAAATCCAAAAAATGGAAAAATCCACTTTATAAATTTTTCGGACCCGGAAGCTAACCTAAAACACCCCAGGATACATTTATAGGAAATCTTAAAATTTTTGGTTTTGTTAAAATACTATAGCATGCAGACGTCAGCACAGTGTCAGCGTATTATAACGCTCACGTCTGCAATGATGTCAGCTGCGCATGGGAGGGTGCAGCGCATGGGCCACACGCACCGCAAAACAACGAATCTTCAACTTGCATGATGCATGAGTGACACACGCCAGACAAGCGCTCACACGAGCTTATCGAAAGGTGCATGCGTGGCTCATTCCTATCCATCCACATGTGGATCGCGTGTCTAGCGCATGGTATTGTTCACCCATCGGGCGTGTGTCCTACATGCGCCTGACGGTTTCCATCGTCCTGCCAAAAAATGGGGATTTTTGATGTGTTTTGGGCCTTTTTTGCGCTCCCGAACTCATTTTCAACCGGTTTCTCAAGGCTAAACATATTTATACTACTTTCATGCAATAAAAAGTAAGAAAAAAATCGAGAAACAGAAGTTAACTCTCCGAAAACCTTATGGAAAAAAACTAAAAAATTTTTCATTTTTAACCATCCGATCACGTCACCTCTCTAATATCACGTGTAACACGTAACGATACCTTAGTTATGTATCCCGGATCGAACTTGAAAGGGCAATAAACGAAGAAATGCAAAAAAATATCTGATTTCAGTTCCATAATTTCAAATGAGCTTTCTGAAGCTGAAACAAGCGTGAATCCATCGCCTTCACTAGAACTATTCACCAGACTGTGATCAATGTCTTTCTACAGTTTTCTCAAAAACTAAATTATCTTAACGGGTCAGAGAATCCTTATGCTTATAAATGATATGAGCAACTGTAGGGACCTTAACCTTTATATATATAGCTTCCATATCGGGCTTCCCATTACAGACTCAATATGAGTCTGGTTTACACTGATTGAGATCTATTTTCTACCCGAACTTCATCTCATTAATTTAAATCATTTATTGAGTCACTTTATTATCTTTATCCGGATCAAATTACGTAACTTAACTGATAAGTTATTTGAAAAAACAAAAAATGTAATTAAACGTTGTCCAACTTTATGGGAAAAGTAAAAAAATGTCCAACGTTGCTTTGCCCTTCATCTAGGAGAAATTTTATAAAAGTAAATAAAACTAAGGGCGTGATGAAGAGAGCTTTGTATAGGCAACCGAAATCAAGAAATCATAATAAAATTCTCATATGGTCCATAAATAAATTATTAGTACCCTTAATGTTTTTACACAATCAAGGGAAAGTGTAAATTGATTTTCCATCTTTGGATGATGGATAAGCGTGAGTAGGAAAGTGAGGTACTTGGATACGATACGAAAGAGAGTTGGTGCAAAGTAGAATGAGAACTAAGAAGTGAAAGGAGGGGCTTGTGCGGAAGAGGGAGGAATGTTCGTAGCGTCGCCATGTTAAATCGAGATTGGGAGAAAGAATGAGGAGCTGGTGTCAGAGAAATTAGAGAGAGGTGTTCACGATAGTTAGAATGAAGTGTTTACAATAGAACCAAAGAAGTTGAGAAAGGAAAACTAGAAAGAGAGAGAGGAGAGACGTCAAAATTAAACCTAATTTTTGTTACTAAATAATTAAAAATTATTTAAAGTTTTAAATTTTAAATTCAATCACATTGCCATGTGTATTTATTGGTTATATAAAGTGTAACATCATTACCCACTTAAGATATATTTTAAAAATGTTAAGATTAAAATTGAACGTTCTGAAAAATATTAGAATTTAATTTATATTTAATTGACAGCGTTAAATACTTTTGGCGCAAGCTAAATTGATGTTACATTCGGATTGGGTACATACGAAATTACCACTACCTATAGTCGTCATTATGTTGACTATACATATATGTTTTTACAATACAAACCGAATCTCATTTGAGACCTCTAATCATTCCTAAGATTATCATAGGTTTTAATACTTATTAAGACTGCTGTTTGTGTTTAAAAAGGCAAAACTTGGCACGTAGAAACTCCAATTTGAAAATTAACTTCTTTAATTTATATCACCACTAATTTGCTAAAAACTTGAAACTCCAACTATCAGAGCAATGAAACAATTTAAAAAGAAAAAAGAGGAAAAAGGTAGTTTAAGCCACCATTATACGTTTGAAATTATGGTTGAACACATGTATGCAAATGGAATGCCCATTAATGAGAGGGAGTGGTCTACTTCTGATGAAGGTTTAATTCCATGGTGATATGACTTGGGTGTCCTTAATTCCTTTATTTAAATGCTACGTTCTTTGTATGTTTTAAAGTAGAGTGGAGCTAAAAATGAGCATTAGTTTCCACATTTATTAGAAAAATGAGTTCTATGTTGGGTGTTGAATCTAACAAATAATCCTACTTTGATCACAAATGAATTGTTAATAAAACAAAATAAAGGAAAGGAGGCTTTAAGTTAGAAACTAAAATAGATTAAAACAAAACATGAAAATAAATCAAGAACATAATTTAATGAAATCAAATGACAACAAACATCTAGCCCAAGATATAAATTATATTTTTGATTCTTTGAATTGATCATTGATACAAAGGTAAACTCTTCTATTCCTTAATAAATTGGTTATAGTTATTAATAAGATCTCACAACCTATCCCTCCTTCCTTTCTTGTTAACCAAAACAAGTTCTTTGATTATTTATCTTATCAAAAAACAACTACTTAAGAATTATTCTATTAACAACACTAAAAACTAGATAGACTTCATTCTAGCTAATAAACACACAAAGCTAGTTTATTTATACTATATTATATATCCATATAATATGAGTTGAATCTTATGTTATTCTATCTTTAAATATTAGAATAATCAAATTATTACATATTTAATCATTCTAACCGGCATAACTAAATGATAATCCTTTTCATATCAAAAGACAAAACAATTATGTTAATAATGTTATAAGATATATAAATGCTAAAGAATAAAAGAGTAAAGAAAAACAATTAGACCTTACAACTCTTAACGAATCAAACTTCAATTAATTTTTGTTTAGAAATTAATGTGGAAAACATGCAACGATAATATTGGTTTTGAGTCTCCGCCAAATTTTAGTTTCATAGTCAGAAAAGGGAACTGTTGCGTCACGAAGGGGTGGTGGCGCAGTTGGCTAGCGCGTAGGTCTCATAGCTTCTGAGTTATCCTGAGGTCGAGAGTTCGAGCCTCTCTCACCCCAGCCTCTTTTTTGGATGTATTATGAGCTGATATTTGTTTGGCCTCAATGCTATTTCTTTATTAGCCTTATGTTTTTTTTGATCGAGAGTATTATAATAGAATAATGAAATGAAACATAATTCAGTTTGAACTTTTAGAAGGAGGTTTTAAAAAATAGTGAAAATAATATATCTCTCGTTCAATAGATTTAAGAAATTTAGGATGTAACGTAAATTAATAAATATATATTATTTAATATATTCTCAATAATTTTTCATAATATCAATTATTTCTTACCCTACACTAATACCACCCACCACAACACAATAATATTTTTATATAATTAACAATAAATTATATATAATTAATAATAAAATAATAAAAATTTTATTAATAAAAATTAAAAAATTATGTTAAAAAACTTATTCTTTAATTGATTGTTAGAGTAATGTGACATATGTTTGGTAGGTCACAAATATCCTAAACCCTATATATAAATAAAAATATAAGTAAATTATTTTGAAATATAAATCAAATAGAATAGAATAATTTTTAATATAATAATTTTATTAAATAATTAATAATATTATTATATATAA
>JANSVA010000006.1:9975199-10016038 GCA_025504915.1 Erythroxylum reticulatum
TAAATGGTATATAATTAATAATAAAATCATAAAATTTTTATTAATAAAAAATAAAAAATTAATGTTCAAGTCATAACTGTGACTTTAATTGTTTGTAGTTATGACTTTAATTGTTTGTATTATATAAAGGTATAGTAGTCATTTATTATATATTACATTACATTCTATCCATTTTCCAAATAACATTTTATTACATTACATTATAAATTTTTTATCCCCTTCAAATAACTTTTCACTATGTTACATTTTATTCTATTATAAATCATTTCATTCTATCATATTAATTAACATGTCACCAAACAGTAACTTGACGAGCTTGGCATCCTCGTTCATTTGCATTTGAGTGGAATAGTGTTCCATATTGTGCTTATGTTACTCTGTCCCCTGTGGATGTTGAAAGCTTTAACACATGGGTCATTTTCCATTGTCTATATTTCGTGGATAAATACTTCAAATGGGATTAATGGACGTCCGCCATGCATAAGTTCATCCCATTTGGTGCCTGTCATTTCTTGTAAATTGAGTTAAGACGTATGAGAAATGACAGCACTTAGCATGTAACAGCCTGAACTCTCATACCCAAAATAATTTCGCTCTTTGGTGCATACAATAAGGGATACACATTATACAATGCCTCTTTAAATGTTGCTTCAATATCAAGACAAAAATAGTCAATGCTGATAGGTTCTTTTTGGCTTATGAGTACTGGCCTTCAAATCCTGTAACCAATGGATGGCTTAGATTACTTGGCATAGGTTAGGGTCAGAGTATTTGAATCAGAGGATCAGGTCCCTGAACACTGACACAGTATACAGTTGTCTCAAATATACCACACGTTACTAATCAGTAGTCTCACCCAATATTTTGAAAATATCGAACTAGTCGATCGGACCAGAGAATTGGTGACCCAAAGCATAAAATGGTCTGATTTAGCTCGTATTTTTTATGAGTGATTAATCTGTTTATTTTGCGATCAGACTGATAAAAACTGTTAAATTGGTAAGAAAGGACCGGCCGGTGTATTTAAAATATCTTGATTTTGATGATTTCAACTTGAATGAATATTATGATTAGCAATTTCTTTTAATCTTTTTGATGAAATATAGTTAGTGAGCTTTATTATCTTATTTTGTGTTATGTTGATGAACTTAAAAAAAACTTGTCTATTTTAAAGTTTGAAAGTTTAAGTTAGTGTGCTTTATTATCTTATTTTGTATTGTGTTAGTGAACTTTAAAAAAAGCTTGTCTATTTTGAAGTTTGAAGGTTTAAGTTAAGTTTACAATTAGATAAATAGTACGTTTAAAAATTATCTTATATATAATATAAAAATTTATGTATGTATTAATCACCGGTTCGATTACAGTTAAATTCTAATTAAGCCATTAATTCTTAAATCAATTATTTCTCTGATTCAGTCACCGATCTGATTTTTAAAACATTGGTGTCACCTTTGTTCACGTTACTATCTTGCTTTTAAAGGGAACATATTTTCCATGAACATTAATGGATGTCTGTAGAGCTTTCATTATCAATTTGTTTGCAAAGTAAATAAACGTGAAGTTGGATAAGAAGTTGGTGAATCGGCTTTTCAGCCACTCTTTCTAGATAGTTCAGACATTCCATCACCTATAAAAATGCAAGTGACTAATATAATCACTATTAATTTCCTACCTTAAAATTGCAGCTTGATTAATGCAACCTCATAAGCTTTATATTAAGATAGTAGTACGAGAACATCGACGAAAAATTTGATCTTACGTGCAATAAAATAAATACAATACTTTTTCATTTGACTTGTTGAAAGTCAATTTACTTAAAATTTATAATATAATTGATGCATGAATATAATAAAACATGAATTATAAATTCGTAACTTATTTTATAATTTGATTATTTTCTTGTCATTTCTTTTGAACTATTTTATGAAACTTATTTATTACAACTATCTTAGTCGCATACATGTTTGACTTATAATGCTATATATATAAACATAGTGAGAAAACTATATACATGGTGTAGAGAAGTGGTAGCTTTATTAGAGCCTAAGTTTATCTACAATAGAGTTTTAACCTTTTAGTAACTTAATTGAAATAAAATTCTAATTTTAATTACACTTTAACTAGAATAATTTAAATTTTAATTAAATATCAATTAAGCCTAAATAAGATTCAATATATCATATTAGTCCTTATTTATTAAATATTTCATATATAATCCTACGATTTCTCAAAATTCATAATTAAATTTAACATGATAAAATTACATTTTTCTCTCATCAACCATTTTTTATGTGTAACTCACACTACAAGAAATCTGCCATTTACCGACGGAAAAAACCGCTAGTAAACGGCAGAATTCTGTCGATAATAATAATCACCGACGGAAGAAAACGACGAACAATATGTTTCATTTCGTCGATAAAATATACTGACGAACTGATGTGGCCATCGGTACACCATCGTTAAGATAATCACAAATGTTTGAATATTACCGACGAAATAAGAAAAATGGTTAGTAAATACCACAAACAATTACTGACGGTTTATGGTATTCCGTCGGTAATTATATGCATTTTTGCGACGGTATATATTCTGTCGGTAATTGAAAGTAAGAAATTTTTTAAAAAATTCCCTACATGAATTTTTATTTGATGATCTTATGAAAAATGCATAATTTTAACAGTTATAAATTATCTGTGCATAATAAATTTATTTTTTATATGTTTAATTTATTTAAACAGAAAGATGATTGATGATATAAAATTAAAATTTTCTTAATTGATAATAAAAACATTACAATATACATAATAAGTCTTTATAATTGAAAACAAATGACTACAAAATTCCTAATGTGCTGGTGATCGCGGGTGTTCTGAGTTGCTACCCCTCCCCTTCAACTGCTCCATCTTTTGTCTCAGCTGAGTCATCTACTCCATCAATGTCTGCATATGTGTCTGAAGCTCAGTGACTTCACTGGTTTGCATTGGTCTATTAGACGCTACTTTATTGAACATAGAGGATCGTGAATAACATGTGTTCGCAAATAAACCTAGCCCAAATATCCGTCCACGATGCTCCCTACCTCCGACATCCTCAAGATACGTCTGAGTCTCATCAACAGGTTGTTTCTTCTGAGACTGTCGCCGAATAACATGTTGTATTTGATCCTATTAGGAAGTAATGTTTACATTAGTAAGGGATTACTATTAAGAAATAATAATAATGCATTAATTTCACTTACATTCAACTCTCTACATCGACTATTGACAAATGTCACACCGTTATGCTTTTTCGTGTGAGCGTGTAAAAACAATTGAATAGGTGTAGGCCTCATGCCCAAAGACTGTTCCTGTATATTTGACCTAAATTGTTAGATGTGAACTACATTTGATTAAAATTTTGACAAAATTTTCTCTATTTTATGATATTTCCCCCTATTGAACAAAAAAATAACTCAACACAACCATATATGGCACCAGACATTTTACTATTATCATTATCTATAATACAGCAAAGTAAAAAATTTACAATATAAGTGTCAAGTTTAGATACTCACAAGTCTTTGTGCATGCTCGTGGTGGGTTATTGATCCTTCCATATGTACGGAAAGACTCTCTTTTCTCAAGCCTCCACGTCTATTGGTGGAGTTATGCCTTGATATGTACATAGCCTCAGGGCTTCTTCAATACTCCTGCCGACGACTCCATATTTCCTCTGAAATATAAGGCGGTTGTACACCCGCCTTGTGTATTGCATCAATAAAGTCGATAACGTGTATGAGCTCGCCTCTTTCATAGTCTATGTATGATGGCATTGATACCAGAATCTCAGAAAAATTCTTTCTAAAATAAGAAGAAAAAATTTAAACTACTTTAATGAAATAATATTTATTTAATTAGTGTATATAAATCAATATAAAGAGAAAATAGATCTTTATTGTATCTCAAACTCCTGAAAGCAAAATCCTTTTGTCTCCTGAGAGATATTCTTCCACTTATAATCCTCAGGATCAATCATTTCTTTAAATTTAGAAGTCATATTTTTTGAACACGGTCCAGACGGAACCAACCTAATATAAGATGTT
Source organism: Erythroxylum reticulatum (assembly GCA_025504915.1). Classification (NCBI taxonomy): domain Eukaryota; kingdom Viridiplantae; phylum Streptophyta; class Magnoliopsida; order Malpighiales; family Erythroxylaceae; genus Erythroxylum; species Erythroxylum reticulatum. Next base: position 9,979,284 of record JANSVA010000006.1, read on the forward strand.
ATTTTATAAAATGAAAACAGTGATAAACCTATAACTTAATTAAAAATAAATAATGATTAATGTGATTTCACTTACAAATTGTTGACAATTGTTATATATTTTCTTCCATCAGATTCCTCAGCTCCAGGCTGGCAGACATCTCCTCCATCTAATAAAGCGATATTAGATGATATATGAGTAGGGCATGGAGATGGTGTAGCATGACGAGCAGTAAGTGATGCCTAATCTACAACTGTAGGCCTTGGAGGGGGACGAGGTGAGTTAGAACAAGCTGCAAATTGTGACGATCCACCTTCACAGCAAGTACCTCCAAACATGCCTCTAAACCTAGGCCACATTACCTCACGTTATCTCCTTGGTCCCATATTTTTATCTGAAATTCATTGTTTATTGATATTTCTACTTATACCATAATTTGAATTCAATTTTTTACACAATTTATGGAAAAGGAAATAAGGAGATTTGCTGAATATTATATTCATGTACAAACAAACAAAATGATAGTTAACAATTGTTAGAGTCGTAGAAGAAGAGCGATAACAATCATCATTCAATAGGACACAAGTTAACCTCTAACTAGTAGGGAGGTTGTTTGACAAATTCTTACAAATACAATAAGAAATCAACTTTAGAGTTGAGTCTAGTATATTATATCAATAAATCAAAATGATATAATTAATTTGTTTGATTCTATGTTACATGGGTATCGGTAAAGATAAATGAGTCCCAATGTTTGGATTCTCGAGAAGTGTCTTGGCATGTTCAAATGCACCAATTGAAACAGTGATACTTCTTCCCTCAGGTGTAGATGTTTCAATACTTTCTTACAACAGCATTTCCACTATAGCTAAACTTGTAGAGCATACAGTGAATGAGTCGCCACTCTTAGTATGGAAGAATAACTCTCCAGATAAACTACTAGCGGGAACAGATTTACCTAAAACATAATCAGTGTAGAACTTTCATAATGTCATATTAGAAAACTGTTAAACGAACCAAAACTGGATATTAATGCATACGTAAATGTCCAAACGAGGTTTGTGGAATTGACAAATTTTTCAAAAGAATCGATCTCCCTAATCCTTTATAGACCGTTGTGGCATCGCTCTTGCCTCTATCGGTATACATATCATGTTTGAGATTCAAGACAGCTTAAAGCAACACGTAGTATAGATCATCAAATGTGAATATATATAATAACTCCATCAAAGGAAATGAGATGTAAATAATAAAGAAAGAGACGTTGTCCAGATCATACTAAACACCTTGAAGTAGAAGATCGGCTATGGAAGGTAAACAATCCTTAGTGTATGAAGTGACGATTTTCTTGCGTTGTTTATTCCTTAGGTTGGGACAATTTGCGACATTCCTCCCAGCGGAAAGAATTACTACCATCCGGAACCAGTGTCCATGTCGACATTCTTTTAATAAGATTTCCAATGAAATATTGTACGTAATATACTGAACAATAAATAATTTATGACGTTGATTAAAATATTCAATTACAAACACAATTTAATCACTATTATAACTTAATTGTAAATTACAATCATCTTCTCCTTCAGAAGAATAAGAATCAAACTCCGGCTCCTTTTCAGATCTTTGACCCTCGTCATCCTCTCCAGATAAAATTTCATCGTATTCTTTAGATGGATCATTCAAAGGTTTATCATCGTCAAATGTGACAAATGCATTTATAAAAATGACATCTTCCTGAAACGCTTCACTTTCAATTATCTGCTCTCCTTTTCCATGTGATTGAAAAACATCTCTAGGTTTAACTTTGCAAACCGCCAACCAATCTGTGTTATCTCATCGTAAGCTCAAAAAAGGGACATAACACACCTGTTTCGCTTGCATTACCAACACAAAAGGTTCAAATTGTCTCAATCTTCTCCTTATGTTGATTTCAACTAGATTATATCAGCTATGCACTTTTGTTGCAACTCGAAGTTTGTGAGGATTCCAATAACTTTTTCCAATGACAGATTATCAATATCGTGAGCTTCCTCTATTGCTACAATTTTTGGAATAAATCTTGGAGACAGTGATCTCAATGTTTTCTTGACTAATTTCACGTTGGAGTATTTCTTCCCCAATTGATGTGCCTGATTCATTATATCTCGTAGTTTTTCATAAAAGTCTCCAATGGTCTCATTCTCATCCATCTTCATCTCTTCAAACAGTATAGCTAACATCTGTGGTTTCAACACTATCACAGATTTTGACCCTTCATGAATAGTTTGTAAAGCATCTCACGCTTCTTTAGCTGTTTCACAAGCTGATATCATTGAAAAGCGTCCCTCATCAACAGCGCTGAATATCACATTCATTACTTGTGAATTTCCATGTGCACTTTTTTCTTCAGCTCTTGTCCATTCAGATTGATCTTTTTGAACTCTCTCTCCTTTATTGTCAGTAATTGACGAATGCATCCACTCATGTACTACCGAATGCCAAGCTTTGTTATCCTGAGTTTGGATGAAGACTCTCATCTGTGATTTCCATATAGGATAGTTAAAGCCGTCCAATAGTGGCGGCCTGATAATCGATGCTCCTTCTCTTATGGATATGGTTACGAAACTAGGATCTGCACCAACTTGCTATCAAGTTCTGAATCGATGACTTTGCTCTGATACCAATTAAAAAACCGAAAGGCGTTAATTATTTCGCAAACTTTCCGCAAACTTCTTTGGCACCAACAAAATAAAAACAAACAAAATTGAAATAATAAAAATACCAGAAATTTGGTAACCCAGTTCGGCACACCTTGTCTACGTCTGCGGAGCTCTCACCCAACTTAATAACTTTTACTAAAGTACAATAGATTTACCCAAGGCTTTATTGAGCCGACACTACTCAACCTTTGATACTATCACTCAACCTCACTTCCCGTAAAAGAATTTTACTCCCAATAGTATGACCGTCTCGTATTAATCTCAACAAAGGATTTTTTTCTACTACTCATAATGAAAGATAATTAATAAAATAATTAACGAACAACTCAAGTGATTAAAATAAATAGAAACAAAAACAAAAGCACTTGAAACAATAGAAAAGAACAACTTCCTGAAAAGTTAAACTCTACTTAAATAAATATGAAAGTCGTCGCGAAGTCCACCCAAAAGCCACTCCACAAATCTTTCTCAATTCAGCCTCCAACAAATTAAATGGATATCACGCACATCACACGAAGCACTCACGCACAAGACATCAGTCGTAAGCCTTCAACCAAAAGAAACTCCCTCATGTATTTCAAGAAAATCACTTCAATTCGCAATGAAACTTACGGCAATACTATCCAGCCACAACACCCAAGCCCAATCTGCAGCTCCCTACCATACGTCATCTACAGTTGTCATGATGTCTTTCAATCCAGCAGCGTAAAACACACACGTACCACTCAAAGCACCCACACTCACACTCACACACCAAAAAACCAACCAGTCGTAGGTCTATGTTTCACACATCAGATGGATTATAAACGATTGATTTCAATGCATCCACCAAGAGAGACACTTACTCACCCACACATCAGCCGTAGGCTTCCCTTTTTTTCACTCAACTAAAAAGTCTCTACATATGTTTCCAGAAGAATTGTCTTTAAATCACCAAAGAAACTTACAAAAATGTCCTTAACCCTTTAGCCACACTTTTACACAGAACTACTTCATTCACACCAAAAACATCCAACTATACCCTTCTGCTACTTCATACACGTCATGTAAATCAATTTTTATTCAAACTAAAATTGCTTCAATATCCTTTATGCCAAAAAATCTGGTAGTACACATATGAATCAGCAACATGATAATGATAGATTTCTATTTTGTGTCAAATTCTTTTTTAACTATAAGTGTAGCAACCACATCACTTTGAGTTCAAGTCCAATTAATATCTTATATTTCCGATTAATGAATAATGACCAAACTAATTATTCAGATATATAACATACATCCTATCATCTTTCATGGGAAATGGAAATGAGAGGCATCAGGCAACTTGATCTTTGTCTAGACATGGTGTTTCGGTCGCATTAATTGATTTGATGACGCATTATGGGCAGTTCATCATAGCCAAATATCAAACATCTTTCATGTGGGGTGGATTCCATTAATGCCTAATCATGAGAATTCAGCGTTTTGGGTGATTTGAAGCGTATAGAATGAGGTTGCAAATTTTGTGAAGGAAACAGTAGCCACATGGTCTAGTGATTGGCATGTTATGGTGGGTCTGGCATTCAGGGAACCCATTAGTAGCCCAACGGGCTTGTGTTGTTTTATCCTTCTGGACTCCTTTTAAATGGTCTGATGTATTTGTTTTCATTCTGCTCTTTCATTTACAAGCTCCAGTGGGTGTTGTTTTAAAGGATTTTCCTTTTTCTATTAGTGTATCCATTTGCTCTCCGAATACCAATAAATGCACTCAACTACCTAATTTGGTTTAGCTTGCCAACCGGTGAAGAGTTACAAGACAAGAGCGAAGAGATTGGCAAATGCCAAATTTTCTGTTCTAAGAGTCCATCAAGCCCCAAGTTACTTGATTTCACCCCTCGTATTTGTTGCCTATATAAACAGATATGTTATAGTGGCAACATTAACCTAAATCTGCTTTTTGATATTTGGAGCGTCAAAACCATAAATACCCTAAATTTGCTTTTTTTTAATCATTTTTTGCTTTGGTAAAATTACACAGATACAAGCGACAAAATAGCCAAAATAATACCCATAATACGCGCTTTTCAGCAAATGTAATTGTTTTCCGACTATTGTCAGTGTGACGTGACCCTGATTCTGTATCTGATCTATACGTGACATCTACGCCACACTACTTGCCTTTCTCGTCCTTTTCCCGTGTATTTTTTTTATAGAAAGACAGGTTTGTATGAAATGTAAGTTTCTTATATAAAAATAAAACGAAAAATAATAAAATACAAGTGTGAGCTACGGGCGAGTTGGCGACAGTAGATCCATCCAAGTGGTGGAGGTGGGATCTTTTTATGACCTCCGCCTCCACTCAAGTTTTGGGCTAATAGGACGGCTGAGGTTGAGAAGGGAACCCCTGATGATGAGTCTGAGGTGCATACAAATACACACCTACCTCCTGTCGTGTATTCCTTTTCTTTTCTCTTTGGCCTTCCAATTTAATTTCAACCCATGTGTTTAAATTTATTATATTACTGTCACTTGAAGAACTATGGAGTCAAATGGGTAATCATGTTGCGTGAACTCGATTGAAGATATGTGGGGGAGTATTTATTATGTACTTATTTCATGATTACCCCATTAATTATTCATTTAATTGCTGTCGGTTCTCATTTCAGTTTCAACTGAAGTTTTAAAATTGAAAGGGTAAGAGTAACGTTAGTATTATTAACTAGCAGTCCATTTTCAGGTCTGCATGTGCCTGTAAAGCTCTTGAACAAAAGATAACAGTTAAAGGGAAAGTAATAATACCATATGCCATGATAGCAAGAGTAGCAAAATAACCTTAAAGCTTAAAAAAGGAGAATAAATAGCGATACCGGAGCGGGAAATATGAAATAAGGGCAGCTTTCATATTCATGGTTTATTCCCGTAAGGCACTGCCACATATCATATCATGCAAAATCGATTACAACTATGGTGGGCGCAACGCCGAGCAATAAAGTGTGCAATGTAAATTTCTTTTTTTTTTTTTGTTACTTAGGGTAAAATAGAATCCACCATGCTCTGGCAATGCGGAGGTCCTTTTCTGAAATGGATTGCATTTTTGGATTGTATGAACCGACGATGATGACGCAGGCCATTGTTCTGTCAGGGTTCCTGCAGCCAAATTTCGCAGCTTCCATACTCTCCAGCTCCTCTCATTTACCAAAACAGACTAACCCAATCCTTTCGTACGCTTCGAAGTTAAGATCACCTTTTTATATATGTCATATGAACTCACAATAATATGTACATTTGATAAATAGACCTCACAATCATACAAAATGAAACATAAAATGTTCAAGTGACTCAAAATTAAAATTAATTGAATTAGAAGTTAGTTAAAATTAGCATAAAACAATTACAAAGAGCCTCGATTCCAGTTCTTCCACGGCCAGATTATACGTTCACGTTGAGTGATGATGATATATAATCTGAAGATCGTAGGGCTATGAAATTATTATGACTGGAAACCTGTGAAAACAATAATCGTCAAGACACTGACGTGTGACATACTGCGAACATAGATGGTAGCCTCAAGGTCTCAATCAAGAGTCAAGACACTTAAAGCGATATTCCTAGTAGGCCTAAGTCTAGGCTACTGTTTTAACTTGTACCCTTGGTTGCAATTCTCATTCCACTCAGACTAGGGTTGAAGCCTGGGAGACGTCTCTTGCCTTTTAGATTAGTCCGTATGTATAATGATAAGATATGTGGTATATATTTTATTATTTAATTTTGATATTTTTTCCGATAGTTGGATATCTAATGTTGATAAATTCAAAATTCAAATTCATGTTAATTGAATTTAATTGGGCAATAATAGTTGGCTTGTGGAGTGACTAAATAATAATTCTTATTTAACTTAGATTTTTGGAATAATGCTTTTAGTGTAATATAGAATTCTATCTTGAGTTGAAGTGTGTATAGATCACGTTTATATGTGTGCATAAGTAAGTTGCATGAGATCTTGACATTGTGCATGTGTAAAGACTTGTTGGTGAAGTAGGGAACAAATGCGGGATAGATTTTAAGTTAATTATGTAACACATTGGTGACAGTAGTGTAGAGTGTGAAATTGGAAGAGGGTGTAAGGTATAAGTTTTGTGTTGTATGATTGTTGATTGGCTATTTTGATATTGGTTGCACGTTAGTAAGACCTGGTGGTGAACTTGTTTATTTTGTGGTAAGCCTTTGGTTGGAGGACCTAGGTGACGTTAATCTTTTGTGTGGTTGTTGATTGGATGGATGGGAGTACAGTCGTGTTTTGATTGCATCTTTGCATGAATTAGCTTAGGAATTTCATTTTATGCTTTAACGTCTTTCCTCCGTGAAAGCATTCCTTGATATAGTCCATTTGGATTTATAACTGATTGGTTATTAGAAGAACTTCATCTTATGAGGACTCTTTGAGCATCTCGTGATCAAGGAGGCTAAAGTGTCTATTGTCTTGAGTGTGCTTGTTGGCTAAGTTGTCGATGAAGATTTTGGTGCAGCTATGATTTTACTTTTGACATTACGTGAATTAACTATCCATATTTCTAACTCTTTAACGTCAAATTGCTAGTGGCGTTTTCAAGGTAATTGGTTCATCTTTCTGGTGTATGTGTCATTTTGGTGCTGCTTTTCAATTTTATGAAGTGTGGTTTAAATGGCTCCCTCTAAAGGTTCACGATTGAAAGTTAGGCGCAAAATCCCAGCAGCTAACTACGAAAATTTACTTGGTGAACGACTTTCAGTTCTGTCTTAAAAGGACTTGAATTTATCAGGAAGTCGTTAATTCCTATTTCAAATGTATTTAGTTTTTGTTCTTTATTATTCTAATAACTTAAGTTATTCATTTATTGTTCTTTCGTTAAAAATTTGATTGAGAAAATCCTCTGTTAAGGTTAATACAAAAGCGGTCATACTATTGGGTGTGAATTCTTTCATGAGAAGTAAGGTTGAGAAATAATGTCAAGAGTTAAGTAGTGTCGGCTCAGTAAAATCTTAGGTAAATCTATTATACTTTGATGAAAGTATTAAGCTTAGTAAGAGCCCCGCAGACGTAGGTAAGGTGTGTCGAACTGCATTACCAAATTTCTGGTGTTATTTGTTATTTTGTTTTTGATTATTTTTCTTTTTATTTGTGCTAGAGACGAATATGGTAAAATTGGAAAATTTGCGAAACTACTACTCCCTACAATTTTTAATTGGTATCAGAGAAAGGTCACCGATTCAGAACTTATTAGTAAGTTAGTGCAGATCCTAGTTCGCAAACATGGCTCCAAGAGAGGGTGCATTGATCACCAGACCACCACTGTTGGATGGATCTAACTATCCTGCATGAAAATCACGGATGAAAGTCTTTATCTAAGCTCGGGGCACAAAAGCTTGGCATTCAGTAGTACATGGATGGACACATCCATTACCGATGATAAAGGAGAGGTAGTTCAAAAAGATTCATTTGAACGAACAAGAGTTGAAGAAGAAAGTACACTTGGAAACTCACAAGCAATGCATGCAATTTTTAGTACTGTTGATGAAGGTCGCTTCTCAATGATATCAGCCTATGAATTGACTAAAGGAACGTAGGATGCTTTGCAGACTATTCATGAAGAGTCAAAATCTGTAATAGCGTCAAAACTACAGATTTTAGCTATGAGGTTTGAAGAACTGAAAATGGATGAAAATAAGACTATTGGAGACTTTCAAGAAAGATTGCAAGATATAACGAATCAAGCACATCAACTCGAGAAGAAATATTCTAATATGAAATTAGTTAAGAAGACATTAAGATCATTGCCTCCGAGATTTATTCCAAAAATTGTAGCAATAGAGGAGGCTCACGACATTAATGAGTTGTCATTGAAGAAGGTAATTAGAATTCTTTCAAATTTCGAAATGAATCTCTTATGGGTAAATAAGAAAGAAGCAAAGGATTGACACTACAGGTTGAAACTGGAAAAATGTATGAATGATGTAGAAGATGAATTCGACGAGAATAAGGATATAGAGCTACTAACATGAGAGTTCAGTAAGTGGCTGAAGAGAGTGTAAAAGGACAAACCCAAGTTTAAGCAAAACGGCAGGAGCTCATCGATCAATAATTTCAAATAACAAGCCAAATCTCAAAAGGGAAAAAGAAAGGTAAAGATAATTCAATGTCATGAGGGTCGAGGCTTCGAACATGTTCAAGCAGAGTATGATAACATTTTGAAGAAGAGAAAACGGAAATCCTATACAAGCACTTGGAGTAATAATGAATTTGAATGTGAATCTGAAAGTGAAGAAGAAGTTGCTAATAGTGCTTCGTTAGTTATTTTGTATAACAAAAGCTTGGTTACTTACTTAACAATAACTGAGAAGGAAGTAACTAAAGACAAAAAAGGGAGTAAATCAGAAAATTTTAAGATAAACGTAAACCAATCAGCTTAAGGCTCGATCTTAGATTATGACAGTGATGAAAGTGGTTTAGGTGATAAAAAGGAGAATATTTACGAAGCTTACGAATTAATGTACAAAAAATAGGTGAAAATATGTAGCAAGAATGAAAGGTTGAAGTAAGAAAACTTCTCTATGAAAAATACTATTCAAGTTTTGGAGAAGAAATGGATGTCAACTTTAGATGAGCTTGATGAAGCTAGATTTAAAATTGTAAGTACCGAAAAGGGATTGAGGATATTAAACGGAGGTATAGAAAAATTAGAAAAGTTAATGAAAATCGGTTAAAGGGGATCTTCAAAGCATTGGCTATAAAGGTAACTGTTCCAAGGTGAATGATGAGAAAGATGATATATCCAGATCTATCTAAGAAGAACAAGAAATTGTCTAAATTCACAGTTAGTTACTCCTTGTGAAGAAAATGTTTAGATAGAGAATAAATCAGTTACTTCAGAAGAAGAAGCTGATGACAAAGATAATATAATGAGGAATAAGGTCAGGTTTGATCTTCAAGGGGTATAAGGAATGTGTACTTTACATTTTTAAGTATTTTTTATGATATTTTAAAAAATCGAAACGTAAAAAAAGATTTGTCTTCTTTAGTTCTTTAGTATTTATGTTGTTATTGTCGTCTCATCTTTTAAGCAGTTTGCATTATGACTTCTATTTGACTCTAATGAAGACTCTTCAGCTCTTTCATTAGTGTGGGTCTCTCTCTCGGGTGTCTCTTTCTCTCTCTCTCTACACTGGCAACACTCATATTTAATTGCTTGGGTTTATGAATTTGGTCAATCTTATAAAGATGGAATTGAAGTAAATGATGATATGTCGGTATGTGTATTCACTGGTAGTAAATTGTCATCTTAGCGTGCTTATAATTCTTCCGTTGAACCTATTATTGATTTTTATGTTTCTTTATTTGCTGAGATTGATTGTGTTAAAGACATTCTTCATTTTGACAATGTTTTGTCTCAAAGGGGAGACATCAGATTGTTTATGGTGAATGTTCCATTCAAGGGGAGATTTCAAAGTATATGCGTGACAATTTTTCGTGCTTTTTGGTATATTTTTGTCCCAAGGGAAAAAATAGTTTGTGCGTTTGATGGTTATATGTCCAATTATCGTCTTTAGGAGGAGTTTTAACTATGAAACAAATAATGCCAAAAAGAGAGAGATTGTTAAGATATATGATATATATCTTATTATTTGGTTTTGATATTTTTTGATAATTAGACATCTAAGATAATGTTGATAAGTTCAAAATTCAAATCTATGTTAATTGAATTTAATTGGGCAATAACAGTTGGCTTGTGGTGTGACTAAATAACAATTCTTGTTCAACTTGGATTTTTGGGATAATGGTTTAAGTGTGATAGAACTCTATCTTGAGTTGGAGTGTGTATAAACCACGTCTATGTGTGTGAAGGAGTGAGTTGCGTGAGATCTTGGCATTGTGCATGTGTGAAGACTTGTTGGTGAAGTGGGGCACAAATGCAGGATAGATTTTGAGTGAATTACGTAACACACATTGGTGGCAGTAGTGCAGAGTGTGAAATTGAAAGAGGGTGTAAGGCGTAAGGTGTAAGGTGTAAGTTTTGTGCTGTATGGGTGTTAATTGGCTATTTTGATGTTGGCTGCACGTTAGTGAGACTTTTGGTGGTGAGCTTGCTTGTTTTGTGGTAAGCCTTTAGTTGGAGGAACAAGGTGACGTTAATCTTTTGTGTGGATGTCGATTGGATGGATGGGAGTGTAGTTGTGTTTTGATTTCATCTTTGCGTGAATCAGCTTGGAAATTTCATTTTATGCTTTAACGTCTTTTCTCCGTGAAAGCATTCCTTGAGATATTCTATTTGGATTTTATAGTTGATTAGTTATTAACAAAACTCCATCTTATGAAGACTCTTTGAGCATCTCGTTTCCAAGGGGGTTGAGGTCTTTATTGCCTTGAGTGTGCTTATTGGCTGGGTTATCGATGGAGATTTTGGTGCAGCTGCGATTTTGCTTTTGACATTGCATGAATCAATTATCCATATTTCTAGCCCTCCAACGTCAAATTGCTAGTGCCGTTTTCAAGGTAATTGATTCATCTTTCTGATGTATGTGTCATTTTGGTGCTGCCTTTCGGTTTTATAAATTGTGGTTTGAGTGACTCCTTTTGAAGATTCACAATCGAAAGTTATGCGTAAAATCCCAACAACTGACTACGACAATTTACTTAGTGAACGACTTTCATATTTGTCTTAGAAGGAGCTGAATTTATCAAGAAGTCATTCCTTCTTATCTCAAGTGTATTTAATTTTCGTTCTTTATTATTTTAATCATTTGAGTTATTCGTTTATTGTTCTTTCGTTAAAAGATTGATTGAAAAAAATCTTCTGTTGAGGTTAGTACGAGGCCGTCGTATTATTGGGTATAAAATTCTTTTATAGAAAGTGAGGATGAGAAATAGTGTCAATGGTTGAGTGGTGTCGGCTCAATAAAGCCTTAGGTAAATCTATTATATTTTGGTGAAAGTATTAAGCTGGGTGAGGGTTCTGCAAACGTAGATAAGATGTGCCAAACTGTGTTATTAAATTTTTGATGTTATTGTTATTTTATTTTTGTTCGTATTATAAATGAAAACGGTAAAATTGAAAAATATGCTAAACTACTATTCCCCTAGTTTTCACATTGGATTAGGAACTCCAAATGTTTTTGAAGAATCAATTTTATATTTTATTTGGAAGTATAAAAAACAATATTCTAATTTATTTAATTAATGTTTCTGAGACCAGCAAGAAAAGTACAAGAAACCAAACCCAAAGTTAAAACGGTGTTTTCGTATTTTCCGAAGCAGACTGTAAGGCAGTTGAGAGGATGACAGGAATTACACACTTGAATTTATTATAATGCGTTGGATATATATGGTGTTGTAGAATATACATGTACATTACTCGTCAGAGGTACACTGATTTTGTTTTCCGACAAAATCCACATTCAACATAAACAATTATGTCAATTAAATTGAATAAACTATTAGTTTTGAAGTTTCAGAGACACAGTAGAAAGATCAAATTTATCATCCGAGTCTCTTTCAAAAATTAAACGTTATTTAGAAAGCTACGAAAAATATCATTAGACAAGTTGATCAGCTTAGATGTCATTCGATAAAAGGAGACATCTTATCCATCACTAGTGTGAGTGTGAACTTCTGGGTGACCACTACGATATGTTATTTTCTTGTTCAAAGTGATAACAACGAGGTCACAACATTATCTGTTCTCGTGACTAAACTTAAGTCATCTGAGACTTCAATCTTCGTCGAGAACAAAATAAAAAAGAAAAAGAAAGGAAAGGATCTGTTCTATCCATTCAATTCCGCGTTTACTCCACCGCCAGCCCACGACGAAAACGAAAAGGCCAATAGAGGGTTTGGTCATCTGCTACGCGGCTCACACAGACTGCCTCAGTGTGCTCGGCCCACCGACATGTAAAACGCGGCACGGTGGACCCCACTTGTTTAGAAATTGTTGATTCTCGCTAGTTGTCGCGTGGCACGTGCGCTTTTTCTCTGGGAAAAAAGATCTTCTAGTTTATTGTGAGTGGGTCCATGGTTATTGCCTCGATAGGATGAGGAGCAGAGGAACATTACCGTTAAAAGAAAAAAAACAAAGAAGGCAAAGTTGGATTGCTAAAGAACAGGAACATTGTAGACCAGATTCTAGTAAAGTGTAAATCAAATATGATTCCCATCTAAGCTTCAAGATAGGAGTTCAGTCTCTCCATTTTCATTCTTATTCTACACCCTCTAATTTACCATATTTACATAATTTCAATCTTAAATCTTTTAAAGAACTCTCATCTATCTTAATAAAATAAAATACTTAGCATTCACGTCCTTGAAGAAAGAAAATGATTTTTCTAATCTTGAATTGTTGATTACAATTACTAAATTTGAACTTCCTGAATCTGCAAAAGGTTAAATACTTTGTTTAACTAAATTGACAATTCTGTATAATCTTAAGTCGTAGTCTCTCTTCGGGATTTGGAATTTTATCTTACCATCTTTAATTTGTTCAACACCAGCAGTATTACTTCTAATACGTTTAACTCACCTTTAATTTGTTCAACACCGGCAGTGTGACTTCTAATCCGTTTAACTCACCCACCATCCTCGTCCCATTCTTTGAATTAATCCTCCTATATTTGGTTTAGTTAATGTATGTAACTACTTCCCATTTAAGATAAAAACCCCTACCAGTACCAAGCTACGGAAGAAGTCATTAGTTGTTATGACTTTCTTCAACAAGCCCGAGGTATGGCTGAAGTTGATTACGAAGCATTAAATGCAAGTTGTGAAGCTGTAAGAAGCGTCTAATGGAAAACGTTCATCAAAAGTATGAGGATGGTGGTGGGTGATTTCGGCAACAAGCACAACCTTTTCCTTGTTTATAATAAATGTGTGTGATTGGAGGGTCTTTTGTCGTTTTCTCTCCCTCCGATCTACAACATCTCCATTGTAAATTCCATTTCTTATGATTCCTAGTCAATATTAATCAAAATGCCAAGATGCCACCTTTTTTCCACTGCAACACTAGTATGAACATAATATAAACAAGATTCAAGATGGTGGTGGAAATTGACTACTAGTGAATTTATTAATTTATCAACTTCCTCTGACGCATATTAGAATAATGAAAGAGAGTTTAATTATATAATTACAGTGAGTTGCGGGCAAGAACTGGTTGGATTGATGTGTTTATGTTGACTAAAAACTAGAGAGTAGGGAGTGAATCCCTACATTTTATTATTCCTCCCATATTTCAAGCAAGATACTATATAAAAGGGACCGTACTCAGTGTTCACGAGAGCTCTACGTTGGTTGGATTCATTCAAAACTCCTTCTCTCTCTCTCTCCAAGCGTAATCAGGGAAATTTTTGAGGTACGAGAGAGACCAAAAAACAGCCATTGAAGCTTGAGGAAACACTTGAACAAAAAAATAGTTATTTGTTGCGGGTTTATAACTGACGTTCATCAAGGTTTATTTTTTTTTTTTGTGAGTTTTTATCAAGTCTAATTCTTTATCCTGTATTTTTAGACAAGAATTATTCAAAAGATAATTTCTTGCTATTTCTTTGAATTAGTTCACTTCTTACTCTCCAATACTTTGCTTGATTGAATTCCAAAGACGATTATGGTTTACTGATCTACACGTAGTCTTGCTCTTTCTCCTTTGTTTTTTGCCTTAGGTACTAAATTAAACTGAATTTTACTGCAAGTGAGCTCTTTTCCAGTCAATACATCTGACGTGTCCGAAATGTGTCTGCATTTCTGGCCGTTGTATGTTTTCTGAATCGGAATTTCCTTTCTTTTGCCCTCTTTCTGAGTTCAATTTGTAATTTGGCATTTGTAGAAGTATGTTCTCTGTGTTGTGGATCTAGTATCATTGCTCGTGTATTGATCTTCAACCAAGGTTCCATTTTTGTCTTTCTTAGTATTATTAGCTCGTTTAAGCTCCTTTTGGGAGCAAAATACTGTCGGTTTCGACACAATTTTTATGCTTCAACTTTGTCTCTTATCTGGGATATGATTTATGAGTAAAGAGCATCTGGGTGTCTCCTGTTTTCCAAAGTTTAAGGTTTAATTTCTTTCACCAAAATTTGTTTGTTTGTCTTGTTTTAACACTGTTTGATCGACCATATGGAGTTTGTTTTCTCAGACATGAATTTACAGCTGTTATTCATTCAGGTAAGAAAATGTCAAGGCCTCTGCATCGAGGCATGCCAGGGTTGCGGATCTCTGGGAACAGTCGTGATTTATGGGAATCGCAAAAGAAATACAAACCGGAAAAAGAAGATTTGGAAAGGACTCGTTCTTCTGATCATAGTTATCTTGCCTTCAAATTGCCTTTTAGTCTGCTATTTTCTGATAATACAACACCTTCCAAGTATGGTGTTAATGAAAACGGCTTTGCGTACGACACATTCAAAGCAGGGACTGCAAGAAGTCGACACAAATTGGCGTGGCTACTTCTGAGGTTTAGTTTGGTTCTGATTATAATTCTGGCTTTAACTGGGTCTTTTTGGTGGACTATTTCGATATCAAGCTTGTCAAGAGGTCAAATAGTACATAACTATAGACGACTCCAAGAACAACTTGTTTCTGACCTTTGGGATATTGGCGAGTTGTCTCTTGGTTCCTCAAGGTTGAAAGAGATGGAATTCTGCTCGGAGGAGTGTGAAAATTATGTTCCATGTTTCAATGTTTCAGAGAATCTTGCTTTAGGCAGTCCTGATATTAGTGAAAGTGATCGTCACTGTGACCAAGGATCGACCCAAAGTTGTCTTGTGCTACCACCAGTAAATTATAAGATTCCTCTTAGATGGCCTACCGGAAGAGATGTCATCTGGGTTTCAAATGTTAAAATCACTGCACAGGAGGTGCTTTCCTCTGGTAGTTTGACCAAGAGGTGACAAACTGTTAAATCCCCTTCGGAAACTTTATGGAGGTTTCAGTACTATTTTCAACTCATATTTCCCTCTTTCTAATGTCAGGATGATGATGCTGGATGAAGAGCAAATTTCTTTTCGTTCAGTCTCTCTAATGTTTGATGGTGTTGAAGATTACTCACATCAAATTGCTGAAATGATTGGCCTACGGAATGAATCCAATTTCATACAAGCTGGGGTGAGTTCCAACCATTATACAGAGACATCCAACGTATGCACGTACTATGTTCCTTTTTCCGGTTGAAAGTGAAACGTAAAGGATTTCCTTTATTTGGATTTTCCAAATCTGCCTACCTCAGCTTTAAGCAATAGGGAAAAGAGAACACTAGTATTCCTTCTTCCTAGTCATGTCCTTTGAAGTCCTGGCATAGGAATCCTATCTCATTCATTTGCTGAGATCTTGTGAATGTATTTGTAAATGGTTTTTCTATTCCTGAACTTAATGACGATATATTAGCTTACATGGACTTATGTGCGAATATTTGTTCTGCTTTATTCTGTTATGCCCTCTGTAACATTGAGCAAGCCCTAGATTTTGAATCAACTAAGTCACTTGTCTGACTTACTTGTTCCATTTGAAATAATTCTTGATAATTACTGCTTTATTTACTAATTTATGCAGGTCAGAACCATTTTGGATATAGGATGTGGCTATGGCAGCTTTGGCGCACATCTCTTTTCAAAACAGCTTTTAACTATGTGCATTGCAAATTATGAAGCTTCAGGGAGCCAAGTTCAGCTTACTCTTGAAAGAGGGCTTCCTGCAATGATTGGTTCTTTTACTTCCAAGCAGTTACCTTATCCTTCTCTATCCTTTGATATGTTGCATTGTTCACGATGCAGCATTGATTGGGACAAAAAAGGTACCAGTTCTTGATTATTGATCACATGTCAAAATTAAAGGTTGACAGAGAGAGAAGCTAGTAGTCTGTTATGTTATTATTCACTAGATTTCCTCAAATCCTTTTGTTGCTTTTATTTGTTTGCTCTTTTCTAGTCTTTATTTTTGTCAAATAATTGATCATTTATTGATGTGATACAGATGGCGTTTACTTGATTGAAGTTGATAGAGTTTTAAAGCCGGGTGGATACTTTGTCTGGACTTCACCAATTACTAATGCTCGTAACAAAGAGAACCAGAAAAGATGGAACTTTTTTCAAGCTTTTGCTGAAAGTCTCTGTTGGGAGATGTTATCTCAACAAGATGAAACTGTAGTATGGAAAAAGACTAGTAAAAGGAATTGCTATAGCTCAAGGTGGCTGGAAAAAGAACTTATATTCATGATATTGTGATTTATGGTTTTACATAATGTATCATACCTATTCTAGATACCGGTTCCTATATGAGGTGTTTCTTAGCAAAAACTGTTTTGTCTATAGGAAGTCTGGTTCAGGCCCCTCACTCTGCAGCAGAGGCCATGATATTGAATGTCCTTATTATCGACCACTAGAAGCATGTATAGCTGGAACACACAGTCGCCGCTGGATTCCAGTTGAAGAGAGTAGAACCTGGCCTTCTAGGTCACACTTGAACAATAATGAGATTGCTATTTACGGTAATATACTTTATGTACATTGTTTCTCAACTCCATTTTGATAGAAAATTTTATTTACTTTGAAGCTGTGGATATTTTAATTTCTCAGGCTTGCGTCCAGAAGAGTTTATGGAGGATGCTGACTACTGGAAAGCAGCTGCCACTAACTATTGGTCTCTTCTTTCTCCATTGATATTCTCAGACCATCCAAAGAGACCTGGCGAAGAGGATCCTTCTCCACCTTATAACATGCTAAGAAATGTGTTAGATATGAATGCTCATCTTGGTGGTTTTAACTCTGCACTGCTGGAAGCTGGCAAGTCGGTTTGGGTTATGAATGTGGTCCCAACAAATGGACCTAATCATCTCCCTTTGATACTTGATAGGGGCTTTGTTGGCGTGTTGCATGATTGGTACGTTTTAAATCTCCTCTCATTCTTTCTATTTTGCTTCTGTTGGTTATGTTACTGTCTAGGTATACATTTCTGCGTTTAGAATTGAAAAGTGGATCAATTGGAAACAAATAACAGTTGATTGTTCTGGTCACTAGAAAGTATGCTAGGCTATAATTTTCAGATTGTCCTATATTATCGCGTGGCTAATATAACATCTGGTTCTAAGATTTGGACCCTTTTTTGTTTCTTTAATTGTCTGAGTTGATCATGGAAAGTATATTTCCATCAACTAGTAAGGCTGTTAGATGTAGTCCAGATGAGGAACTTGGCTTGCCATTCACAGATCTGATTTTGATGCTATGGTGACTGTCAATAGACATGCTGCAGAGCATATTGTCAAACATGAAAGTTCCACACAGGGTAACTTTCTTGGGGTCGGGATTATGAAAAATAGGATTCATTATTGAATCATTTCTTGATACACGTATTGATGCAAACCCACCTGTAATTGTATTTATGTCACATAGGTGTTGCGTTAACCAGTTTATTCCTTAATTATACGATTATCTTTTTTGCTTTCTTATTGATCAGAAGAATACTTAGATTTTCAGGTGCGAAGCATTCCCAACATATCCAAGAACTTATGATTTGGTGCATATGCAAGGATTACTATCCCTTGAAACTGGTCAGCAACGTAGATGCACTTCACTGGATATATTCATTGAGATTGATCGGTTACTTCGACCGGAGGTACCTAAGTCAAAAGTCCTTTTTATCAGTCCTAATGTCTCTTATGCTTCTCGTTGCTAATGTTGAAGTTTTTGAGTACTGATCCATATATAACGGTGTAAGCATATTTGAATGCCATTAACTGTCTGCTATAATGGATAGCCGAGCGAGTTGCAGTAGTATCTGAACTTCTACCATATCTATCTAGTAGATTTATATTCATGATGCTACTGGTGGGTGGATATTAATGATTCTTTTGAGTGCTTAAATATCTGCAGATTAAAGCCTACGAAAGGTTACATAAATTATATGAGAGCCTTATTAAGTAGGGTTACATTTGAAAAAACATTGCTGCCAGAATGGTGCTGGGCCTTGTCTAATTGGTGCTTTTGCATTAAAAAAGTCTGTACTTCCGTGATTAAAATTCTTTGAAAGTAAACTATAGTATTAAATTTGACCAGTTTCTTTTGATTTTGTCTTTAAGTTCACCTTCTAACCAGCCCTCTTCAATCATCTAGTATAATTAAGTTTTTCATTGGTCTTCCGATCCCCATGTTCCTTTTTCCATGTTCTCCAAACCATATATTTTGATGCAGGCCAGGTGTGCGTGCACATAATCTACTAATGTGATGAAGCTGAGAAGGTGTTTGTGCGTTGTAAATCATTATCTGTAGTCAACTTACCGTTAGGTTTTTGCAATAGTTGAAGCCTATCAAAATTGTCTACGACAGTCACCAGAAAGGATAAGAACGTTTACATTTTCACATACATAAATGAAACCGGAATCAACTTTGATTTCTTTCTGTTGGCATTACAGTTTAGCTTAGAAGAAGTTGAAAGTGAAGTTAACAAACTGAAGAAAACTTTTTGTAGCATCTTTTTCCTGCATTGAAACAATCTTTACATATGTCTGAACATGGAGTGGTAAGATGCTCGTACTTTGTGTTTACTGACGATATTGGTGTTCGGTGCAGGGCTGGGTGATAATTCGTGACACAGTACCGCTTATTGAATCGGCAAGAACTCTAACAACACGTTTTAAGTGGGAAGCTCGAGTTATAGACATTGATAGCAACAGTGACGAAAGACTTCTTATCTGTCAAAAACCTTTCCTCAAGAAACAGGCAAGCTGATTGCAAATTTGTTCGAAGTAGTAGCCCAAGAAGTTGGATCATGTTTATTCATATTCATTTTGTTCAAGTTAATGAATGTTTATAAAGCTCAGCGATAGCATTAAAGATTGTGAACAGAAAGAAGAAAGCAGAGAACAGACAACAGACAACAGGGAACACAGTGTATGCTGGTGGAACCAACCACCGAGACTTCCAAAGCCGTAAGGCTTACAGAGGTTCATGTAATTACTCAAGTCGAGGCAGGGAGTATGCAAGAATATAGAATTAAATTTGTTAAAGAGTTTTTAATTTCATTTTACTGTCGAGTTCTAATTGTACAACCATAAGTAATATTGTGAAGCTGATTACAGAATAAGCAAGGTTCCTGTTTCATTAATTATATCGAATTGTTACTACTAACTAATCTACCGAAATTCAACGGTTTATTACTGTAGTTGCAACTATAAGGAAAATACTAGTAAAAATTCCTCGCCTACACATCATAAGCTAGTTCTATTCGATGAAACGGTTGCCCCATTGACTTTACAGTAGCTTGCATTGATGTACCAGTTTCTGCCATGCTCATAGCTTGTAGCGTCCTGCAACTAAACTAAGGAAACAATTGGCTTCCGATAATACCAAATACCAATTCTCTATTGCTTCTCTTTCTTATTTATTGCTTGATTTCATGCATCTTTTAACATGCCCATGCAAGAGGACGTAGAGATGGCACTCACGTTGATAAAGCCTGAATTCTACAAGAAACCTATCAACACACATCCAAATTAGTCTCGAGGGATGCTCTGGTCTAGCACTGCAACTTCTCACACTTACTATTTTTAAGGTAAATGTGTCAAGCTTACATCACTTCGGAATTCCAATAAATCCGACAGTCTCTCTCTCTCACACACACACATCCAAGAAAGAACGAAGGTCCTGAGGAATACCACAAATGTGCGAGTAGCTTCAAGGCAGTGGTGAAAACCGTTGAGAGCAAAACCATTGCCAAGAACTGAACATACTCTGAAAGAATAATCTTTCAATGGAATGAAGAAGAACGTAAAGATGGTGTCTTCTTTAGGTAATTGGTTTCGTTTTTTGACCTGTTCCAGCTTCTATATGCACCACTGGCACTGTTTCTACTGACGCTGGAGGATGAGACACTGCTGCTGACTCTCCTTAGCGCCTTTCTGCGACAGTTATAGGTGGTCCCGAGAGCAGCTTTCGTAACACTGTCTGTGACGACGTCCCTTACTCTCTTTGATTTTATGGGCTGCTTGTTCAAGTACACAAGCTTTGGAAGAAGACTGGAAATTGCCTTGTGAAGCTGATCATCACCAATGTTGCTCTGGACGGGATTGCCCAACAAATTTAGAGCTCGCATAGAGTGGTAGTTGGCAACAAGCTGACCCAAAGCTTTGGCAGTTGTAATCTTGTTAGAGCTCAAGTCCAGGACTGTGAGCTTCAAGAGCCTATGCAATCCTTCAACATTACTAATCTTATTGCCACCAAGAAAAAGTTCCTTGATTGTTGTGCAGTTTGACAGTCCTGACATCACAAACACCCAAGAAAATTCAAACCACATAACAGGGAAGTCTAAAGTGTCAATTCGCAGGAAAAGGAATTGTTAAATATTCAGTTTATTAGGAATGACACCTTGTCCTATTCGAGTTATGCGATTATATCTGAGATCAAGCGCTCGCAATCGAGTTAGTTTTCTCAGTCCTTCGATAGTGCTGATCTTATTTCTTGACAAGTTTAACACATGAAGGCCCTTTGGCAATGATCCTGAGGTTATGCAAACTGAAACCGAGGAACAAACAAACATGCAGCTCCTTTAATACCAACTATCTAGCATCCAAAACAAAAGAGATCCGTATCTTTGCCACATGGTATTTATATTTTTACCAGAAACATACCTATAGAATTATTAGACAGGTTAACAGATCGAAGACTAGAGAAGTGTGACATGATGGGTATGGCTTTTAATCCAATTGAAGAAGTATGGGCCGAAGTTGTGGAAGTATTCAGGGGCTGGATCATACTGCTAGCAATTAGAATCTCCTCAGACAAGCTGTTATCTGGACATCGAGTAATTGCGGACATGCTTCTCGTTAGCGATTTGTCATTCTCAGGAGATGGTGGGAAGGCAGTGCCATCGTCTCTACCCTCATCATCATCATCATCGTCGGGTGGTGGCATTTGAGTCTCAAGATCTTTAACCCACTCATCAACTCTTGAGAAGGAAGAAGATTTCCTTCGGAAAGCAACCCACTGGTTATGGCGCCAAAAACCAGAAAATGAATCCCCGAAGCCGCTCCAACTTTCTTCTATACCTCCATTGCCATATTGGTCCTTGTTCAAGGATTCTCCAATAAATGACCCCATAGATTGTGTTCTGTTTAAAAACACAGTACGGTTCAGTTCAACGGTATCCGAATGGCATCCACCTTGCCGGTTAAAAGAAGTACTTACAGCTTGCTGTTGTTGTTTTGCAGTCAATTGTTTATGCAGATTTCTGTGGCTCCAAAGGAACAATCTCCACTGCAGCTTTCTACTCCTCGAAGGTAGGACTTGGCTTGAAGAATGCTTCCTTAATATCACTTTGTCAGCGCTGCAATGGCTTGTTAGAGATGCAGGGCTACCTAGCATTCTCCAGTTTTCTGATTGATCATGTGATTCCCCAGAAAAGAGCAATTTTGAAGGAGGAAACATCTCTGCCGATACCTTCAGCACCTCATTTAAGTCCAGATTAGAGCAGGAACGTTTGAGCTTTGGTGAATCACGGAACTGAGTTTTACAAAACCCAGAATCACTAACATGTCCATTTTGGACCACATCAATGACACACTTCTCCTCATCATTTTCAGTTATTTTTGTATTATGCTCCGTGAGCTCAGTGGCAAAAGCAATAGAGGAGCCCATCCTCGTCCTTTCAGTACTAAGTTCATATCTACTTGAATTATCCATGAAAGATTGCAGATCCAAATCTGATAAATCCCTCTTCATCAAAACATTCTCTTCATGCTCATCTTCCCATTCATATGCTACTTCGGGAGCTTCGTCCGTCCCCAGAGTCTTACAGCTCATCTCCCTGACACTTGCAAACTTGTTCTGCATGTCATTAGGTGCTGACACAGTAAAAGTTGCTTTTTTCAACTCAGTCTTTAAATGTTTAACTAGCGGGGATTTCAGAGGCTTGTTGAGGCCAACTTTATTCAACAAATCCTTGTCAACCTAAAGTTCACACGACAGAGAAGTTAAGAATAAGCAGATGACACAGGTCAACAAACTTCAAATTATAATACATATGTTTCCGAGTCAGAGTCGATCCTCACCATCTTTTCATTCCTTCTGCCAGGCAGCCAAAAGCAGCAGCTGAACCTCGCCATCTTGAAAAGTAGTCTTATTCCAAGTCCTCCGAATAAGCACTCTTTAACCTTATTACTCTTTGCCAATCTTCTATCTTTGCAAATTCAAATCTGTGCCACCAATGATCACATCTCTCAAGAATGCTAATTAAAATGGTAGGGCGGAACAATAATTGGGAAGAGAACAATGGTTACATACAAGATGATTGAACCAAGTTAGCCGTAATCAATGGGAAGGCACCAAACCAAAGACTGAGTCCAATAGTATGAAGATCATGATGCCTGAAGACCGGAGAATGAAGGGCTAGTGCCTGTTCCAGTACTACCACAAATCACGACAATGTCGGCCAGAGTTGTATGAACAGAAGCTCCTCTCTGGAAGCTTCCAAGAAACTATTCTCCAAAACCTCTCCTGTTTCCATATTCAACCACATGTAAGAGCATTGCGGGTTACAAACAATTGACAGCTTTGTTCAAAGTCCACCTAACAACGAAATCTTCAGAACCCCATCACAGAACGAAAGTAGGAAAAATAATGAGTTTCTCGAATCAAAAGGAAGTGCTAACATCCCCATCAATCTACAGGGAAAATGATTAAAAACAAAAAAATTCGCATAAATACCAATGCAGCATGAAGATAAACAAACAAGCTTTGCATACACAGTTTTCGAAAGAACCAAACTTTGGGCCAACACATTTCGACGAAAAGATGAATCTTTTAACATCCTATTACAAGTTGTTCAACAAAATCCGTAAACCCCATAGAAGAAACCGTAGTTACAAGAACAAGAGACAGCATAAAACGGAAGGTGAAACTTACAATAACAACGTACACACCTTGTCTTTGTAGCAAGGATATAGTTGGAGACAGAACAGAGCAATAACAGAGTTCTGACAAGAGAAGATTAATGGTGGGAAATCAGATAAAACATGTAAGAGAGCAGACGGTAGAAATATATAAATGTGAGAGTTGTGATTGTGGGCATAGACAACCCGCATATCAGACATTACATGCATTTACACGCTTCAGTCTGTGATTGCTTATGGGTAAACAATATTGCAAGTAAAATTACCAGGCCACTTTTTAATTTTATTCTATATTTTGCTATGGAATCTTTTATCTTTACAAACCTGCACCAAGATGAATATTGAATATAACAATTTCGTTATTGGAATGTAAGTCCAATAACGAATACGAATATAAAAAGAATTAAAGATACATTGGAGTGTAAGTCCATAACGAATAAGAGTTGTATCAACAAAATCAATTGATCATTGTTGTATTCGATAGTCATCATGCATATGTTGAAATATTTACATTAAATAATATAATAATTTTTAATTGGCAATATTAATTCATTTTATAATGGATAAAGGTTATTAATGATTAATTATATATTTATTAATTTTGTATGGCAAATATTTTATTAGATTTTTTATTTAATAATACTAATAAGCAAAGTTAAACAATTTGCTAGAAAATATATAAATTGAATGATTGATTTTTGTTATTAATCAATAAATAATGATTAAATTTTTATTACATTAGTAGCTGTACTTAATGACAATGTTGATTAACCATTTTTTATTAGTCAACTAAACTTAGTGTGGGTATTGATTAAATTTCTTATATTTAAAATAAATAAATAAGTACGTTAGACTTTATATGAGTATTGATTAAATTTTCTCATCATATCAACTTGTTAGACTCAATGTAAGGATTAAATGCTTACGGTTAATTATAAAAAGAATCTCAAATTTTCTTAATTTTATAGTACTCTATTTAATTTTTAGCAAAAATGGTCCGATATTATGTTCTCCCTTAATTTGAATGACGTGACAAGCTACATCAAATTAATATTTTTGCTTTGTGACTGCTACATATTGTGTTTTTATCATGTATGAATTTATTATTTAATAAATTAAAAATATCAAACACTCTAAAATAGTTAGGAAGTAAAACATATGAAGAAGTGTATAATTATTTTAGTTTTTTTAAATATTTTTAATTTATTAAATAATAAAATTTATTTGTAATATAAATACAATATGTGAAAGTCACGTGACAAAAATAGTAACATGGTGTAGCATGCTACGTCATCTACATTAGCAAAGAACTTAATGTCGGACCATTTTTGTTAAAAAATAAAAGTTGAAGAATTTTAATGCCATTTTTTAAAGTTCATGCTAGTATTGTAAAAAATTAAATAAAAATTGAGATTTTCTTTTACAAATGACTAAATATTTTTTTGATATCTCATTGTTTCGTTGGACTTTATGTCAAATTATTATTATTATTATTATTATTATTAGTTAATAATTTTTTATTTAAAACTAAAATTAATATCATTACATAATTACTAATATTATTATAGTAAATAAAATAATATATTAATACATAAGGGTGAATTTAAAAAAAATCATGAACTTTACTCAATTTTTGCAATACTATCTCAAATTTTGAAAGTGATAATAAAATGTTTCCATTTTAAGTTTTTCGTAAAAATAGTTCATTGTTAGATTCTTACTTAACGATGCTAATATGAATTTTCACATCAGTAAATTTATTATACATGTAGTTGCTACGTGGCTTATTAATGTCACATTAGATAAAATATTTAAAAATATATGGTTTATTGTGAAAAAATCTTAAAACTTTACCAATTTTGCAATATTAACTCAAAATTTAAAAAGTAACGTTAAAATTCTCAAACTTTCAATTTTAACAACAATAGTTCAACGTTAAGTTCTCTGTGAATGATGTGACAAATCATTTCAAATTATTACTTTTGCCATATAACTACCACATATTATATATATATATATTTGATATGTATGAATTTTATTATTTAAAAAAATAAAATATCAAAAATATCAAAAATCTTAAAATAATTATTCATTCCTTCACTTTGAAACTATAAACTGCTTGTCAAATGATAGACAAAAGTTAGGAGACAAAAGAAGAGCAACACTTAATTAATGACCTTTTGTTCTTCAACATTTCATTATTCTTTTACTAAGGTACTAGTATTATTCTCTTCCTAACTACACATCTCTATAAAAGCACTTATCTCAGAAAACTAGTTTAGTTTCATGCTAGAAGGGTCACGATAGAAGCTTTACATTTCATTAGACGATTAATAGAATATTACAAGGAAAGATAACATAACCTACGTATGGTTTTTATTGACTTAGAGAAAGCTTATAACAGGAAACTTAGGAAAATCAAATGAAGGTGTTTAGAAGTTAAGAGAGTCCCTATGACTTATATACAGATTATTAAGAATATGTATGAAGGTGTAAAGACTAGAGTAAAGACGATAAGACGAGATACAAAATATTTTTCTATCGATATTATTATGCTACAACAAGGCAACTTATTGAGCTCTTTTTTGTCTACAGTAATAATAGATGAGCTTATCAAGAATATATAAAGAGATGTGTCTTGGTGTATGTTATTTGTTGATAATATTGCTTTAGTTGATAAGACAAAAGAGGTTGTTAATGTTAAGCTAGAACTTTGGAGGGATAAATTCGAGTCAAAGGGTTTTAAATTGATCAAAACTAAGACTAAGTACTTAGAGTGTAACTTTTTAGGCTATAGGGTGGTTTATGATGTGAAGATAAATATTGGTTCAGAAGTTATACTAGATAAAGAGTGTTTTAAGTATCTAAGATCCATTATATAAAGCAATGGAGAGATCAATGAAGACATTGTTTACCGCATTAAATCAAGATGACTTAAATGGAGAAGTGCATCAGGAATTTTATATAACAAGAAGATACGCCCAAGCTCAAAAATAAATTCTATTGTTTAATATTAATTTATTTTTCAGTTGTATTTTACTTTATATTTGTATATTAGTGATTTATTTATTTAGCATACATTTTCTATTTTTTCATATGGATCGATTAGAAATAATCTCTTTGCCAGTTAGCGGGTTAGACTGTGTACTTTTGGACCTTCCCATATTTCATGTTCAATAAAACTTCTACTAAGATATTGTTGTTGTTGGTATTGGTGTTATAACTTTATTTATTAATTTAATTTATATTATTCTATTTTATATAACTTTTTACTTGAATAATGGGTTACCTATTTTGATCAGAAATTTAAAATGATAGCAAGCAAAGTAAAACATTTGGATTTTTTTTTCCTGTGGTTTGCACTTTCTTAAAATATGATATATATATATATATATTAGAAATTGTTAACTAAGCATTTATTGTAAAGCCCATCATTAACCAAAATAACCCATAAACTATTAATCATGCATAAAAGCCAACATCTGAAAAAATTAGAGACCAAAGAGCACCAATGAAACAACTTCTTCCTCATTTTTCTCTCAAATCTTTCTAGCTAGTATGTGTCTTAATGTA
This sequence comes from Erythroxylum reticulatum, assembly GCA_025504915.1. Lineage (NCBI taxonomy): Eukaryota > Viridiplantae > Streptophyta > Magnoliopsida > Malpighiales > Erythroxylaceae > Erythroxylum > Erythroxylum reticulatum. The sequence continues at coordinate 10,006,405 of JANSVA010000006.1, forward strand.
CCATCTTTCATCTGCATGTGACACTTTTTTCATAGGTTCCCTCATTGTGTTTGTTTTGTAGAAAATTCAGAGGCAGTTGTAGAGGTTACAACCCCAAAATCTGTTAAAACATAGGTTAAATTCTACCTGCTATTTTATGTCTTTTTTTTTGTAACTTTTAAACATCCTTTACTAGTTTTGTAGCACCCCACTCTCGCAAGACATGTATCCAATGTCCAAGGTGATATCCGAGTATGTACCCCGCAAGGGTGGCATGCTAGGATAGTCATTCAGTCAAAATTCATTACAAATTTTTATTTCTTTAAAACAATGTACACGTATGTAGAAATCATTAATCAAATCAGGCCCACTTTATTTTTAAACCCATTTACAAGTGCTACAATTATTTTACAAACATTAGAGTTAAACAACCACTTGGGCCCATTTCAGATACAAAACACTTGCAATCATAATGTCATTTCATTACCAAATCATTCACATACACTTTATACAATTCTTATGGAACATAATTCGAAAACAAAATCATTGAAGACATATGCAGGTGCAAACTGATACTGAGCCTTAATCCATAACTGATCTTAGTGGCTAAAGTCCACTTAGCCTAACTGCATAATTCCTCTGAACTTGAAAAATATTGCAAATTTTGGGTGAGTTTTTGCAAACTCAGTGAGTGACCATCCTCGATGGCTCACTCAATCACATAATACACCACATCATATTTTCACATAATTTATATCACTTCATTTAACATATAGCATCATGTTCAAAGAAGTCAAATTGATCATTTCAATCACTTAAAAATATACATATCACTTATAATGCAATACATATGAGACTCATTTTCATTTATTACTTTGTTGTGACTGAGTGTCTTTCACATACAGATACAAATACTGGCTTATTGGGCTCAGTCAGAAACAGAAATCACAGAGCAAAGCTTTACGTGCAAAATATTGAGCTTAAAGCTCTTTCAGACTGGCTACTCCAGTCACAACTGCATTTATGTTTCATGCATTCATGTAATGGAATGCATCACATTTGAAAACGATCTAGAAGGGGGGTTAAGTAGATCTTTTTAAATTTTTTCGCAAAGTTCTACAAAAACAAAGAGTTAATACACACAAACAAATAAACAGATTTAAATATAAAGAGAAGGGAAGAGAGGCAAACACTGTTTTTATAGAGGTTCGGTGCTAAGACCTACGTCCTCTACCTAAGCTCCCACTTAGGATTTTGGCAAAACTCTTTATTATACACTTTTTAGTTTAGTGTGAACTCTTCAACACAACTTGACTTCCTGCTCAAGCTACACCTTACAATCGATCTGTTTTTCGGCACAAATCTTACCTTCCAAGTGATTCTCCACTAATCACTCAACTCACAATGACAATAATAGAAGTTGAAGTTGTAAAGCTCAGTACAACTGAGTGCAATTTAGAACAAGCTAAGAGCAAATTGATGATAAATTGGAACTATAGTAGTATGCTTTGCTTTGGACTTCTGTATTTTTATCCTTTGATGTTCCATGCTTTATTTGTAGGCTACTAGATGTTTTTAGACGTTGTAGAACTCTTCTAGACGTTGTAGAATGCTCCTAGCCGTTGTATGAAGATTTTCTTCCCATTTGAAATCAATTGACACAGTCAATTATGTTCAGCTGCAAATGATAGTCGACTAATGTATTGTAGTCAACTTGTCTTCAAGGAATAGTCGACTAGTACCAATGTTTTATGAAAATTTCATCTCCGCTCTTCGAATAGTCGACTAATAGGCTGATGCTTGACTAGTCCACTTATCCATCTAACAGGTCTGTTGTTAATAGTCGACTTGCAACATACTGGTCGACTTGTCTTGGCACGAACTGACAGATCTGGTTGTTTATAGTCGACTTACAACTTGAGAGTCGACTACTACATAATCTTCAATCTAATTTGTTTAGATGCTGATTTGAATTATCTGCACATTGTTTATCTCTTGCACGTTGAAGATATGTCAACCTTGATTTGCACAAATCCTTTATTTGAATTTTAATCCAAATACCTGAAATTATTTCTTAACCAATTCTATAAATTTTATTATTATCAAAACATAGAGAGATTTAATTTGTCAACCTCCATTGGTCCAACAACATTCACATATTTTCAATCAGTCACTTATTTCCACTTTGCACATGTTATCAGACCTTAGTCTGACATTCAACATTTAAGTTGAGAATCACTTATTTCTTTCATATTCTTATTCACATTCAGAACACATTTATTATCAGACGTGGTCCGGCATTTAAGAATTTAGCTAAATATCACATATTTCGTCGGGTTCACAAAGAAGGAACACTTCTAATAATTTTCACATGCATCACACGCCTTACACATATATTGTCTAGAATCAACATATTCACATCAATCTTATCAATAATAATTCAATATAGACATTTAAAATAGAACAAATACTTAAAATAAGATCATCTAGGTCGACTCACAGTATGCTCCAGATAGCTATTGCCTTGATGTCCCGGCAATTTCTAGACGCTTATGCTCCTCTATAACATTTAACACATACACATATCGCTAATTTGCACAATTATGAAGTCATTTATGCTCATTAATATATAATGAATATGTAGAATGCATGTTCATGACAATTTCATATTCCTTATCATTATTCTTGTCACAAAACTCATTCACATATCAATACTCAATTGATCAATCCGGATTTGTCCAACAACATACTTTCGGGTCTACTTTCCATGGTTATTCTCACTAGGAAAGGAAAGTAATTTGATAATGTTTCCTTTAAGAAAATTGTTTTCCATTGTCTTAAGTTTCTAATGGCACTAAGATCATTCAATTTGGTTTAGTATTCCAAAAGTTATACTCTAAATGTTTTGGACTGTGCATAAACTAAATCAGTATTCTATAATCAACTTTAATTCAAACTTGGAAGTCCAGATATAGAATTAAAATTCTATCTCTTCAAAAATTTTGTATCTCTATTTCTCTAGTTTACTCTAAATTAAAAATCATTTCATTCGGATAACTACAGAACAAGATATTGTCAAAATATCGAAGCATGTTTAGTGATAATACTCTAGCAGTGAAGTTCAGAATTGTTCATCATTTTCTTTCAAATTCAATCAATCAATCTCTTCCCAATGATTTCAAATGGCTATAAATTTTGGTGGAGATGAAGAACAACGTGTTATGAGTCTATTGGTTCAAGAATAAAGTCATTTGGACATCGGGTGAAGAAGTTATAACAAAAATATCAAAGGATGTTCAGAAGCAAACTCTCTTCGGAAAAACGTTGAAAGTCACGATCGTGCGTCTGCATGATCGCGATATCCCACTTGTACTTGCGAAGTCACAATCGTGCAGAAGCACGATCGTGACTTTGCTGCTTCTTCAGAGAAATAACGATAGATTTCTCTCTTGTTCTTCTCATTTCATTTTTTTTCTCTATATTTCCTCACTTTTAAATCATCTATTTTCCATTTTTATATCCAATACAATCTCTAAACAAGTCAGATTTAAATTTACAATTCAAACATCAAAGATTCGAAACTTCATATACACTTCCTCTCTCTACTGTAATTTTCCAAATTTTTTTTCTCACTTCAAGCTTTTTTCTTCAATTAACACAAATGACACTCCAATCTAACTTCATTTTAGCTCAACAACATAAAACAAATCAAAAATCTGATTCTCATTCACGTATATTTCTATTTCTATGCATATTGTCTATCTTTCTGTACTTCTTCATTCTCACTACCGAATTTATTTCTTCCCATAACACTTATGCATGAACCCATGTACAAAACATTAAAACATCATCAAATGTTATTCACGAAAAACTTACTTGATTCAGTAAAATTCCAGCTCAACAATTCCAGATTTTCTAATCCTCTTAAGCAAACAAACATCAACGCAAGCTTATAATTATCTTCAACTAGTGCTCTAGCAATTTAGAGTTAGAAGCCAAAAACACAAACAAGCATAAGAATTAGTTTCAGTGATGGATGAAAAGAACAAGGAAAAGTCTAGTGTTGCATGCTTTCGGTGAAGAACAAAATCAAATGTTAATGAATGCGTGTACAGTCATATTAATGTGCAAAAGTCATTATTCACTTGTATGTGTATGTCATATTTTGCATAAGCATAAAGTTCACTTTCTACATTCTCAGTATTTTCTCATATTCACTATTCTTGCCTTAACATGGATAACTGGATGTTACAATTCTCCCCTCCTTATCTATTTAATAAAAAAGGCAGGGGTATGGTTTCATCATATACTCTATCATTTCCCATTTAACTGAAGTAAATTATTTGTTAATATAGAAATCATATATAATATGTAAAATAAACTAGAAGGGGGGTTGAATTGTGTAATCTTTTAAAAAATATTAATCTTTCAAGATTTCTTGATTTTTTTTACAAAATTCAGATGATCACAAAAATACTTTACTAAAGTTGATAAGTAATCCAATCACAAGTAATATTATCTACTCGTCTAACAACAAGAAAATTAAAATATAAGGATTAGAGAATAGATGGCGCGATTTTATACTGGTTCACCCCAAACCTTAGGCTACATCCAGTCTTCAGAGTTTGTTTGAGATCTCACTATACTCTTCAACTTTACAAGTATTCTTTCTACACTTGTAGAGCCTTTTCAGGTCTCTCTCACAAAGTATTCTTTATCTGCTATCTTAGCCTCTCCAGGCTCTACCCTTTCTTTCTCTTTCTAGGAAAGATATTTTTTTTGGAGCTTCACGTTACAGATGTATTCGCTCCCTTCTTTCACACTTTGAATACAGAATTTTTCTAAGTATTGTACAATCAAAATTTCTCTCTTATAAAAATGTTATTTAGTCTTCGACTAGAACTAGTATTTATAGCCTAAGTCTCCAATTGTCTTCTTGAGAAACTGCTTCTTGAATCTTCTAGAAACCGTTATTAGTTGAGTCCTATAACTAACTCCAACTAACTAACCGACTGACGTTCTACAATATCTTTCTTTTGTATCGTCTGGAATAATACTTTTTCTGTTATTATGTTTCGTCTGATATTGCACTTTCGTCTGGTATCGCACTTCTTATGTTGTTGCGCTTTGTCTGTTGTTGTGCTTTATCTGGTGTTGCGCTTCATCTGGTATTGTGCTTTTTCTATTGTTGCACTTCGTCTGATGTTGCGCTTCGTCTGTTGTTGACTGTGCATCTTCTGGGTTTGACTAAATGTTACATTTTTCTGTACACTTAACAAACTTATCAAAACTGTTCATATATTTCTAAGATTATTATTATTTGATTGTCATCAAAATTAATAGAAGTGAAGTCCTCTTGACTTAACAATCTCCCCCTTTTTGATGATAACAAATAATCATAATTTTATAAGATAAAATTATATTCAAACGAATAGTATTAAAAAAATACTATGTTTTATATCTTCTCTTCTCGTTCTCCTCTTTTTCTTCCCCTATTTATTATTAATCAAAAAAATAGTTCCTCTTAGACACTTCAGAATTTCAGAAAACATATGTTGCATATCAATGCGGATTGTCTTGAGGTCTTATTCAATAGTAACTCGTAGAAGTGCTACTTTTTTATGAAGATCACCCACTGAGTCAGCTAGTTCATCAACCTTAGTATGAATTTCCTCAACTTCTTTCGCTAAGGCTTCTTGAACTTCCTTCTATTTGTGACTTGATTCTATCCAATTGATGAAAAGCTTTAAGAACTCCAAATTAACAGTAGGATCATGTTGTATTTCACTAAGTGGATGAAGGTTTTCAACAACAAATGGTTCTGAAGGTAAAACGTCTAACTCTATGATTTTGATTGCGGGTAGTCTGAAGGTTTGTTTGCCTTCTGGGAGATCAAGATCATCATATCTAGGTAGTTTAGGAATGTGTTGCCTAAGAAGGTGTAACACATCTTTGACTGAAGGTATGAAACCTAAAGGTCTGTAATGCATGACTAAATGCACCAAGGTTTCTAAGTTAAAATTGATACCTTCAACCGTGATACTTCTGTACTATCCTTCTGTCACTTTGCCAACTACCTTGAAGTTTGCATTTGTAGCAGAAACTCCAAATTAACTTCCTGATGCTTTTGAAACGTGATGTGAAACATAGATACCTCCAGGTTGAGTTGCATTACATGCATCATCTATGTTCTTCATAACTACTTGAATCTACTCTTCTATAAGATCATCTTCATTTCCTTCAGGAAACATCTTCTTTTTCCCTTTTTCTTCATTTCTCACAAGGGATGAACATCTTAGTTGTATGTCTGGCATAATTTTTATCGATGTTCTTCTCGTAATCAGATAGATTGTATACCGATCCTTTGAAATCTTCATTGGTTATGGTTCTACCGTCTCATCTAGTAGAATATCATATAGTCTTCGTTCTTCATGACTTAGAAGATGTATTGTCTGATCGTTAATCGGTATAGGTTTGACTTATACCTTGACTGACTTTTTTGGAGGTTCTCTGATAATAATTGAGCTTCTTCTTCGAATAGGTACTGATTCTTCTATAATTTTCATTTTCAAATTCTTTTTGTTGATTGGTTGTGAAGGATTGTAAGGTTCCAATTGGTGTTCAACTGTCTTTGCCTTCTGTTGAACATCAGATGAAGAAACCTTTTACTGACTGGGCTTCACCTTCTTTTATTCTTCTGCCGGTTTAAAAGAAAGTTATTGTTGAGGGTTCTTCCTCTCAAATACTAACTTCCTTTTTATCTCTGTCTCTCCAGATGATTTTGCTTTTTGACTTTGCAAAATAGAGACAATTGATTTGGTAGACTGTTGTCTTTTCTTTTGCTTTTCAGAATCTCCACCAAAAATTAGAGCTTTTAGCTTCTTCTGTTCTTGTTGTCGTAAGGTCAATAATCTTGGCGACCTTCTTGACTGTTTGGATTTTTTTGATTGAAGTGTCTCCACCTTTCTCTTCAATGACACTTGTTGTGATGATTGTTAAACCCGGCTTTCCTCTTTCTGTAGAATCGTCTTAGCTTTTGTTGGTACATCAGACGATTTCTCAGCCTTTTCTTCTATGGATGTTCTTCTTGTTAATCGAGGTTTTTTTTTTCTTGCAGACGTAGCACGTTCACTCCTGTTCTGTCTTATTATAAGCTCTCCTTCAAACCTTGCTTCCAGTGTAGAATCTGTATCTTCCTCATCTTCAAACTTTATTCCCATTCTGTGAATAGTAGTGGCATTAATAATGCTCTTCACATCCATCTTTACCCTGTTACCTCTGTCGAGTAAGATTTCAGATTCTCTAAAAATCCTTGTCAATAGCATACCATAAGGTATTTCAGATTCTCTAAAAATCCTTGTCAATAGCATACCATAAGGTAAAGAGCTAAAATCTCCCTTTGACCTCATCATGTGCTTCAAAATCAAGTACGAAAGATTAATGGGTTGGTGATTCAGTAGGTGAAACAAACAATGTTCATCGTTCATTGTCACAACGTCCTTCGAGCCTAATCTTTGTAAAACACAGTAGAGAAGTAGTGACTATAGAACCCTAGCCTTCGGAACAAGGGTTGAAGCCTTCTTAGCTTCTGGATCACTCCTTCCATAGATTTGTCGATTGATGTGCATTTTATCTACACGACCTTGACTAATCCATTTTGTATTGTTAAACAACCTTGCTTCAATACTAGGACACCCAATGGCCCTTTCAATAGTATCTTGTGTCTCAATAACTAACAATCCATCTACCATTGATACTAAGGTGTTGTCTACCACCTTTGCATTCTTCTAAAACTCATATATCTCATTCAAATAGACTTTTTCACGAACTTTGAAGAAATTCTTTTAGCTAACTGCTTCAATTTCTGGTTCAATGTCTATTTGATTTTCCTTCAAAGAGATGAAATCAACGTGTCTCCTATAGATAAGAGATTGCTCCATTTGTGATCTGCAACAATTAAAAACTAAACACACAAATGTATTTCGCTTAAAGTAGCAATGTTAGTATCTAAAAGTAACAATGTGAAACAAAAATAACTTAAAGCTAGAATAGAGTATTGAATCATATTGGTTGAGATCACTAAACTAGTCAGTTTCAAAGTATTTCAAGAAAATTCTAGAGTAGAAGGTATTTTAGAATCTTGAGAAGATTTCCTTCTAATACCTACTATTGAAAAGTTACTGCTCATAACTTACCGTTACTATTTACTTGAAAACTTGCAACTTTTTATCTTCTTCTAGTATGAATTATCTGGGTCATTACGTGTCAGACGAATGGTCATTTAGCATTACCATATTCAAGTTCCATCTAATTTCCTTGAATCTATCTTCACACAAAGGTTTAGTGAAGATATCCGCCCATTGTTGATTTGTCTCAACAAATTCTAGACTGATGATTCCTCTCTATATATAGTCTCGTATAAAATGATGCCTAACTTCAATATGCTTTTCCCTCGAGTGTTGTATTGGATTCTTTGATAGATTGATAACACTTGTGTTGTCATAGAAGATTGGAATTTGATCTTCTTGTATGGAGTAATCTTCTAACTGATACTTAACCCAAAACATCTGTGAACAACAACTTGCAGCTGACATATATTTAGCTTTTGTAGTGGATAAAGCAATTGAACTTTGTCTCTTGCTTGACTGAGAAATTAGATTATGACCGAGAAATTAGATTATGATTAAGAAAGTGACAACCTCCACTTGTACTCTTCTTATCAATCTTATCTCCAGCATAGTCAGCATCACAGTAGCCAAATTAACCTGAAATCTTTACCTTTCTCATACATTAAATAGAGATTGGTAGAACTTGCCAAATATCTCAATAGTATTTTAACAGCAATATAATGAGATTCTCTAGGATCTGCTTGAAATTTTACACACAAACAAACACTAAACAATATATTAGGTCTGCTTGCAGTTAGGTAAAGTAAAGAAACAATAATTCCTCTGAAAAGAGTTTGATCAACCTTCTTACCTACTTCATCCTTAGATAAATGGATTGAAGGATGCATAGGAGTTGACATAGGTTTGACCTTCTCCATTTTGTATTTGACTAACAGTTCTTTGATATATTTTTGTTGATGAATAAAAATCTTTTCTTTGGTTTGCTTAATTTGTAAACTAAGAAAGAATTTCAATTCACCCATCATACTCATTTCAAATTCACTTTTCATAACATTTTCCAAACTGGAACATAGCTTCTTAGAAGTTGCATAAGAAAAATATCATCTACATATATTTGTACTATAATGAAATCATTTTAAATACATTTCTAAATAGAGTCTTATCTACTTGTCCTCTAATAAAAAAGAACTTAGATAAAAAAGAACTTAGACGATCATACCAAGCACGAGGTGCTTGTTTTAATCAATGCAAAGTTGTATAAAATCTATAGACATAATCTGGTTTATCAGAATCTTCAAAACCAGGAGGTTTCTTTACATAATCTTCTTCATCTATAAAACCATTCAAAAATACAATTTTGATATCCATTTGAAACAGTTTTATATCATGACAAACAATATATGCAAGCAAAATCCTCATAGCTTCTAGTCTAGCTACAAGAGCATAGGCTTCATTATAGTCTATTCCTTCTTATTGATTATAGCCTTGAGCTACTAATCTAGCTTTGTTACGGTTTACTCTTCCTG
>JANSVA010000006.1:10016138-10039578 GCA_025504915.1 Erythroxylum reticulatum
GGGATCAGTTCGCGTCTGCATTGTGTCTCTTTATTTTTGCACCGAATTGTATTTTTCCGCAAATCATTGTATTTTGTATAATTGCGTATTTTATTTGTGTATAACTTTCAAATTGAAAAAAAAGGGATTTTGTAAAAGAAATTGATTAAAGTATAATATGTTTCATTTTTGGATTGAGCTAATCGAAATTTTAGTATTAAAAAAATTTTGGCAACTCTTGTAAATGAAATGTTTCTGAATAAAAGTGGGCCCAAATTTGTGATTATTGATTTGTGCGTATTCGTAAGAAAAAAAGATTTATGCCGACCTTTGATGGTTTAGTGATGTAGCACACCACCCTCGTGGGGCACGGACTCAGATATCACCATCGATATCGGGTTCGGGTCAAGCGGGAGTAGGGTGTTACATGGTATCCTCTTAGTCTTTCTAAACTAGGTCTCAACTTCTTCTGGATCCATTGTCCCATAGAAATCCACTGCCCTATATTTCCTGAGCTTATCAAACTGTTTCCCCTTCTTGACTAGGGTTGGAGTAGAAGATTGCGACATCTGGACTATAGCCTGAGCAAAGGCCTAAGCAAATGCCTAAAACATCCTCGAATCTAATGGAGCAGGCACTTGCTCCTGCAAAAGAGGAGACTCCCGCGTCTATGATCGAATGGACTCACTACCTTGCCCTACAGAAGCCTCAATATTTCTTGGGGCTACTAACTCATCAGTACTCTCTTCTCTTGTCGAAGAGTCAGGTGCAACTAATCCTTGCAGAATTCGCCATGTCCTTCTACGAGGTGGCATCTTACTTTTTTAATGGAAACACTAATGATTAGCTACATTTCATTTTAAAATCCTAATCCCTACATGTATGCATGACATTCATGTCACTTAATCCAATTCAATCAGTTCACAATGCAACAAGTAATCACATAACATAACAATTTATCCTACTATGCATTCTAAGCCTAGGAAAAACCTGCGCTCTGATACCATAAGATGTTAGACCCCGTTTTCAGAGCCTAACAATCGCTCTGATACCAAACAATGCTGGATCCCATTTCTGGAGCCCAATATTCGGAGTCAAAAGATGTGATCTTTATTAACCCATATTTCTGGAGTCCAACTCTCTTTCTCTGATACCATAAGATGTTGGGCCCCATTTTTTAAGCTCAATTATCTTTCCAGAGTCGAAAAGTGTGAGCAGGTTTCCTTGTAGGGTTATTACAGTAAACCCTCACTTTGCCATCATCTCACAAGGGTGGCTTGCCCACAGCAACCCATCACCAACATCACAATTTGACTTCTTTAATCCAATTGTATCTCTATGAATCTAGTTTATTTTGAAACAAGAAACTTCTCATTCGGAGCTCTATAGCTTAAGATATGCTTAAAAATCCAAAGTGTGTTCATAACCTAGTTATACCCCTCAAACCGATCCCTTATTTTCCTTCCATCAATCTCCTTCAAATCAAACAAAAATGCTAAAAATTTTATTAAGATATAGGAAAATGTTTCGGGAATTTATTGGTTCAAGAATCACTTACTTTGGAGGTCAGGTTATGAAGTTATGGCCAAAAGAATCAACTATACTGATGTCCTCAATCACGTTGCACCTATCTCGTAACAATTAGCATAACTTTCACTAGAGATTTTGGATTAAGGTTTTCCTTAAATGGTTTCGAAGAGGACTTCCAAATCTATAACTTTCATGATAACCTTAAATGCAAATTCTATCATCTAGAGAGTCAAAAATGGGACCAGACGATAGGATTAGATGAATAGTTCACCAGACAATATGATGTCATCACCAGACAATATGAAGCCATCAGACGATACATCCTCACCAGACGAAGCGTCCTCAGCAGACAATGCATCCTCACTAGATGACACGTCATCACCAGACAATGTGTCCTCACTAGATGATGCATCCTCACTAGACGATACGTCATCACCAGACGATACGTTCTATACTCCTGAGCTTCTCTACTTATAAGGACCATAACTTTTGACTTCCAAGTCCAAAAATTTTATGCTTTATACCGTTGGAAAGCTAGAAAGATAAGCTACAACTTTACAAAAACAAATTTGACTAATATAGACAAAATTAGTCTAATTTTTTCCCTGAAATCGATACACAATTTGTACACCTATGAAAGACTTAGATTATGAAATGTACAACTATAAAAGAAATATACACATACGCCTAGGGAACTTTTCAGTTCTAAACTCATTTGCCAAATTAATAGAAGCCCATACATAACTCTAATTACATAATAACATTATAAATGAGGGTTTAACACAAATTACAAAGTATATAGGATGCTCAATGTTTAACTTGCTTATGAATCTATCCAAAAGTGATCGAACTAACTTAGTTACAAAAGTTTCTAATTTCTTGGAGTTTCCGATGCCTTGCAAAGATTGCTAACCTTCTCGTTCTGCACCTGAGGAGGGAATAATGGGGTGAGCTATACAATTCAGTGGCTAATATTTTTATAACCATTGGCAATTAGCCACATATTCAAGCATATGTACATGTATATCTAGCAATTCGAGCATTCTCACTTTATTCAAGCAATTTAAGCATTTGATCAATTTAACTCAAACTTATAACACACAACATAAACTTCAGCCATTAAACATAACACTCATCTATGCACCATACTTGAAAATTTAAAGATGCAATGGATAATCAAATGGCTTGAGAGTTTCGTGGAACGGAACGGAGAAATCGAAGTTTACACCATGAACAAAACGAATCCGATTTCTTAGGGTCTCGTGGCCTCAAGTGGGCAGCCGGGAGAAGGCTATGGTTCAACGTGCACATAAGTAATGAAAAGGGTTCCTTTCTTTCCCAATCACAACCAATTTATTCTCAATTCAATTATATGCTCACACTTTCATGCTTTTTTCTTCTTTTCATCTAATTCCAAATGTTATAACCTTTTTCAAGGTATAACATAATCACAATGCGTCATGCATTTCCAAACATTCACAATTATTTCAATTTCAAGCAAATCGATTTCAAGCAAATCAACATACATGCACATAGGCAAGAATTTACCCAATTACACAATAACTATAAATACATTACCCACCTAATTAGCTTACAAAAATCAAAGTCAAGCTTACCTTTCCCCTTGCTTTTGGGTAGGATTCCCTTGGTTTCCTAAAACAACCAAGTTTACATTGAAAACAACATTCCAATAAAATTCTTAAACTTCAAAAATTCATAAAATTGCAATAAACACAAATTAAACTCAAATCTAACCTACCCATATTCCATCTAGGTTAAAAAAACCTAAGATTTAGTTTAGAAACCCTAAAATCAATTGGGTTCTCCTAATCCATCTTCTTCTCATACCACACAAACCTCTTTTCTTTTTAAGTCCTTCATCCTTAATACAACCCATTCCTTTAATAAAGCAAGGAGAAAAGATGGTTAACCTACCATAACAAACTTGATTTCTCTTCTTTTCTTTTTCATCGAAACCTCTCTTCTTCTCTCCTATTTTCGTTTTTCACTCTCCTCCCTCTTCAATTCACATTTTTCTCCTCTTATAAGCAAGACAACGTATTATTTTTCCATTTGTACCCTTAATGAGCCCAACAAGTCCATCTTACCCTTCCTTATAAGCTTATGTTCTTTTATGCTTAAGTGATCTCCCAAAAATGCCCTTGAACATCCTTATTACATTAACACTTTAATTCCACTTACCCATTCAATAAATCCTACTAACCTTGACATAATTATAACTCCAAAAATTTAATCTATCTAAACCTCAAAACTATTTCAAATCATGCTTAACTTAAAGAAAAATTTTTCATGGTCTAACACAACAACAATTGGATCAAAATGAGTCGGAAAATGACCAAAAAGACTAGTAACAACTATCCTCTGTCATTCCACAAGTATAGCAGCAAAACCTAAAGCATTCTTATCTCTAAACATTGCATTTAAGAAAACCTTCAGACGATTTGACCTAAGATGAACCAGCAGAATGTAGAGCTTCAAGTCTGACAGTAACACAAGCAATGCTCGTCGAGAATCCTGCTAATCTTTGATAAAATTATCAGCGAATGAAACCACTGTGAAAGAAGGAACATCTGTATGTTGCCAAAGTCTAATATTTCGGTAGCACCAGATACTCCAAAGCATTGCTAAGTTGTGTTCCATTCTAGCTACTGAGGAGTTATTTAATAACTGAACAATAAAGTTCTCAACCGTACTCACTGAAGAGGTCAATCTAGCTAAAGACCAGATTTCTTTAGCTTTAGGACATTCCATCAACACGTTATTAATATCTTCTACAAGGCCACAATAATAACAGGTAGTATCAAGAATAATACCCATCTTATGAAGCCGGTTTTTACAGGGGATGAAATCACAAAGACAACGTGAAGAGAAATCCTTTATTTTCAGAGGGATAGAAGAGTTCCAAATTCGAGACCATGGGCCATCCAAAAATAAGTTGACAATAATAGTAAAAGAATTGAGGGCCAGCTTGTAATCTATTTTAACTGAATAAATGCCATTCTAACTATAGTGCCAAATCAATTTATCTGGGGATTTAGATTTAGCAATAAGGACTTTAGTAACTCTCGCCACATCATAAGGAGTTAATAACCCATCTAACAAGTTGACATCCCAATAGAAACCAGACTCACTAAATAAATAATTCATCTTCAAATTGCCCAAATCAGGGAGAGGAAAATTGATGAAAAAAATTATTATCTTCATTAATTCAAGGATCTTTAAAAACATTAATTGAAGAACCATCACTCAATCTTCATCGATTGCCTTTAATCAATAAATCCTTACCTGAAAAAAATGCTCTTCCAAATAAAAATAGAATTATTCCCTTTCTTAACATAAAAGAAACTACATGAAGAAAAATATCTTGCTTTAAATATTTTGCTCTGGAGAGAGTCGGGATATGTAATAAAATGCCAAGTTTGCTTGCATAGCATAGCTAAATTGAAACAATGAAGATCTCAATATCCCATACCGTCATATTTTTTTGGAACATAGAGACGATCCCAACTCGCCCAATGAATTTTTTAAATATTATTACTGCCAGATCCCCACCAAAAAGAGTTCATCATTTTTTCAGCTTATCACAAGTTCTTAGAGGAATAAAAAATACGCTCATACAATAAGTTGGAAGAGCTTTAGCAACTGTTTTAATGACAATCTCTTTGCCTGGCTTTGAAAGTGTCTTATTTTTCCAGCTAGAAATCCGTTTACTAAGTCTATCCCTTATAAATGCAAAAACTTGCTTTTTCTTTCGCCCAATTAATGGAGGAAGACCTAAATAATGCCCATGATTAATAAGGGTGTTGACCCCTAAGATAGTTTCCACAACATGCTTATCAGTAGGTTTTGTATTAGAGCTAAACATAATGCTAGATTTCTGAAAATTGATCGCTTTCCCTGAAGCTTTTTCATAAATAGCAAGCAAATTCTTAATATTATTGCATTTAGTCATATTAGCTCTAAGAAAGAGAAAGTTGTCATCTGTAAAAAAGAGGTGAGAGACACTAGGACTGCCTTAACAAATAGTTATACTATAGATATCACCTCGAGCTTCATTCTTCTTAAGCAAAGCTAAAGGACCTTTAGTACAAAGGATAAAGAGACAAGGAGACAGAGGATCCCCTTGCCTCAACCCACGCTTAGGCACAATAGGACCAACCTCAAAACTATTGAAAGCAACATAATTATTCACAATAGTAACACATAACATAATAAGATCAACCCATCTATTGTCAAACCCTAGCTTTAGCGTAATAAATCTTAAATAATCCTAGTCAACTCTGTCATAGGCTTTGCTTATGTCAATTTTAAGAGCAGCTTCACCAAATTTTCTTTCCCTTTATTCTTCATATAATGGATAATTTCAAAAGCCACCATAATATTGTCTGTGATTGAACGGACAAGAACAAAAACCAATTGCATAGGCGATATAATCCTAGGTAAAAGAATTGTGAGCCTATTCATAATAACTTTAGCAATAATTATTTAGATAACATTACATAAACCTATTGGCCTTAAGTCTTTCATGTAATTAGGCTTATCTTTTTTAGGAATCAAGACAATCATAGTATTATAAAGAGTATCAAGAAATTCACAATTTTCCATCCAAGCATAACAGTTGTTAAAGATATCATTCCTCAGGATATGCTAGCATTTCTGATAAAAGGTCAGGTTAATGCCATCTGGCCCAGGAGCTTTATCCGGATGCATCTCAAAAATTGGTTTCCTAAATTCATCAAGGTACAAAGGTGCTAGTAACAAATCATTATCATCCTGGTATAACAGAGTTAATGGTAGCAAGCTAAAAAAAATCATCCCCACAAAAGTCGAGAATAACTAATTAAAATAATCAAGAATAATGGTACCCATACCATCTTCATTTGAAACCTGCTGACCATTATCATCAATGAGCAAGTTGATATAATTTAATCTCTTTCTTTTAGAAGCTTATGCATGAAAATATTTCGAGTTAGCTTCCCCATATTGCATCCAAAAAATCTTTGAGCGTTGCTTCCAATAGATATCTTCCTGGGCAACAAGATTATTAAACTAAGATTTTTGCAACCTAAGAGAATCACTGTTATTATTCTGGCGAGATAACTCCATATTCCTCTTGATAGTTTTGATTCTTTCAATAAAATTATTCCCTAAATGCTTCTATCATTAAGGAATCTAGGCCCACAATCTCTAAAGAGAGAAAGAACATCAATATGCCCATTAGCAGCCCAAACCCGAATAACAAAATCTGTAAACTCCTCCTTCGTTAACCACTTATTTTCAAATTTAAAACGGCTGATCTTCTTAATAGGAAGCCTGGACCAAGTAACCAATTTTATAGGATTATCATCGGAGGTAGCACACACTAGGTTATACAGTTTATGAAAAGGAAAGATGTCCATCAATTCTTTTTTCACAAATGCACGATCCAATCTCTCTAAGATAAGAGAGTTTGCATTTCTTCCTCTTTCCCATGTATAGCCAAAATCAATGAGGGGAATATTAATAAAGTTACAGTCCGTAATACAATTTTTGAAACCTTCCATCAAAAAGCTAGGATAATCTGCTCCTCTTAATTTATCATTAAGAGAAAGAAGATTATTAAAATCTCCATAATAAACCCAAGGAAGATTATAAAGTCTCGAAAGAGAGCAAAGTAACTCCCATCTAGCATGTTTCCTATTAGAATCTGGGAAGCCATAAAAACTAGTGATACGCCATTTAGGAGTAAACGAATTGTCACCAACCAAATCAATATGATTATTAGAAAAGCCCGTGACAATAGCAGAAACATTATCCATCCAAACATGGCCAAATTGCCACTACGCCCAAGCCGATCAACATAAAAACACGAGTCATACTTCAAAATATTTTTAATTTCTTCAATCTTATCAGAGTTCACAAGAGTTTCACATTATTTGCCGACACATCAGCTGTGCTTCTACTAGGCCCATGATAATTAATTCCCAATTGATGAGGATTGCCTGTAGTTGACTTAAACTTGAACTTCTTAAGAAAAAAAGAAAAGTTGTTACCTATCCTATGATGACTCTTATCTTCCTTGTTTGAAAATTTAAAATCCTGATTTTGTGGGATATAATCAGCGGTGAACTCATTCCCAGGATCGCATTTCCATTGCACCTTCGTTCTTGTATTTTTTTCCCGTACTTTTGCTTGAGTTTCCCTCCTATTTTTCGAGTAGTTTGAGACAATTTGATTCACTATGTCCTATTACTCCGTAGAGATAATGGATGAGAGGAATACATTCATAGCTAAAAGTTATCTCCATTAGTTCTGCTCCTTGCTTCCTTATGCTCTTCTTCCTCATTAAAGGCTCCTCCACATTTATATGAATCCGGAATCTCGTATAATTATTCCGTGAACTTCTTTTATTAATAAAGTCATGTTCCAGGTAGGTGCCCAGTAGGTTACCTATATTCTTTGCCAAAGCCTTAGAATCAAAACCCGAGCGTAGATCGTGAAATTGCACCCAAATATCTGCATCAATGAAGTCGATGTCATCTGGATTCTCCCCTTCCTTCTATTGATGAACTAATAGAATACATTTGTTAAAAGACCACGATCCTCCTGCCAACATTTTCTTTAGATCAATTATGTGGTAAAACTAGATCAAATAGAGATTGTTATCACCTATCAGTTTGATATACGCTCCCCTCATAGGATGCCACAAACTCAGAAGTGTTCTTTCCATTACATCTGAGTTCACAACTCTTTCTGTAACCAGTTTTCTAAATAGGCATAGTTTATAATTAATCTCCTCCTTTTGGATATCTTTCATACGAATCACAAAATCAGTGTTTTCTTTCTCTCTAATAGAGAGCTTTTGGAATTCTGGATCCATGGTCCATAAATAAGAAAAGAAACAACCAAATCTAATTGACTAGCAATGCAAAACATGCATAATCAAGGCATGACCAACGCTTGCACTCTTGAGGAGAAACGAGAGGCAGAAATTCTAAACATATTATTACTTCTTACTTATCTATATCCATCAATCAAGCCAATCAAGACTTATGTAACTTATGGGGAACCAGACCATTGATTTGTTTAGTTCTGTCGAATAAGGCTTAAAGCTCTCTAGATCTTTTACAAACCAATAAAAGTTTAAACAATAATTGTTTAGTTTAGTCCCCACCTGGTTATAACAATCTTAGAGGATCTTGTCTTACTAAAGTTGATTATTAATATTTCCTTTATTCTAAATGAGATATTAGATTTGAAAGCTCTAATGTCAATTACGTTACTTTAAATCTTCTTTAATTTCTTTCCTTCTATTTCTCATAAAATGTTATGTATATTGTTAGCTTTAAAATCCAGATATCGTCCTTAAGGAGTAAAGCATAGGAAACCTCAATTATTATCATAATCACCTATAGGTCTTGAATACTAGATGACATGTTATAAAGTTCCTATAGTAGGATTTTTCTTCAGAAAGTAAAACTATTGGGAGATCAAACTAACCATCATTTATTAAAGGCTCATAAAACACATCTACATTTATTGAGGGATCACATTTTACCTAAGCTAGTTAGGATGGATTGACTAAATATTATTGCTTATTTTGGGAGAAAATGGTATTTTTGTATTGACTACCAATCTACCTTTTGCTTCTTTTTTATAAATTGTAATATCTAATCTAACCAAGTTCTATAGAGAATTAGATGTTCTAGATATATAAAAGGGTAATAATATTAAAACAAGTTCTCTAATAGAAAAATCAAAAGTAAATAAAAGGTTTAGAGTCATATAGTTTGTTTAAATTAATTGCCATCAAGAATGAAGATGTAGTTATATAGGTTTTGTAACATCCAAATACCCCTAAAAGGATATATGAATGCCACACAAAACAAACCCAAACACATCATGATATTCTAGAAATTTCTTGAAAATAAGGCAACACATTTCACATTCATAACTGTTGAGTTATATAGAAAACATATCATACATATTATACTTATCAAAATACATTCCTTAAACATAATCCATCCTATAATAAGGTTATTACAAACCCTTAAATAAAATACAAACTGTCTCATATTATCAGATACAGCTAAAAAATAAACTCAATTATACATCTTCAAAAACAAAAGACATTCTTCTTGGCCACTGCGGTTATCTTTGTCCCAGCCCTTAAACTTTCTTATCAAAACCTACACGAAGGCAAAACCATTGTGCTAAGCATATAAATTAGTGGCGAATAACTAAACAAGATATATCTGGTGACTGTTTCTAACAATCGTCTAGCATTCATATGCACTGAATCATATCAAATCATATATAACCTTTAATTGTTCAAAGTAAAGAACAATCCCATATTATTTGGATCAAAACAAAATATAACATATCAGAAAAGGATATACTTTCTTCAGAACAAAAGTTACAATTATCTAAATAGAATACCATAATATCAAAATAGAACTTTAAGGTATCATATCAGAACTTGATTGTGTTAAAACAAAACTTGATTGTATCATAATAAAATTTGGTTGTATAAGAACCGAGCTTAGCTTATGTCAGAATTGAACATATATTAGAACACAAAACAAATTAGACTACTAATCCTTTTTACAAAAGTGGGTAACGGGGCTAGAAAAGAAGATACCATAATTGGTATCATAGAACAGGAGAGACTTATATCTCAATATCAGAAAACACTATTGTGTCAAATATCAGGAGACACCAAAGTGTCGATATTATGAGATACTAAAGTGTCGATATCAGGAGACACCAAAGTGTCGATATCAGAAGATGCCAAAGTGTCACAGGAGTAGCTGCAGACCCTTCTAGGCATGTCTATTTATCCTTAACTAGGACTTAACAGTTTTAAAACAATACATGTCACATTTTAGAATTCTCATGTAAAAGATATATTGCATACCATATGAATTATTCCATTTTGCTTACATTGAATATTTTCATTCATATTTAATCAAACTTAACATTCCTTATAAACATAAACATTTGTAACAATGTATCAATGGATACATTAAGTAATTAAACTTTACATGCACTCACCGAAGTTCCCAATTCATAAACATTCATAACTAACACATCACTTATATCATTTAAAACACACTTGTGTTCATAAATATACTTCGCATATTTAATAACTTATAAGTTCTAAAATTAGATACTTTGTTATCTAATAAAACCCTCCTTAAGTTATTACTTCAATTAAAACTCCAAATCTTATTTAAACTTTAATTAACTTATTCCACATCAAACTAAGTTCATTTTACACCTTAATTAAGTCCAATTACACCATTATAAAGTACCTTAGCCTTATATAGTCCAAAAATTGCCCAAAACCAACATTTTCTCCTTCCTAATCACTTCCCACGATTGTGGGAATGAGTCATAGAAATCCTACATTTGGTTCACTCACCCAAAGCCTCCAGATTGTTTCCAAAACTTGACTTCATTTCCATTCGACACAACTTCACCAAAGTCCATCAATTTCATTTCAGTTCTATCTTATTCATGCTTCAATACCTCATCAAATTCATGTCCTAACTAATTCAAAAATCATTCATAAAGCAGCTCACAATCTATGATCTTCAACGTATAAAAATCTAAAGCAAAAGCTATCAACAACTATCATTGTTCCAAACCTCAATTCTTCATCAATTCAATACATATTCTATCCATTTCAAACATATCATAATTCATAATACAATGTGCTATCAAGTTTAGAATTCCCCTACCTTCTTAACTTTAAAGAACAACTCCAAAGAAGCAAGTTAACTAATCTTCCAAACAACCATATACAACTCCTCGACTAAGGTGAAAATTTAAGCACCAACAAAAAAATAACACAGAAAATAGCAAGGCTTACTTCTTGATGCAGTAACTTACAAAGATTCTAAGTGAAGATGATCCAAAATCAAGCAAAATTCTAGAAGTTGAGAGGAAATGAGAGATTTTGGTGGTGAGGAGCAAAGTGAAGAGAGAAGGCAGCAAAAACACCAAATGAACAAGAGTGATTAAGCTTTTGCTTTGTAAGGTGTCCTAATTTTAAAGAGACACATGTCCTTCCATGAGGTGACCAACTGGGATCACATAGGACTGAGCCATTTGTCTTATTATCATGTTGTAAAATGTCACAACTCAATCAGGCCACTTGCCACTTATCTCATAGGCTTAGTCATTCTAATTTTCCATGTACCAACTTGACTTGCCATTTGACAATTTCCTAGTCCAAATATACATTTTACTACCTCAATTCTCTAATGGTGTTAACTAATTCCAATTCACTAGGTATGATCCATTGAACCAAATTTTAAGTCATATGCAATTCTCAATCATATCATAATTTTTAACACCTATCATACATGTACTTTCATGAACATGTAACATTCTAACTAGGGTATAATTTGGGGTCTTACAGGTTTTAGTTAGATGCTTAGCTTTGGTTGAGAACTCATTTTTATCCTTTTATTTTCTCTTATCCATTGAACTATCTTGTGTAAGAGTTCTTGGAAATTCTTGTTTTGTCTATTAGAATTCATGTTAGTTATTTCTTTCTATAAGTAATAAACAAAATAGCTAAGTGTCAACTAAATCAAGTTTCCTACTTCCTAGTTCCTATTGATTTTCCTTATTTGATTATAAGTAAAATAAGTAAGGACTAAATTAATTGTAATTTAGCACTTCTATGAAATATTTTATAGGAAATTATACGATATTCTCTTTGTTCTGATTCATTATCTTATAGGTGATGATTTTGAAGAGATGTCACAAATTTTATCATATCTTTCTCTTAGTTTTTACGAAAATCTATTGATGAAACAAGAAAATGCCAAATCTATGATCGACCCATGATGGAAATTATAGAAAGCACATTATTATAACTTTTCTACCCTTAAGATATGACAAACATCCACCTATGCCTAGTAAAAATTTAAGAGTTATAACAACCAAACCTATTGACCTAAACTTACACAAGCGATCCAAATCAATCCCATTTGAAGAATCAAACAAGTAGATATAAAAAAAAAACTCATAATTATTTATAATCAGTATAAACCATGCATAAATACATACACCCATATGATATAGGAAAACACCAAAGAGTTACAAAAAGTACAAATCTTTTAATTGGATTTTTACAAACAATGACAAGAAAATGGATCTATAAGCTAGAAAATCCTAGTGAAGATGCAACATCTTGAGAATACGAAGACCAAAGGAGATTTGAAGCGAGACCCATGAACCATAAACAAAAAAGAAGGAAACCTTACTAGTTTAAACTAAAGAGACGTACCATTAGCATCCTCCATGATCAAAGTATAAAGAGAAGAGAGAAAATAGGTTTCCCAAAAATGGGGATATAAAAGAGAAAGGTTGTGATGGGGTTTGTGAAAGTAGACGAAAGAAGCTAGTCTACGAATTCACACTATATTTATATACACATATTCTTCTTTTCTGTTAAGAGAGAGAGAGAAAAAAATGAAAAGAGAAAAAGGAAGGTTCATGTGAGCTGGACAAGAATAGGTAAACCAAATTCATAAGAGACATTTCATCCAACAATTCATAGGCAAACTGAATTCATCTCTAACTAATAACAAAAACAATATATTTTTCCATTATTCACCAACAAAAACACGTTCAAACAAAAAAAGATCCAATCACACTTCAAAAACTGCAGAATACCCCTTTCATACATCAACAAAACTAATGTTCATATAAGCATTTAACAACAAAATTTCTCATAGAAAAGTAAGTCCGAGAGCAAAGCATGGATGACTAACCTCGACTTAAATAAAGACGATGGATGATGGATAAGAGCAAATCATGGATGATGGATGATGGACAATGGACGATGGACAATGAAAGAAAGAAGGACGATGGTGATAAAGAAGAAAACGAATAAAAAATGTCTCAGGGGAGAGAAGGGGCTTCGGGTAGGTTTTAGTTAAAAAGAAAATGACATCGTTTAGTGTTTTTGATTAAACACGTTGAAACTAGAGACCCCAACAATGACATTTAACTTTAAATTTTACCAACAAAATGATAGTTTTGTCAATAATTTACTGACATATATTGCTTCCATCAGTACACCCTAAAGCTTATTTTTGTCACCTACCATTACCACCTATTTTTATGACAACCTTCACTATTATGTCACTATATTCCAGCCGAAAAATTGCAGGGATAATTTCCCTCCATCTTTATTGAAAAATATTTTATTCATGCAAAATATCATTTTTTGACAATTTTACTAACAAAAATTCAATTTCTGTCGCTAATTTACTACGAGATTTTTTTCGTCGGTAATTTGTAATTTTCTTGTAATGGCTCTTAGTTGAGTTTTAAAAAGATTTGCCATTTTGCAATGTAAAAGAGCTTAAGGTAAATGGTTATACCATTTTTTTATTTGAAAGAGAATAAAGAGAAGCTTTTATTTCTCTCTTCTCTAAGGTATGGATTTGTATGCTCTCTTTATATCTTTATTTCCTTTTTTGGAATTATGTTAAACTTTAAGCCTTTATCTTTGAAGGCTTTTCCCCTCTAGCTCATACACATTATATGCCAATTACACTTGTAAACCCTATTTTTCTCTTGCTTCACCTTCCCATCATATTTGACTCCTTTAACCTCTAAACCCTCTTGTAAATCTACTAAATATTGGCTACAAGTTGTACGGAATTCTTCTCCATTATTGAAGCTTAATTTATTTCCCCTAATTACGGTTGATAGAAAACTTATTTTAGCATCAATAGTGGATATTTTGAAGGAAGAAGAGTCTAGATGGGTTGCTATGTCGATTGAATTTTTCCTAGATAGAAGACTTATTTTTCTGAGTATAAACATTTAGGCTCAGAACAATTAGAAGTAGCGTGGTTTAAAGGAAGTTTTAGTTAATAAGCATAACTTATTCCTTTTCAAATTTAATTAATTAGGTCAAGGCTATATAGTCATAGAAAAGCACCATAACACTTTAACAGCAAGCCTTTATTTATTTAAAAATGGAAGCCATAAATTTAGTTACAAAACTTTAAGCAAATTTAAATCCCTATATAGATAAATATCCATATCGTTCCCTTAAAATATTGAATCACTAAGTGTCTTTGTCACCTAACTATCTATATTAGAAAACCATTGTATTAAGATGAGGCTATATGTGGTATGAAGAGGGTAAGTTATGCAAGGATTTGTCTCTTTATTGACAACTAACATAGCCTTCATGAAACAATTTCATTAATCAAAACAGATAAGGACAATAAGTTATCTGAGGATGACGTTTCAATAACTTACTCTAAGAGACCATATATTACACAACATAAAAAAGCTTCGTGCCTTATTATAAGGAAATCATAACAAGTGAATTTCAAAAGCTAATGCATGTAAATGGAAATGAAAAAAGTAGCAATAAGGAGGGTGAAAAAGAGGAGATATCAAATATGCTAAGAAATCATAGTAGTGAAAAATGACTAAGGAAGAGGGAAAGGATGTAACTCCTTGAACATTAATTGTAAGGAGCTCCCTTAACAAACATTGTCTTATTCCTTGATATTTAACATAAATTTGCTAGCACTCCTCATAAAATGAATAGGCAGGAGAGCTCGCTAATAGTAGATGAGAGTTATGTCCTTGATTTCAATATTGATCACCAAGGTAAACTAGATTCGTCTACTAATATTCTTATGGAGGATGCTTCACCAAATGTGAAGAGACATATTAACTTTATACTTGGTAAATAGTTAGGAGAGTCAGGGTCTAACAAAGATTTTAAAGTTGACAAGAAAGAAATCTAAAAGGAAGAAAATAGTACATTAATAACTCCCTTTTAATGTCTATTCTTTTCATGAAATGGTAGAGGGATTAATAGCCACGATAAATAAAAAGCACTATTGGATTACATGTATAACATTAAACTCTTGTTTGTTGGTCTTTTAGAGATTAAGCTCAAGGAAAACAATTGTAAGAACATAAGCTTTATGGAAAAAAAATGGTTTATTTATACTAACCACCATTATCATCATTATCGAGGTCACTAATATAAAAATAAAGGAGAATTCTTTATATCGAGCAATAAATAGAAGGGGAGATGGTTCTTGAGGAAAAAAATAGATAGAGCAATGGTTCATGCACATTGGATCTCTACTTTTCTAGGAAACAAAGCCTTATTTAATAACTCATTATTCTCAAAACACACTCCTGTCTTCGCATAAAATTCTCCTAACTTAAAAAGGAGGGGCTCTCCTTTAAAATTGAAAATTTTCTTAGTAAAGTGGAAGAGGTTGAGGAAATTATCTTAAACGAACTACGTAGTGATGTAGAAGGTCACAAATTGCATATATGTATGAGAAAACTTTAACAAATAAAGAATGAACTTAAAATTCTTAACAAAAGGAAGTATAACAATATTTTACAAGCAATTTCTGTTGTCAAGGAGAAATTGATCATCATCTAAAACTCTCTTTACTAATCTTCTTATAATGAGCACATTCAAGAATAAAAAAGATTACGTTAATTAGGTATAATAAGGTAATAAAAAATAATTTTTCCATCCTGAAAGAAAGATCTAAGAATTAATGGCTTAACAATGATGATGGGAATTCCAAATTGTTCCATAAATTTTATCTTTAAAGGAGAAATTATAACAAAATCACCTCTTTTATAAAGGAGAATGGCTTATTAATTAATTCACATAATGAAATCAAATAGGAAGATTTTAATTACTTCACCAGTACCCTTAGTATTTCCATTAATAGTGATTCATTTATTCAACTCCTACATTCTATTATCAGTTAAATTTTCTACTCAAGAAGTTGATTGTTATCTAGACCATTCAATAAGAATGATGTAGAAACTACTTATTCTCTCATCCCCAATAAAGTACTAGGTCTAAATGACCCAAATGCTCTTTTCTTTCAGAAAATAAGGCCTCGTACTAAACTGTTTATCAAAATAACCCTCCATAGCAATTTCTACACCAACGACCTCAGACTTAGAAGCCAAAATTAGAAGATAGGACGTTTAATTGATTGGTCTAAACTTAAAGACCACATTTAAATTAACTATAGGTTCACGACGTAGCTATAACTAACATAGGCAAGTACGGTTCAAATCCCACAAAGACAATGACTATTAGTAATTGATGTTATACTATTATCTAGTCTACGAATTAAGTGTTGGTTTTTAATTAAAATTAATACTAAATAGATAAAATAAGGTAGATATGTGCGTTCGGGTCTTCATCCCTAATTTCATGGAATTATACTGACTATTACACCATCTGGATGATGTTTGGCTTGATCTCGAAGTTATTTGCCTAGACAATTGATCTTACATTGCTGGACTCTACTCTAGCTAAGTCTAGCCTAGCTTTGTCGAACAGGGTTTGTGGTTGGTGAGCCATATTGTATGATTCTTTCATATCTACTTGACCGTCCAAATCCTATATTTGACAGTCGAGTTAAAACTCACGCAATAGTGTCCTTTGAAGATTACACATGATCCTTTCAATTTTTGGATCTACGTTTGTCAACCTCTTAGAATTGCTCTAGGTCATAAACTGACTATGAATCTAATTATAAAAACAAAGAAATAAATTTTACAAAGTAAACAAATAAAATGATGTCAAATAAAAAAGAATAAAGCAAAATAAAATAAATAATATTGACTATATTAATAAAATTAAGGTTTTCCTAATATCAATGTCCCTGACAATAACACCAAAAACTTGAATGGTTTAAACATACCAATATTTTAATTAATTGCAAGTTCATGATGTAGTTTTAGCTAGCACAGGTAAGTATAAGTCGAATTTCATAAAGATAATGACTACTAGTAATTACCAGTATCCTATTATCTAATCTACAAATTGAGTGTTAATTTTTAATTAAAATGAATCCTAAAGGTAAAAAATAAAGTAGGAAACAATAATGAACAAAGAAAAAACAAGATCGATTAGAAAACAATCAATATCAAGAATTAGTTCCTAGGTGATGATCCACCTAAAACCCTTAGATAATTAACCTTTTATCATGCAATTGTTTTATTAACTATTAGACTGTGGAAATTCCTATCTTATGTTAATAACTCTCTCAAGACTACTAATAACTAATCCTATGTTTATTAGCCATATTACTCAATACCAATTTGTTAATTTCATTATTAGGTTTGACCCTAATCTAAAGGATTTATGTTAACCTATCTTTAGGTTTGCAATCAATTCCTTTTAATTATGATAGATTTATTTATACATAAGATATCTCAATCTCTATGTTATGAAATTAGATTATGTACTAATATTCTGGATCTATTAGAACATATATAAAACACATAATTGACTCGCAATATATCAATCAAAACAATTGCATTAAATAGAATAATAAAAACATATTGTAGCACAAACTAGGGTTCATCACACCTAGACAATAAGATGAATTTAATTACACATAATAGAAAACAAAATCAAACATAAACTGGAAGAAAAATTTTAAAATATAGTTCATAATTCTAATTCTCCCTTTTCTTCTATCGAATGTTCTTACAAGTGTGAGTTTTGATGTTGTATTATATTGGATTTGTTGATGATTTCTTCACGTTTTCCACTTGTTTAGATCAATATTGTCCCTTTGGAATGTTCTTTAAGTCTAAAATTGCCTCTAAATGTCTACTCTCCTAATTGACCTCTGCTTATATATTTTATAGTAAATTTTAGGGTTCTTGGTGATATACGGGCGTGTACTAGACCGTGTATACCTCAAAATCTCTAGAAGTCACAAATTTGCATAGGCTAAGAGACATACACAGTCATAAACAAGGTCGTGCATCCCTTATTTGCTCCAAAGCTTCATTTTATACCATATTTTCATTTGAATTCCTCTCCTTTTAGTCCATAAAGGCAATTATAACCTATAAATGCACTTGGAGCAAATTAAGTATCAAATATACAATTAAAGTATAAAATATTAAGCAAAATATATCAAATATGGTTATCTAAATATAGTGAAATATACATCTATCAAACAACCTCACACTTAAGCTTTTATTTGTCCTTAAGCAAGTCATAATCAAAATTATAAATCTTATAACATCATTCCTTCATTAATCTTAACATGTCCATTTTATACTATAAATCATCATATCATATAATCAAATTAACATAAAAAATATTCAATTTATCCTAAAACTAAATTCCTATGTCAATATTAATAGTAATCACATCAATAACTTCAGCGAAATCAAAATCATAAACCTTTACACCCTCGCTAAGATTTCACTCAAAGCACACATGTGTATAGGGTGAAAAGTATCAAACTATCAGTCAATGCATAGGAGGACTCTTACCATAGGCCTGCAGTTTTATCAATCTCCACCACTTATATAAAAACTAGAAACAAAAATCAAAACTTCTTTATGAGGGTTACAATGGGGCTTAGGTATGGTATGATTGGGATCATAAAAGGGTGAATTGAAGGAAATTTACAAAAGAGACATTATATGCAACTTGTTCATAATACACACAGGTCCTTCATTATAAAACCAATGGTACTATATATGTTTTTCTCGTTTTCTTATTCGATATGACTTTTTTGTCAAAACAATTAAAAGCATCAATGCCACAGTTAAAGAAATAATGGAATTTTCATCATTTGCAAGTTTCAAACAAGCAAGTAATGTAAATAACCTTTAGGGTTCAAAACAATGAAAAGGATTCAAAGAATACTATAAGAAAGGTTAATACTTAGGTTATAATCAATAAAAAAGGCTAAAGTTTAACTTGGTTATTCCTAAAGGTAAATTTAAGGTAAGGTAATTATTAAAGAAATAGGCTTGAACAAATTGTTAAATCTAAGTACCTTTATCACTTCAATGCTTATAATTTAACAACTATTTTCTAAATATGCACAATAAAAGCAAGTTTTGGAATTATTCAACAACACATGATAACACACATGAAAGAATTTAAAAAGCTTTAAAAAAAATTGAGATCTTACTCTTAGGCTCAAAACTTACAAAACAAATAGGTTAATATGTGTAAATAGTATGCAATTTCATTCAACTCAACTATCTTAATGATTAATAAAAATATGATTTATAAAAGCAATTGTATTATAACTCTCATTGTTTTACATACTAATTCAAATCAACATTTAATAGAAATAAAGAAATGATGGACATATTTAAATTAAGTTAAGATATCAATTCATAAAATTTAATAGCTAGGATTATAATAACCTTAAGAAAAGTAGTAAAATTGTTAACCCATTCCCTATACCTAAAGTTATACACTGTCCGCAATGTATACTATATAAGTATATATAAAGAAAGTTTGTGGTACTTTTCTGGGTAAGATGATTTTTCTAATTTATGATCCATCCAATATTGAATTACATCCTTTTGAAACATAAAGAAAAAGGGACAAAAAAATAGATTAAGAAATAAAATATCATTAACTAAAAAGTTAGAGAAAAGAAAATAAATAATACACAAGTAATAAAGAAAAAGAAAATATGCAAAAATTAAGTATCTCCTCATTATGTGATCTTGGTTGGTTAGATGAAGGAGAGCCCTCTTGATGTTGATCTTGTACCCTTAGAGGAATAGTTGAGGAAGTGCCCTCGCTAGATGGTGGAGGTTCGAAATTGATGCCTAGACGACTAGCCATTAATAACATCAACTGTCTCATCCATCTGATTGTATGCTCAAGGCTTCCTACCTACTCCATAAGTTTCGCATGATGTTATTGGATAGTCTTTTAAATTCCCATAAGTTGCTCCACCCATCTCCCCAATAATGTTATCTTTAGCTAAGCTAGGTTTTACATCCTGGCTTTGGGACCTCTCAGAATATCCAACTCTAATGATTCATCCCCCAACTCAAGTAGTAGTAGTTGTGGTTATGGTGGTTGCTCCACTGTAGTGGCTCCTCTCTATCTTTACCCTCCGCTATTAGCTCATCAGGTTCCCTAATAAGTCTATAAATACTATCTGTGGGACCCTGATGTCTGCATACCATATGCATATGTTGCATCGCTACCAAATTAAGTGCCACCATGGTAGTCATCTATTGCATTAGTGGTAGTTGATCAAATAAACTCATTTATCGTGCCAATATAGTCATATAAGGTCTAACATAGATTGTGTCAAGCTTTATGTCTTCACTTTAATGCCTAATGAATTGGAAAAGTGCATGTCCTAGGTGAATTGGAGTTCTCTCACTTATATTCCATAAATAGTATATGCCTATGTTCTCGATGACTCCTCAGCTATCACCCCGATTGCTCATTGTATGACTCAGAATACCATGGATGTATTTGAGCACAGAATGTCGCAGTGTAAATGCCTTAAATTTGCTTGGGTCGTAATCGTCTTTTGTGTTATTCTTACTCTAAAAGTTTTAAGGATACAATCTATATGAAAAGTTGGTTCGTAATGTGATGTACTCTATTGTCCCTACATACAATTGGTCATAAAGATCCATCATGATGGGAAGCTCTAAATAGCTCATTTGGAACATTTCTTTTATTATCTATAACTGGATCGTGTTAAGTTGATCCTCGTCAAACTTACCTCTCTCCACTAAGAATACGTTACCTCTCCCCACTAAGAATATGGGAGGACCTCTAGTGTAAGTTCTTTATAGGCTGGCTCCACAATCTCGAAAATTTAGGACCATGTGATAACATTGACAAAGTCTCAAACTTACTGTGCCAAGTCAACTTGCTCCAACGCCTCCCAATCAATGAATCAATTAATACCAAACTTCTCATCCTTAAGCCTCTGGTAATATTCTGTCTGGCCTCGATAATAAACAATAAAATCCTTCACTGCTCTGGGGGTTGAATTAAAGTTGACGAACCTTATCTTCTTAGTCTCTTCCTAAGCATCTCCTTTTCTCCTTGTAATTTTGTTATTATGCCGACAACTTTGAATAAGTGTGAGGAGATTTACAAATAAATTTTAGGAATACACTTTTCCCCAACATTTAAAATTGATTATTCTCACTAAATTATTAAGGCAAAAATAAATTAGTAACGAAAATTAAACATATAAAATAAATAATAAACACAAATAAATAAACAAATATATGTAGTTAGAAAATTAACAAACATATAATTAATCTCAAAATTAAAATTACAAATATTGCAACTAACAAATAAAGCTAACTTAATCATTAAATTAAAAATTCTAATTGTAATTTGAAATTTAAAATTTTGAAATAACAATTACACAAGATTGAAAAAATTAACATCAAATTTACGCACTTAAACACAAACCTAATGTCACTGAATGTCAAAAACAACTAATTAACTTAATTTTAAGGCAAAAGTATCACAATTAAACACCTCGTGAGCAAAATTTGCAAATTTCCATAGTTGAAGTTGAATTTTCAACCAAATTATATGAAATTAAACAAACTAAGTCATCAAATAATCAACTGGGTAATGAAAATAATCAACTATTAAACCACAATTAGATATAAATCACAAAAATTTGCATAAAGTCCCAATTTCTCAAAAGTGTTTTTAAGCATAATTAAGCTACATAATGCAAAACACCTAATTAAACATGCATAAATAGTTAAGATTGATAAGATTTCCTACTTAGATGTCAACAAATTTTAAGAAAAACACAAAAATTAGGGTTGGAGAAAGCAAAAGCTACTTCGACAGTGAGAGAGGCAAAATCTGATGAAGCTAGGGTTTTTAAAAGTGTATCATAGACTTACATGATCTGATGCACAGTCGTGCATCACATCATTTATGCCACTGAATCATAACTTTTTGCAAGTTTACAAGATTTGTTATACGAGCATTATCAAAACATGTAAAATTACACCAGTGTTTCTAGAGAGTGTGTAACTCTTTTTAAATGAGTGCAGCTTTAAAATTTGATGCTCAAACATAAAAGTTTTACACTTTAGCACTATAACTCATAAACAAGCATACCCTAATATGCTAATTATATGAACTCTCATTAGAAGCTCCATTTTTCTATCCTAAAACACACCACTTGAAAACAAAATTTAATTAAAACCTATACTAATATTGAAGAAAGAACCAAATAATATAGAAAATAAGATTAAAACTAACACATGGGTTCCCTTCCATATAGTGCTACTTTAACATCATTAGCTCAATATATCTATTGTGCTCAAAGTGGCTTATGTAAATTAAGCTGTTGTAGCCTTACCTTAGATTCCATGATCTATAAGTGGTCTACCTTTTGGCGCATTAGCTTTAAAAACATTCACAAATTCAAGAGAATGGCTACCAACATTAGGGATTCTAAATATAACCTCTTCACCCTTTATCTTTAAAGTTAATTTGCGTCTATCAACATCTATAATTGACTTGGCAGTTGCTAAGAACTAGAGATATTTTTATAGCCTCCTCTATGTCAAAAATTACAAAGTCAACTAGGAATGTAACCTTATCAACCTAAATTGGTAAATTCTCTACGATTACCCAAGGATATTTCATTGATCTATCAACTAGTTGTATACAGATACTAGTCGGTTCAAGTTCTCCTATTCTCATTTTTTCAAACTGAGTAAAGGGCATCATATTAATGTTGTCCCTTAAGTCAACTAAAGCCTTATCTACTTTTAAACTATAAATTGGGAAAGGGATATAGAAACTCCTTGTGTCTGGTTACTTCTTTAGTAGTTTGATTTTATTATTTAAGTGCTCCTTGCTCAGCGCAGAAGTCACCAACTTCTTCGCTTCTTCCCTATTTAATGATTGCTCTTTCTGTTAGTAGTGTGCTCTAGGCCAATGGATATTTGTGATTCATGTATTAACATTATGACTTATTAACAATATATTATGAGGTATTCCTTTTATATATACATGTATGTCATTTATGTAATGTGATTTACATTCCATGAATAGTATTAGGCTTATGTCATCAAGTATGTGACTTGATAGTAAAAC
>JANSVA010000006.1:10047145-10062905 GCA_025504915.1 Erythroxylum reticulatum
TAGATCACTTTCTCAAATTGTGCCTAAATCAAAAAGTCAACTCTTAATGGCCGAAAAGTCAAACTTTACATATTTTCTCATTTTTTTCTCTTTATTTCTTGCATTTCAATTTTATTTCAATCAACTCATTCACTTTTGAGTATTTTTTTAACTTTCACTAAAGGTTCGGGGTCCAATATTGGCCAATCAAGATATGTAGTCCACCCCTACTGAAATGTACATGTTCCCAATAGAGAATGGAAAGGGACCCATAAAGTCGATTCCCCGCACGTTGAAGACTTGAACTTCCAAAATGTTGGATAAAGGCATCTTATCTCATTTGGAGATATTGCCTACTCTTTGATAATGATCGCATTGTGCCACCAAAACTTGCGCACCCTTAAACAAAT
The DNA here is from genome assembly GCA_025504915.1 of Erythroxylum reticulatum. Classification (NCBI taxonomy): domain Eukaryota; kingdom Viridiplantae; phylum Streptophyta; class Magnoliopsida; order Malpighiales; family Erythroxylaceae; genus Erythroxylum; species Erythroxylum reticulatum. Next base: position 10,047,535 of record JANSVA010000006.1, read on the forward strand.
GTAGCCAAAAAATCCACATTCGAGTACTCGAGTGACTGTTTTTTCCGCTCCATAATGACCAGCGTATTGAGCTTCATGACACTATATTAATATACCCAACATTTCGTCGTTTGGCATGCATCGTCTTACTACCCATCAGCATATGTTTAATAAAAGATTGGTTCATCCTAGAGATATCGGTTACACTCGTTGAAGAATTTCTTCCTCTGTTAACAAGGGAGATCAAAAGGAAGCTTATCATTGCCAACATAATTTGTGATATCGACAAACCATGGTGTAGCTAGACTGTCAAGCAATATCAGAGTTTCAAATTTCTCATTAATATCTTCACTTTGCTCACATTCCCCTCCTTCCAGATGTGATAAGTGGTATGTGACCACATTTTCTATCCCTTTTTATCTTATACTTCTATATCAAATTCTTGTAAGAGTAGCACCCATCGAATAAACCTCGATGTTGCATCCTTCTTACTGAAAACATATTTTAAAACTGCATGATATGTGAATACGATTACCTTTGACCCCAAAAGATATGATCGGAACTTATCACATGCATATACTACTGTGAGTAATTCCTTTTCTGTGATGATGTAATTAAGTTGATGTTCCGTAAGGGTCTTGCTTGCATCGTAGAATGCATGCAACATTTTATCTTTCCTTTGGCATAATAAATAACCTATAGCTTAGTCGCTTGCATCGCACATGACCTCAAATGGGAGTGTCCCATCAAATGGCATTAAAATTGGTGCATGTTAATGGCTCTTTCAGTTTATTGAATGCAGACACACATTCTTCATCAAATAGAAAGGGCACCTCTTTGACTAATAGGTTTGTCAAAGGTCTTGCAAATTGTGAGAAGTATTTAATAAATTAACTGTAAAATCTTGTATGGCCTAAGAATCCTCGCATAACCTTGACATTTCTTGGCGGTGGGATTTTCTCTATAACTTCTTTTTTTACTTTGTCAACTTTAAATCCCTAGCTTGAAATTTTATGCCCGAGCACTATCCATCTTACACCATAAAGTGGCACTTCTCCCAGTTCAGCACTAAATGTGACTCTTCACATCTTTGGAGCACCTTATCCAAATTAGTTAAGCACATCTCAAAAGAGTCTCCAAAAATTGAGAAATCATCCATGAACACCTCCATTATATCTTCTATCATATCAAAGAAGATAGACATCATACATATTTAAATTGTAATCGAGACATTACATAATTTGAATAGCATTTGTTTATACGCGAAGGTACTATAAAGATAGGTGATCTTTTCTTAGTTCTCGGGGTAGATGAAGATCTACTTATATCCTAAGCATCCATCCAAGAAGCAATAGAACGAATGACCAACCAGCCTTTCTATCATTTGGTATATGAATTGGAGAGGAAAATCATCCTTTTTAGTCACTGTGTTAAGTTTGCGATAATCTATATACACCCTCCATCCAATGACTATTCTTGCTGAAATTACTTCTCCACTTTTGCTCTCTATTACTGCCATTCCACCCTTCTTGGGTACACATTATACTGGGTTGACCTATTTACTATTATATATGGGATAAATTATCCCAGTGTCTAAGAATTTGATTATTTCTTTCTTGACCATCTCCTTTATGTTAGGGTTTAAACTTCGTTGATGCTCTCTTACTGTTCTACATCCTTCTTCGAGGATTATTCAGTGCATACAAACATTTAGGCTTATACCTCTAATAGCAAACCATCTGATGGCCTTCATTCACCTTCTAATAATTGCTACCACCTTACTCGTTTATTTATTGTTCAATTGATTAGAGATGATGATGGGTAACATTTGACCTTCACCAAGAAAGGCATATCTAAGATGTATAGGTAAAGGTTTAAGCTCTAATGTGGGTGGTTTCTTTGGGATGACGGTATGGGTGCTTCGGTTCGGACTAATATGTCTTGATGCATTTGAACATTCGAATCTTCCATCTCATCATCTCTTTTAGACTCAACCTTGTTCACCTTCTCATCTCCATTATTTGTCTCTACTTCTATCGACTTCACTTCTACAATGCAACTCTCTACTTGTTCTTGCAAATTTTGATCCATAATTTTAACCCTCATACACATGTTGCTTTCTGTTGGATTTTTTAAAGCCTTGTTCATATTAAATTCCACTCAACATTTGTTGATCCAAAGTGTCAATTTGCCTTCATAAATGTCAGTTACGACTTTTCTTGTATTCATAAATGGTTAACCAAGAATCAACGAATAGTTCTTAGCTTATTCAAAGATGAGAATCACAAAGTCTACAATAATAATGAATTTATCCACTTGCATCAAAACATCCTTCACAACTCCAAATGGTCTTTTAATAGATTGATCATCCAACTGAATTAGCATTGATTTTAACTTGATCTCACCCAACCCTAATTTCCTGAATATCAATAAAGGAATAAGATTAATACTTTCTCCTAAGTTACATAAGCACTTTGTGATTTCAAATTCACTAACCACATATGGTATTATGAAACTTCCTGGATCTTTCATTTTGGATGGCATCAGGCTGATGACTATGGAATTACAGGTGCCAGTTAAAGCTACCATTTGGTTTTCTTTCCTAGTATACTTCTTTGATAATATATCCTTAAAAAACTTATCATATTTGGGCATATGTTCTAAAGCCTAAAAGAATGAAATATTTATCTGCATTGTCTTTAATTTCTCTACAAATTTTGCAAATTGTGCATCCAATTTATTTTTTTGTAATCATTGAGGATAGGGAACCTTGGGTTGATATGGTGGAGGGGGCGATATAAGGAGAGTATTCGCTTATATACACTTCTTTCCTTTTTCTTGATCTTTCTCAATAGAAGGAGGGGGTACAGCTATTGTCTTGGTGAATTATTCAAGTTCCTTCCCAATTCAAAGTGTGATAGCTTTTAGTTTCTCCCTCAGTTTTATTCCAGAACTACTAGAAACACTTCCTATATTTTACGTAGACAAAGTGTTTTCCAATTAGCCCATTTGAACATCTAAATTATGGATAGAAGAAGCATGATTCTTTGTTACTTGCTTGAATCTTCCTTCCAAATTCTTTTGAGCTTCATCTAGGCTTCTGAGCTTATCCTAAATTTTGTCTAGTTTAGCTTCTATAGAATTGGGCTTGTCCTGTTGGAATTCAAAAGGTCAGAATTTACCTCCAACATTGGTTTCCCATAAGCAATTTGGGCGATTCCTCAACCCATGGTTGTAATTGTTTGAGTAGGGATTATTCCCTCTACTTCTACTGAACTGTGCTCTTATATAATTTACATGTTCTGATTCATGACCCTTCATCAATGAACAATCAATGGTATCGTGGTCCAATTGACCACATAGCTCACACTTTAGATAAACACCTTTCATAGGAGTTGAGGAAAAGGCCTTCATATTATTTAGTTGGCAAGTTAGATTGTCAATCTTTGTTTGCAATTCAGTTATTTAATCTACAGCTATAACTCCTTTCTACATTAAAAAAATTACGAGTTGTCTACTCTGATCATTTGTCTATACGTAGCTATTGCTCAACATCTCCTCTAACAACTCCTCAACTTCATCCACAGTCTTGCGCATCGATGATCCACCTGATGTTACATCAGTAGTTCCTTGGGTAGGTAGGTTCACTCCATTCTAAAATGTTTATAGGAGGAACTCCTTTGGTAGGTTAAGATGTGGGCGCCTCCTTTGCAAATCCTTATATTGCTCCTACACTTCATAGATTGATTCCCCATCACCCTGCTAGAAAATAGTAATTTCTTTAGTGATTTTGGTTGTCTTAGTAAAGGGAAAGCATTTGTCTAAAAAGGCACGCACCAATTGATCCCATGTCATGAAATTGGAGGGGCTAAGTGAGTGATACCACGCTTTAACCCTATCCCTTAATGTAAAAGGGAAAAACCTCATCCTCACAACATCTTTCGACGTCTGATGATATCGGAAGGTGTTATATATCTCCAGAAAATTCACAATGTGTTCATTTGGATCCTCCTTGGTCAATCTATATAATTGTACATTCTTCTGCTACATGTCTAGTATAGTGGCTTTTATTTCAAATGATGCTGCTTGGATCAATTGCCTAGCAACACCTTCATTTGCTGCATTAAATCCTAGCCTCATGAAATCCATGAGGGTTCTTTATTAGGCTCCTTGATTCACTCCTTGATCGAACTCTTGTCGATAGTCTTCGACCATGGCTGCTTTAGTAGTTTCTTCCTCTTGTTGAGCTCTTCGAATGGCACGTTATAGACGAGTGATATCGAGTTCTAACATTTTAGCTACCTGACTCAAACTTCTAGTAACTCTTGTATTCATGCAAGTGCACGAACACAAGAGGGAAAACACAACTTAAACTACTCAAACTAAATTAATCCGACGCCTCCCAAGCAACAACACCAAAAATTTGATGATTGCTAAGTTTTAATCTAATTAAAACCCTTAACTACTACAAGTACATGGATTTTGAATTATAGTAAAAGAGGGTTCGATCCCACAAAGAGGTGTGAACTAATCTAATCCTAAATTCTCTAAGGCTTAGAAAATTAATAAAATGAAAATAAAAATAGAACAGAAAAGTAAACATGAGAATATAATTGTTAGAAAATTAACTTATAAAAATAAATAAAAAAACAAAATTGAAGTTGAGCAACACAAAAGTCGCAAGTGAAAATCAACCAAGAGAAGTAACCATTTATGAAGGAAGGGATTTATCCTATCATCAATGGTAATCTAATTACTTATATTTTAATATGGTGTCGTAACCAAACTATTGAGGGCTAGCTTATTCTCTCTCGAGTTATAATCATTAAGCTTTAATTGATAATCCCTAATTAAATTGAGTAAAAAAAATGATATATCTCAATTAACGATAAGCTCATAACCTAATTAGTACTTAAGTGTTTTAGTGAACAACTGGGTCCTCATACGGGATCTCTTTCCTTACAAATTACTGATTTAATTAATCTAGTAATTCATAATTAGTTAGTTTAGCATTAAGGACAGGTAAATTTCCCTTTCTCTCAATTGGTAATTTCCTTAGGTTGATTCATGGGTGTGTTGCAATTGCTTAGTAATTAGTATTTCTGTGATTGATTCTTAATTTAATTTGATTGATTGAATTGAGTTCTCATTTTTGGCTTTGTGCAATTTGGATTTCTATTATTGTTTAAGCCTTAGATTTTAGGATTAAATTATCCCTCCTAGTAGGATCGACACCTTAGGTGCTACATTAACAAATTGTGCGCTTGTCGATTATCGAGGGTTATTTATTAAAACTTACATATAACCAACACCGGATCAATTTTTTGGCATCGTTGTCAGGGAGGCAATTAGTTTAATTCTATAGTTTAAGGTGTTTAGTTAGTTTTTTATTTTTTTTAATTTATGTTACTTCTATTTCTAAATCCGTGCTCTTGCATTAACACAAAAGTCATGAGAATTCGAGTTATACAGCTGAAACCTTAGAGTTAGACATCACTCAATTAGAACAATCAATTAGTAAAGCTTGACGTGAAAAAGAAGTAGAAATTGTAAAAGCAATAATGGCCAAGGAATTTCAGCAAGATTTGGACTATGGAGCGAACTAAAGACATCAACAAAGAACCCTTATGGATTTCTTGAGACTAGGGTTCAATGCGGCTCACTAAGGAGTAGCTAGGCCACCCGTATAAGCAGTCTCTTTCGAAATTAAACTAGCCCTCCCAAACATGCTTCAACAAAATGTCCAATTTGGGATACCTTTAAGTACCATCAAATTTCAAAAGATGCGGTAAGAATTAGGATCTTTCCTTTTACCTTAAGAGATAGAGCAAAGGCATGGTACCGTTCTCTCAACCAAGCCAATGTCACCACTTCAGTTCAACTAGTTCATGACCTTTTAGACAAGTATTTTCCCCTTACTAAGACCATAAATATTATCAAGGGGATTACCAACTTCCAACAAAGTGACAGGGAATCAATCTGTGAAGCGTGGGAATGGTGTAAGGATTTGCAACGGAAATGACCACATCATAACTTACTTAAGGAATTCTTATTACAAGCATCCTATAATGGAGTAACCCTACAGACAAGGCACGATTGATGCATCTTCAGGAGGGTCACTAATGAGAAAGAAAATAGATGAATCCGAAGAGCTGATAGAGGAGATGGTAAGTAAGAGCTGCCTATAGACGAATCAACGTAGTAGACAACCCACAACCTTCTGAGAACAAAAAGGAGTTGTGGCTATTTATCAAAGGACGGAGATGTAAGGGAAAATTGACAAATTAACTCAACAGCACAACAATATTAACGCTTTGTCCTTAGCTTCTATAAAAACCGTGCAACTAAAGTGTGAACTTTATGAACAGATGGACCATAATATGGTGGACTGCTTCTTGATAAAGGATAGCGATTTAGAGCAAGTCAATTATATGGGAACTCAATATGGACGAGGGGGGGGAGACAATCCCTACTCCAACATATACAACCTTAGGTGTTAAAACCACCCTAACTTCTCATGGACGAATAATGCTAAAGGACAATTCAGACCTCAAGGACAACAAGGATTTCAACAAGATAAACCGAGCTTAATGGATTCCAAGTTGGATAGGCTTTTAGAAAAAAAATGGAGGCATAGAGGATGCACATAGGAGGCTTTAAAGCAAGTTCAAGCAAGTCATTGAAAACCATGCCTCTTTAGTATAATCTGAAGGTTCAAATAGGTCAACTAGTAGAGGCAATTTCAATTCAAAATGCAGGAACCCTTCTAAAAAATATCAAGTCTAACACAAAAGAATAGATCATGGCCATTACTCAAACCCAGGGAAAGAAACTCAAACATACAGAAGAAGATAGGGATAATAGAGAAAGATAAGTGATTACAAAATTCCTTCCAGGTGAGCTCGTAATTAAGCCAATCAAGTAACCTCAACTTGAAATTCTATACACTATTTTAGCTCAACGGAAGTCATATTCAAGTAAGGTGACAAAGAATTCTAAGGAGGATGAATTAAACAATGTTGAGGACATAACGAAACGACTACAAACGAGACTTACACTAAGGGAATCAATTAAGAAGAAGGTTAAGGAGCACATAGCAGAAGAAAACCCTAATATAGCACAAAAGAGAGAGGACCTAGAGGATTTTTACAATCCTTTTAGTATTAATGGATTTAAAATAGACAATTCATTTGTAGATTTAGGGCACGTATTAATATGATGCCTTATACCTTTAGTCAAAATTAGGGTTAAAAGAGATAGAACACATAAAGATTTTAGTGAAGATGACAATCAAAATAGTTAATTGGCCGAAGGGTATTATTAAGGATGTGTAAGTAAAGATTGATATATTTACCTTCCCCACATACCTATATATTGGATTTTGGAGAAGATGTGAAAACCCATATGGCCCTTGGACGACCATTTTTGGCTACTGCCCGCTCAATAATTGATGTTGATGGGGGTAAACTAACTCTAAGAGTCGAAAAGCACCAAATAACCTTCACTATGTCGAAGAAAGTTAACAGTTCTCCCTTACTTTTAGTTAGCACCAAAGAAATTGAACCTCGAGGAAAATGAGAAGAAATTGAGGATCCTGGGAATGCATTTAGAAAGAACCGATCATGGAGGAGAAGGTGAAACAGAAGGAAGGTGGAACTTAGGGCATGGTAACTCATATACAAATTGTAAAATCAATGACTGCGCTACCATTGCATGACTCATTTGAACCACCTTAAGCATAAGAAGAGCATTGAGCTACCAAAGTTAAAAGAAACGTTAAATAGGGGGCAACTCATGGATTGTTAATTTCGTTTTAATTCTTCAATTTTAGATAGCTTGAATTATATAGTTAGGTTATTATGTTTCCAAATAAGGTTGGGAAGGTATAAGACTTCGACATAAGTTATATGATGAAAGAAAGCAAAAAGATAGGTGAAAGAGCTATAAAAGAGTTAGAAAGTGATATCAGGAATGTGGAGAAGTACAAAAGAAGAGAAAAAATTCAGAAATTGGTGGAAAAAAGGCCATAATTGTGGTCTGCGACAAGGTAAACTTGTCTCACGCAATTTTTAGTTTAAATTTTCACAATTTTACCCTTCATTGACCTATATATTCATTTCTTACTTCACCTTTTCACTCATTTTCATTTTAACTTTACCTTTCTAATTTTAGAAACTCCAAACACTCTCACTTCTCTCTAACCAACTTCCAAATTCCCATTTTATTCCAAACTTCCACCTACTTGCAATCCAGTATACTACGAATCAAGTAGTCAGCAAAGCGTAACCAATCAACGGGATGGAATCATGTCTCAGGACGAGGGTGAAAGAACAAGGCGGCAGACTTCAGAGCACCCTTCCTAATCTTAAAAGAGGAGGAAGGTATTTGTTCCCAAGCCCTTAATGTTAAACAAATAGTAGTCCTGAAATATTTTGATTTGATTTGCTTAATAGGTTATAATTATGGGATAAGGTGGAGAATCTAGTAGAAATAATTCAATGGGTGAAGTTTATACACTTCTAACATTTTGTCTACCAAGAGCTCACACTTGAATTCTTCACTTCCCTTTATTACAAACCTAGTGACTTTAAGGAAATGTCATTTAGGTTATAGGGATGAGCTTATGAGATAAACATCAAAATCATGTGTGATATTTGTGGGTTCCCTGAATCTTCCATTATTGATCAGTACGATGATTTTCGCGCTTCTTACTATTGTAATGAGCTCACTGGGTTAGAGTGATTTTACACTAAAAATGCCCACAACAACATTATAAGAACCCATGAGCACTTATTATTGCATAAATTTATATATCAAATGGTTTTTGACAAATCAGAAACCAACAAGTGCTCAATAAAGGAACATTTTCTATTATGGTGCATGGATCACAACATCCTAGTGTGTACCTCCACACATATGCAGAATGCTATTGTTGCCACTCTACGCAAGAGGAGCAAAAATTTGGGTATTGGGTATTTGGTTTTTGCTGTGGATGGTAGTGGCCTAACTATCTACCTCCCTTTTTTAAAAAAATCAGCATCATTTATGGCGTGTTGAAATCCTTAAGTCCTATAACATGAAACTTCGAGACATTAGCTAAAAGACTCATATAAAGATCAAGGCAAGTAAGGCAAGTTCGAGTATAGCATCTCCTCAACAGGCAGAAGAGGACTCAACTAGTGAGGAGTGCAAAAAGGAAGAAGATATAGATGAATTGGGCTAGAAGAAAGTGCTTAATACAATCTCTGCTAATACCAAGGTAATTACAATTACATTTGCGGAGAACTCTGGGAGGATGAAGGAGATGGCCTTAACATAACAACGTCAGAGCTAGGATATACATCGTATTTATCGATACTTCGAGGTTCAAGGGGTCTAATTGTCACCTTCGACACCATCCTCGCCTCTATCACCATGAGGTTTTGTTTCTAACCCTTTTCTTTTAAATTTGTCTTTATTTTTGTTATTTTATTTTATTTTATGTTTCTTCATTCCATGTGTGTTTGTTCTTGTCCTTCTCACATTGAGGACAATGTGTTGTTCAAGTATGGGGAGGGTTATATGTTTTGCTTTATGTGTAAAATTTGCATATTATATGATAGTTTGTTAGGCTACATATTGTGAATTATGTGAATGTAACGATGACTTAGATGGATTGAAACCAATTTAATTTTGAAAATAATCTATTAGGTTGTGAAGAGTCATTAACTCATGAAATTAGTAATCTAGGTTGTTTGGCTAAGTATACAAGTTAATTAGGTCTAGTATTAGCTTATCACCCTATAAGTTGTCACATTCATTCGTAATTTTAGATCTTTCGAATTAAATAACTTTGCTAGTATTTTTTCAAGAAAACGAGTAGTTTAAGCAACAAGGTAGGCAATAATTTTTTTTTGTTAATTTTAAATAAATAATTGTTTCGTTGGCCTTCAGGTTATGAATAGAGCTAGTAGCTAATTAAGAACATAATGTACCGATTAACCGGATCGACACGCATCACAAATGTATGCCTTCACGTCCAAAGACTATAATGACATTCTAACTAAAAAGCTTATTAAAAACATGACTTAGTTGAGTAATCGATTCATCATTCATCACCAATGTTTTCCTCTATGTAAAAGACTAGGTCCATGTCCACAAAAAGTAAATAAAAAATAAAAATGTGTGCTTTCTAATAAAAATATACCGGACTTGTAAATAGCTTAACTTTTCATGAAAACGTACATAAGAGTAGTCATAGAGTTTGAACGATCAAATAAATATTAATGCATGTGTACAATTGAAAAGGGTGAATAATTTGTCATTTGGGTATTGATTAATATGTATGTTTGGTCCAGAGCTCCTAGATGTGGATTTTGTATGTTAATAATTTGGAATAACGAAAATGATTGTGTTTTAAGTTAAATTTATTTCATGAAGTTTAAGTCATTATCCCATTATTGTATTGTGTATTGTGTGATTTTGTGTGATTCTTGTTTTGTTTGCTAGAGGATAAGAAAATATTTAAGTATAGGGATGTTGATAAGTGTAAATTGCATTGTGTTTTAAGGCATAATGTGATATGTATTTAATTGTTAATTTAATCATTTGCTATGTGTTTAGGTTAGAATTGTGTTAGTTTATTAATTATTTACATTTTAAGTGTTTTATGGGTTAGTACAAGTCTTTGAGCTTAATTATTATAATTTTAAGGTACCTTGATGTGTTCACTAGTGTTTCAGGGTTAAGATTGAAGAACGGATAAGTTTTGGAGACATTCGAGCTGAAACAATGGCCTACGATTGTGGCATGTCAGGCCACAATTGTGACAAAAGCACCAGAGTTGACCCACGATTGTGATAGAAGCATAAAGAATGGCCCACAATCGTGATGGCTCCGTCGAACAAACCTACAGACACTAAAAAATATCAAGTTTTGAGGGATTTATTATACCTTTCAGACCTATAAAAACCCTAAGACTGCTCAGAACAAAAGGATATTCAAAGAAAAAGAAAAAGAGGCAGAAGAAACTTTTGCATAAGCGACCTTGAGAAACCCTCTAAAGAAATCATCGAGAGATAGAGTAACAAAAAAAAGGGGAAGAAGCTGACTTGACCTACTTTTCAGATCAGGAGTTTCCCAATGTCGCTGCCTCCCATCATCCATTCATATTGTATTTCCTATTTAATTTTAGTTTTATTAGTTGATGATATGATCTAGAATGTTGATAATGTTCTAAACTCACATTCGGATTTTTATTCTTGAATTAATGAAATCTAATTGTTTATATGTTTATTGGATTTGTTTTGATTTAATTATGCAATTGAATAACTTGATAATAAACTGAGAGGGCGAATCGAATAAAAAACGATTAAATTAGGCTAACAAGGTGATTTAATAGACATTAGAATTAAATCAAATCAATGAAGAGAGATCTTACATAGGTTTCTAATAGTTTGTTAGAGAACTTTAGAACTAATTAGGATTTAAAATAGGTTGTAAATTGAAAGAATGTGACCTCCATAATCTGATTAGCGCTTATGATTTGGGGTTAATGGTTATAACTCAAGAGAGAATAATCAACCCTAGGATCGTCTAGAACCAACAATCCAGTAATTCATAATCAGTTAGGTTAGCATTAAGGATAGGTAAAATTTTCTTTCTCTCAATTGGTAATTTCTTTAGGTTGATTCTTGGGTGTTTTGCAATTGCTTAGTAATTAGTATTTCTGTGATTGATTCTTAATTTAATTTGATTGATTAAATTGAGTTCTCATTTTTAGTTTTGTGCAGTTTGGATTTCTATTATTATTCTGGCCTTAGATTTTAAGATTAGATTATCCTTCCTCATGGGATTGACACCTTAGGTACGACGCTATTGAACCGTGCACTTGCAAATTATTGATGGTTATTTATTAAAAATTACACACAACCAACACCCGATTAGTTAGGCCATTAAAGAATCGATAGGAGATATAAGGGTTGCCTCTTTCATAACTTTTTGAAAATATTAAACTCTCCATTATTACATTGGATCTAGGGTTTAGTTCTCTAAGCACCTGTATTTTGGTTGGCACCAGTTGTAGCATTCATCTCACTAGCTATTAAAGAAGAGTTCTCCCCTAACTTCGTCGTCTTAGGTGAACTGAAGAGAGGTGGGAAGTCTTCTAAGTCCCCTCAACCCCCTCACATTCTCCATCATCTAGGCCTTCAAAATGTTAAGTTAAGAACATTTCAATTCTATTAATTTTGATGACAATCAAATAATATAATCTTATAAATGTATGAACTGTTTTGCTAAAGTTGTTAAGTATGCAGAAAAATGTAAGTAACACTTAATCAAACCCAGAAGATGTGTGGTCACTAACAGACGAAATATCAACACTAGACGATATATCAACACTAGACAACACGTCAACAACAAATGATACATTAGCAACAAATTATACAGCGATACCAGATGAAGCGTAATAACAGATGAAGCATGATAACAAAAGAAGTCTTATTCCAGATGATACAAAAGGAACCTATTCTAGAATGTTAGTCAATTAGTTAATTGAAGTTAGTTATAGGACTTAACTAATAATGGTTTCTAGAAGATTCAAGAAGTAGTTTCTAAAGAAGATAGTTGAAGACTTAGGCTATAAATACTAGTTTTAGTCGCAAATTAAATAATGTTTTTACAAGACATAAAATTTGATTGTACAATACTTAGAGAAATTTTGTATTCAAAGTGCAAAAGAAGAGAGCGAATACATCTGTAATGTGAAGCTCAAAAATATCTTTCCTAGAGAGAGAAAGAAAGGCTAGAGCCTAGAGAGGCTAAGAAAGCAGATAAAGAATACTTTGTGAGAGAGACTTGAAGAGACTCTATAAGTGTAGAAAGAATACTTGTGAAGATAAAGAGTATAGTGAAATCTCAGACAAACTCTGATGACTGAACGTAGCCTAAGGTTAAGGTTGAACAAGTATAAAATTGCGGCGTCTATCCTCTAACCCTTATCTTTTAATTTTTCTTATTGTTAGAAGAGTAGATAATAATTCTTGTGATTGCATTACTTATTAACTTTACTAAAGTGTTTTTGTGATCATCTGAATTTTGTAAAGAAATTCAAGAAATCTCAAAAGATTAATATTTTTGAAAAGTTTACATAATTTAACCAACCTTTTTGTGTATTTTACATATTATACGTGATTTCTATATTAACAAGTGATTTACTTCAGTTAGTATCAGAGCAAGGTTTCCAAGAAACACTATTACAAAGTGAGAAAAAAGATCCATGGCTGAATCACATGTTTTTATAGATGAAAGTGCCTCAGTCATAAGATCTCCTACATTCAATAGTGAGGATTATCATTATTGGAAAGACAAGATGTAGCTCTTTATAGAACCCGCACATATTGATCTTTGGGATATCATTGAGAATGATCCATATACACCAACAAATGATGAAGGCAATAACATCTCTCATGACAAATGGTCACCCGATCCGAAAACTTGATTTTAGTGAAATTCAAAGGCCAAGTTCTTTCTAAGTTGTGACCTAAGAAAAAGTGAATATGATAAGGTTCATGGATTCAAATCTGCAAAGGAAATGTGGGACACATTAGCCATTGTACATAAAGACACAAATCAAGTGAATGAGTCTAAGATCAGTATTCTTGTTCATCAGTATGAGCTATTCAAAATGAAAGATGAGGAGACTATTAATCAATTGTTTGGACAATTTCAAACGATTGTTAACAGACTTAAGGCTCTTGGGAGAATCTACAATAATCAAGATCATGTCAGAAAGATTCTCAGAAGTCTTCCAACAAGATGGAGACCAAAGTTACAGCAATACAAGAGGCCAAGGACTTAAGAAAGATGAAGCTAGATGAATTGCTTGGTTCACTGAAGATACATGAAGTAAAGCTTGATGCAGAAGATAAACCTATAAGAGATAAATCTATAACATTAAAAGCTAGTCGGAAGAATTAGAAGAACTAGAAAAATAGAAGGACATCTTTGAAAGCATTAAAGATTGAAGAAATCAAGAATAATGGTGCTAGTGAATCTGATCAAGATTCAAGTGAAGATGATAATGAACTATCCTTCATTTCTAGAAAGATTAGGAGCATGTGGAAAAAGAAAGTGAAGGGAAATAAAGACTTTTCTTTTAAGAAGAATAGCAAAGATTTATCAAAGAATGAGAAAAGTTTTATCATCTGTTATGAGTGCAACAAACGACATTACAAGTCTGAATGTCCGTTGCTCAAAAGAAAACAGAAGAAAAGTAAAGAAATCAAAAAGAGCATGATGAAAACTTGGGAAGATTTGAATTCGTTTGAATCTTACTTCGACTCAGAAGCATCAAAACAAGTAAATATATGCTTAGTAGTTGAAAAGGAATGCAACGATGAGGTAACTTCTAACTTTAATGAACTTTGAGATATGTATTTAGAATTATTAGAAGATTCACATTCTATATTAAAACAATATAGGATTTTGAAAAAGAAATTTGCTGAAAGCTTGAAGAACACGGAAGTGTTAGAAAAAGAAAATATCTACCTTAAGAAACAAGTAGACGATACGAAAAAGTAAGAAACTGTAGATAGATCTGAAAAAAATTAATCAACTGAAACAAAGGATTAATAGTCTTTCAGCAGATTTATCAACATTTACTTAAAATACAAAAAGGATAAATGATATGATTGGAAAATATAGACATCTAAATGATAAGAGTGGTTTAAGGTTTACTAATAGTAATGTTCATCATAATAAGAGTTTTGTTCCTATAGAAAGAAAAAGAAAGAATATTCTTATTACTCGAGGAATAATTATAAGTCTAACCCCAAAGGACCCAAGAAAATATGGGTACCTAAGAAAGACATAATATATACTACAGATCTCCTTTCTTGGAAAAAGCAACTAGCACCAATGGTATTTAGACAGTGGATGCTCGCGACATATGATAGGAAGAAAGTCTATGTTCCTAGACCTCCAAAATAAGTTAGAAGGATCAGTAACTTTTGGAGATAACCAACAGGGCGAAAAAGTTGGAATCGGTAAAGTTGGTAAAGATTCATTTGCGTCTATTGATAATGTTCTACTAGTTGAAGGATTAAAGCATAATCTAATTAGTATAAGTCAATTATGTGATTCTAGTTTTGAAGGATCCTTTAATCAAAATCGTTGTGTAGTCAAAAACAAGGACGATTCCATATTCTTTTCTGCCAAGAAACGAAATAATCTCTATAAGATTAACTTAGATGATTTGAAAAGTCAAAATATTTCATTTTTTATATCAACATATGAGAAAAAACTAATTTGGCATAAAAAGCTAGGTCATGTTATTTTTAAACATATTTCCAATTTGGTTAGACATGATTTGGTAAGAAGATTGCCAAAAATAAGTTTTAACAAAGATTTCT
>JANSVA010000006.1:10091446-10104951 GCA_025504915.1 Erythroxylum reticulatum
TCTAAGTAAGCTTCTGGATCATTCTTACCTTGGAAAGATGGTATTTTCATCTTGATACTACCTAAGTTTCTATCCACACGCTTAGCCCTATCTTCTTCCCTTGCATTGTCTCAGCCTCTATAGCTTCTTCCTCTTCCTCTATCATTCCCTCCCCCTCTTCCACTAATTTTGACCCTATGACACTCTTCTTCGTCTTCCCCATCATCATTTTCATCTTTATACTCATAGCACATAGGAGTTGGCTCCTTAGCATTTTGCCTCCTTGTTGCACCATTAGTTAAAGCCTCTCTTTGTAAAATGATAAAATCAATGTAAGTCATGTAATTTAGACATATAATGAAAATAAAAACTAAGTGTAAGAGCATAAAAAAATAAGAAAATATGAGTGCATCAATGAAAATTATGGATGATTAGTAAGCCTAATCTTACTAGGATTAGGAATCCTACTTTGACTAAGAATTCTAATTCTATAAGGATTTCCTATCGGTAGTGCAAAATGGATTTCATCAACGCAATCGGTTTCCTCAATGAGTACACAACCTTGGCAACAACCTATTGGAAGATTCTGGAAGATTTGATGACATGGCAGCCCTCCATTGGTCATATGATGATGTCATCTATGTGGTCAGCCACCTCACCATGGCACATCACCCTGCTTTCCACCTTGGACGCCACCGATGAAAGCCTGCATTACCAACTCATACGTATATATGTATGGAAGCTTCCTCCACCATCCTTGAAGTTTCCAAATCCACCTTAAAATTTGATCTCTTCCACCTTCTTAAGACCAATATAAATTGGGCTAGATATCAAGTTAAATTAAGATTGGATTTCTTTTCCACGAAGTAGTGGATTTCTAGATGGACCTTTTGACAATCTTGGGCTTATATCTAAAGATCTATTTGTTCAATTGGGTTCAAATTTTTTTTACATAAACTTAACTCATTGGGCTATTTGCACCTAAAATTTGAGTCGTAAATTATTTTTCCTTTGAGAGTTATACAATGTCAAAGTTGCCCCTGAGAATTTGCCAGAATAGTGAAATTTAAGTTGGCAAAGATTACAAGTTCCACTCTCTCAAAGATGTGCATACCGACCTATACCTCTATATATAGGGTTCTATTAGCTCATTAAAAGGGGGTTCATATTCTTTTTCTTCTTGTTCCAGGACGTCACCTATAGCTTCCTTCTCTTCATCTTTTTCTCTTAGAATTAGGTTTCTCTTATTATTGATCTTACCGAATACACTATGAATTTTTCTAGCTAGATTTCTTTTTCTAATTGTAAGAGGTAATAACCTCTAAACCCTAATTTGATTCATCATAACTTTTGCTTAATTATTTTATGTAAGATTGTGTGATGACTATTAGTTTATAATCTGATCTTAATTGCCAAATCATGTGTGCTGGATTAAAGTCATTAATTTTGATCTTATTTATGTGATTTAAATGCTAAGTTGATTGTTTGAGGTAGAAGTTCCTGAATTGATTAATTGGTAATAGCAAAAAGTTATTAGATTTAGATAGAAGTTATCAAATCTGATTTGTTTGATTGTAAACTTTGGTTTCAATTATATATAGAAGTTATCATAATTTAAATTTGAGATCTTTAGCCAATGTTTGAATTGCCCCTGCATAAGTTTATGTTGATTAGACGTTATGCTGCATGAATTTATGTTTGAAGGTTAGTTTACTTAGAAGTTAAGAAACATGACATTCGAATTGGTTGGTCCATTGTCACATACAAATTACACATAGATTATCTTTTATGTTCCATTATTGAATTGATTAGGTGTTTATTGGTGAACTCTCTTGCAATTGGAAACTTGTTAAATTTGACTTCTTTTATCTTTAAAATTCTGAATTCTACCGAATCCTTTAGCGTTAACTTACTTTAAGATTTGGTTGTTTTCTTTGTTAATTTCCCTTGAATTTTCGATCCAAAAGCCCCCAAATTTGTATGTGTGTGTTCTTTGTTCTTTCTTAGCTTCGAGTATGTTTGTTCTTTAATTTATTTGTCAGGCTTAAATATTAGGTTAATTTTGCTTTCAATTTAATTTTTTGAATAATTAAAGTAGTAGTATTAATAGGTCCTGTAATTTAAGATTTAACATTTCCCTTTGTTTTTGAATCTGACTTTAGTTGCATCCTTTAGATTAGTTGGTCACACAATAAAACAAGCATCCATATAGCTTTTAGGAGTAATTTGATCACATAAATTAGCTCTAATAACCAAGTTAAAGTTTTGATCTTATTCTCTCATGATTTGCCTCAACCAAAATTGCTAAAATAGAGTTGATTTCAATATGATCTTACCTTTAAATTACATTGTCGTTACATACATAGGTCTACTCTTATCAGATTTCATTGGTTTTACATATAGGATATTAGTTTATCATTCATATAGTTTAAACAACTTGTATAGATTGCATTTAGTTACATTATCCTCTTGCTTTAATTCTATCCACTATTGCTTGATTATTAAACATATTGATTTGTTCGAATTGAGTTGGGATTCATACTTTATAGTTTTCCATCATAACGATCCCTACGTGCCCATATTACTTGTGCTAGCTTATATGGTTAATTTGTAAGATCTAACGACACCTTATCACTGTGTGATTTTGTGTGTTTGTTATTTTGTTTTGTTTAAGGACAAGCAAACATTTAAGTTTGGGGATGTTGTTAAGTGTAAACTACATCATATTTTAAGGTACAGTTTGATATGTGTTTAGCTATTAATTCAATCATTTAGCATGTGTTAGATTAGAATTGTGTTAGTTTGTTATATTTTACATGTTTAATGGGTAACAAGTCTTTGACCTTAAATATTATGTTTTTAAGGTACCTTGATGTGTTTGCTAGTGTTTTAAGGTCAACATAAAAGAACGAAGGAGTTTCGGAGACATTCAGGCCAAAGCAATAGCTCACGATCTTGGCATATTAGGCCATAATCATGATAGAAGCACTAAAGTTAGCCCATGATCATGGCCTGAATCTCACGATTGTGATAGAGGTGTAAGGAATAACCCATGATTGTGGCTTGTATGCAACAATCTTGACAAAAGGCTCAGATATGGCCCATGATCTTTGCCTATAGGGCCACGGTCGTGGCTTAAGTCGGGCAGACATGTTGACACTCAAGAACATCAAGTTTTGAGGGATTTTTTGGACCTTTCGAACCTTAGAACACAAGAGGATATATAAAAAAACCCTAATGATACTCAGAACCCAAGAGGATATTTAAAAAACAACAAGAGAGGTAGAAAGGAGCATTTACATTAGCCACCTTGAGAAACCCTAAAGAGAAATCATCGAAAGATAGAGAAAGAGAAAGAAGGAAGAGAGAAGAGGAGAAGAAGCTGAGACGAAGTACTTCCCGGATCAGGAGTTTCATAATATTGTTGCCTCCCATCGTACATTTAGATTATATTTCCTATTTAATTTCAGTTTTATTATTGTATAGAATTGGATTGAATAGTTGATGATAGGATTTAGAATGTTGAGGATGTTCTAAACTTACTTTCGGAATTTTATTCTTGAATTAATAAAATTTTGATTGTTTATTTGTTTGTTGGAATTTTCGAGGATTGATTCTATGATTGCATAATTTGGTAATAAATTGAGAGAGTGAATCAAATTAAAAACAATTAAATTAGACCAACGAGATGTAGGTGATTTAATAGAACAAGAATTGAATCAGATCAAGAAATTGTGCAAAAAGAGATCTTGTATAGGTTTCCGATAGTTTATTAGAGAACTTTAAAACTAATTAATGTTTGCGATAGGTTTTTAATTAAGAAATTGCAACTTCCACAATCTGATTAGGGTTTATGATTTAGGGTTAATGTTTATAACTTGAGAGAGAGTAATCAACCCTAGAATAGTCTAGAACCAACAATTTGATAATTCATAATCAATTAGGTTAGGATTAAGGATAAGTAAAATTCCCTTCTCTTAATTAGTAATTTCTTTCGGTTAATTCTTGGGTATGTTGCAATTGCTTAATAATTAAGATATTTGTATTTCATTTTTAATTTGATTTATTGAATTAAATTCTCATTTTTAGTGTCGCTGCATCTTAGATTTTTGTTATTGTTTCTGCCTTATATTTTAGGATTAGATTAACTCCCTCCTTGTAGGTTGATACCTTTGGTACTCGCTAACAAACTGTACACTTAAGGATTATCAAAGGTTAATAATTAAAACTTACACACAACCAACCACCCAATCAGAAAGGTAAAATTTTCCACCATAACAAGAACATCGTTGATTATACCTTTCTGACGGTGAATTAATCAATTAGCCATCTGCAAACTCATCATGGTTGGTGCTATCTCTTCTAACTTCATATTTTGGCATAAAGTTAAGGCATCATACTTATTCCAACTACTATGTTTGGAAAAGCCTTATCCACTTTGACATTTCTTATGGTGCAAGGAATGTAAAAATTCCCTCGATCATTTTGTTTCTATGATAAGGTTAACAATTCATTATAGTTCTCTATGCTTTCAACTCCTCTTGCCAGATTTTCCAACTCCTTCCTATTAATTATTTTCTCTTGTTCGGATTCCATAAGAGTGAGTTGTGTTTTCAACTACTCTATTACCTCAAGGACTTCCTTCAACTCCGTTTCTTTTGACTTTCTTGTGCTAAAATGGGATATTGAATTGCAAGTTGATGCTCCTTGATTTCCTTCAGGTTATGTTCATTCAGTAAGAGATTTTTGTCAGCCTTTTTCTCTTCCTTTTCCCTATCTTCTTTAGCTTGGTCGAGCTTCTCCTTAGTGGCCGGATTGATAACCCTGATTCTTTCCTTTACGTCTTTTTGTGTTACTTGGAAGGCTCCTCACATTTTGTACAGACAATACATTTTCCAACTGGTCCATTTGGACTTCCAAATTATGAAAAGAGGATGCATAATTCTTTACGACTTGTTGAAAATTTTCTTCTGATCTCTTATGCACATTATCCATGCTTCCAATCTTATCCAAGATTTTGTCTAATTTGGGCTCCATGGAATTAGGTTCATCCTATTAAAAACCAGGTGGTCCTTAAGGTTAGAATTGACCTCCAGTATTGTTTGACCATGAAAAGTTTGGATGATTCTTCCACCTAGGATTACTTTGCATCAGGAAGCAATCACTGGTATTAGGATTATCCTGTTCGTATAGCTCGCATCTTTATTACAAGGCCTTAAAAGGGGATAAAGAAGAAGCTTTCATGTTTTTCAGGTGTAAGGCCCCAAATTGTATCGTAGTTGGAATGTTACATGTTTATAAAAGTACATGTATGTTAGGTATTAAAAATTGTGAGATGATTGAGAATTGCATATGACTTGAATTTTGGTTTAATGGATCATACTTAGTGATTTGGAATTAATTGATATCATTAGAGAATTGAGGAATTAAATTGTACTTTTGTACTAGGAAAATTTTCAAGTGGTAAGATAAGTTAGTACATGAAAATTGAAATGACTAAGCCTATAAGTTAGTGACATTTGGCATAGTTGATATATTGACATTTGGCAACATTGGTTGAGTGACAAGTGACCTAATTAAATTGTGACATTTGGAAGCGTCATAGAAGAACATGTGTTCTACCTAAGGAAAAGACATGTGGCTTGTTTCCTTGTGTAACAAGTGTCCTTAGAGCAAGATGAGTCATCTTACACATAGCATGACTTTATGCATTGGCTAGTTTCTAATGTAACTCTTCCTTCTCCTTGTTCATTCACTAATGAAACTCTCACTTCCTCTTAGCTCCTGGACTTTTACTAAAATTTGAAGCATCATCACTTAACATCTATGTAAGTTATTATATCAATAAGAAGGTCTTGCTATTTTATGTGATATTGTTGTGTTGGTGTTGAAATTTGCACTTGGTCTAGGAGTTGTGTTTAGCTGCTTGGAAGACTAGTTGGCTTGCTTCTTTGGAGTTATTCTTTGAATTTAAGAAGGTAAGGAAATTCTAAACTATATAGCATGTTGTGTTATGAATTATGTGATGTTTGAAATGGATAGAATATGTATCGAATTGATGATGAATTGAGGTTTGGAACATGATAGTTGTTGTTAGAATTTTCTTTGGATTTTTATGCATAAAAGATCATGGATTGTGAGCTGCCTTATGAACGATGTTTTGAATTGTCTTAGAAATGAGTTTGATGAGGTATTGAAGCATGAATAAGGTATAATTGAACTTGAATTGATGGACTTTGGTTAAGGTGTGTCGAATGGAAGTAAAGAAGTCCAGTTTTGGAAACAAATTGCAGGTTGTAGGTGAGTGAACATTTGGTTCACTCATCCCACATTCGTGGGATTTATAAGACTTATTCCCACAATCATAAAAGTATTTAGGAAGGACAAAATGTTGGTTTTAGACAATTTTTGGACTAGATAGGGTTAAGGTACTTAATAATGGTTTAATTGGACTTAATTAAGGTGTAAAATAAACCTAGTTTGATGTGGAATGAGCTAATTAAAGGTTGGATAAGATTTGGATTTTTAATTGAAATAATAACTTAAGGAATGTATTATTTGATAACAAAGTATCTAATTTTGGAACTTATAAGTTGTTAAAGGAATGAAGTTTATTTATGAATGCTAATGTCATTTAAAGAAAAAGAGTAATGTGTTAGTTATGAATGTTTGTGAATTGAAAACTTGTGTGAATACACGTAAAGTGTAAATTCTTAATGCATTCACTGGTGCATTATTACAAATGCTTATGTTTATAAGGTACGATAAGCTTGTTCAAGTGAGAATGAATGTGTTCAATTTAGGCATAAGGAAATGAATTCATACTTATGCATTATTTCGCTATCATGTGATTATGATATTATGATAATTTCGAACCATCAATTGTCCAAGGAGTTTGATAATCGAGATTGTATTGGAAGTGCTTTCTAATTATGTGAATATAGATAGTATGTGATGAATTAATACTTTTATTGATGCACTATTGCACATGCTTGTATTTATAAGGCATGATAAGTTTGATCATATGTCAATTAATAAGTTAAACTAGAGAAAAATGAAATAAAGTCATATGTTATACACTACATTATTTGCTTATGATTTTGAAATTTGAAATGGATTCTTTTAAAAACTTCCAAGTCCTAATCGTAGGTAAATAAGCATGCCTAGAAGGGTCTTCAATTGCTCTTGTAACTTAACACAAAGGTGTCCCCTGATTATTGACACTACAATGTCTCCTGATTATCATCACTTCAATGTCCTCTGCACATCCTCCTAGGGGGTTATATTGGTGTTACATTGTTTGGTATCAGAGCATGGTTTAGGCGATTCTAGTTTAACTAGCACTTAGCTATTACTTATACATGAATGTAAGAGTATGGAAAGATATCATGAAGCCGTTGACGAGGCTATGAAGATTGATAATCCTGCACGATCTCGTCCATTTATATCTAGACTCTCTTGGGTCAATCGAGGTGAAGTTAAAATACCACCACCTCTACCTCCAGGTTATGGGGAGGATTTGGTTAAGCTATCGTAAGACATGATGACTTTGTTACATCATATAAATGTGTCCAAGGCTCCGATTGATCAGTTGCAGAAGTCTAAAGCCAAGGAATTTACTGGAACATCTTTGGAGGAGTCTGAAAGGGTCAAATACTATTTGGAGAAGGTGAAAACGGTGTTAGATCAAATTAGTTGCCCACCAGATCAGATGGTGCACTATAATGTCTCTCTTCTTTAAGGACCAGCCTATGAATGGTGGAAGTTTATTTTAAGGAATCCCTAGTTACTGGAGCTTTTAACTTAGGATTTCTTTTCCCAAGAATTCAAAGACAAGTATGTTACATAAGCTTATAGAAAGGAGAAGTGGAAGCAGTTTTTGAATTTAAAGAAGAGAAAACTGTCTGTTCCTAGGTACGATAGAGAATTCAATCGACTTAGCAAGTATGCACCTGAACCTGTACTTATTGAGGAGTTATGGTGTCATTAGTTTGAGGATGGTTTAAATGACTCAATCAAAGAACATATGGCAGCATGAACTCTTTGGTAGCAAATAAGTTACCATCAGCTGGTGCAAGCTACTATTAAGATAGAGAAGCAAGAGATGGTAAAGAGAGAAAAGGCTAAGTGAAGGGTTTTGCTAGAGGAGGTCAGTCCTCAAGCAAACGGAGTTGTGAAGGTGTTTCCTCTACACTGGAATTTACTTAGAGATCTGTAGCTCAGAGACGGCGACAAAACTTTCCCTCGTCAACTGTTTCTAGTACGAATCCTATGTGGGACAAGGTTCTGGTATTCCAAAGTGCCCTCATTGCTTTAGACACAATAGGGGTTCTTATAGGAGAGTTATGGGTGCATGTTTTCGATGTGGTAGCATTGAGCATTTGATAGCCAATTTTCTTATGAGACAGTCTCAGATGTCACAAACTAGTAGAGAGGTTTCTCATGCATATGCTGGAAACAGAGGATATGGTAGAGGTCGTGGACGATCTAGTCAGATCAAGCCTAATCCAAGTACTCATTCAGAAACTGTTTATTGACTTCCTATATGTTCTGCTCCAACTCAAGCTTATGCTTTGAAAGATCGCGAGGATTAGGCCTCACCTGAGGTTATTGTGGTTACTATTTCTCTCTTTGATTCTAAAATGCATGCTTATATTGATCCTGGATGCATTCATTCTTATATATGTGTTAGAGAAATTTCTGATAAAGTAATACCTGTAGATTAGCTAGAGTATGATATTCATGTAACCAGTCATCTAGGTAGTAGTATGTTTGTTAATAAGGTGTATAGAAATTGTCTTGTTATGATCTAAGGATGTGAAAATATTGCAAATTTAATTTAATTGCCTTTTCATGAATTTGATTTGATTTTTGGTATGGATTAGTTAACGAAGCATCAGGTAGTGGTTGATTATAGTGCTAAGACAGTTGTGCTTGGGAAACCTGATCAACATGAAGTAGTATTGCATGGCATCCACACAAGTTCTCTAACTAACACATATCTGCTATATAAGATTAGAAGTTTCTCAAGAAAGGATGTGAAGCTTATCTAGCTTTTTTATTTAATGCTAAGGAGGGTTGATTCACACATATTTTCTTATCTTTTTATACTCTTACACTTAGTTTTTATTCTCGATGTCTAAATCAAGTGACTTACATTGATTTTATCATTCCAAGTATTTTAGGTAGACTTTTGGACGTCATTTTCAGAATGAGGAGGTCAAAATACCTCAAGGTGACCAAAGTTGCAGAAATCCTAATCCTATTAAGATGAAGATTACCAAAATCCTCATGCAACTAGGATTTCCTATTTTGGAGAGAATCTAGTGAAATGAAAATCAGGAGCTAAACTTAGCAAAGAATGGTGAAATCCTAATCCCAAAAAGATTAGGAATCCTACTTTAACTAAGATTTCTACATTTAGGAAGATTCTTATTCGCCACTATGAGAAATGCATCCAGTAACAATCTAGACAGCTAGGTAACATTTAGATTGGGACAAATGAAGATCCTTACTTTTTAGGAGAATTGATCAGCTGGCAGCACCTGATTGGTACATGTGGATGACACTTGGCATCCGGTCAATATGCCACGTCACCTGCCATGTCAGCGTCTTAGGACATATGGCACCTACATGAAAGCACGCGTGAACTGCCACTTAAGCCCTAAGAGCGTGTTTGACCTAGAGGGAAGCTTCTAAAAGATCCTAATTCTACAAGGAAAAAATTCCTCTTCTACAAGGAAAGAAAGACCTACTTATACTTGGAAAAGAAATCCTCTTCTGTATAGAAAGAAAGACCTACTTCTACTTGGAAAAGAAATCTTCTCTTACAAGGATTTGATGTCCATACCTCATCTAATATAAATAGGGTCCTTTAGCATTAGTTTTGGGGGGATGTTCACAATTTCTCTTTTTTCTTTGAAATTGAATCTCTCTTCTTCTCTTTCTCTCTCCTATGTTCTCTCTTTCTCTCTCTAAGTAAAACCCTAGTTTCTTCTTCTTCTTATGCCCGAATTCTGCACTATGTTTTCTGTGATAATTTTTAACTTTGTTTTAATTAAAATCATGAACTAAATTCTCATTTCCAATTATTAAGGATATTTTCTAAATCCATGGTTTTTTTTATGGGAAGCATGTGCATACTATTGATGAATCTATGATTGGAAATTTGTGTTCTTGATCTGAATGTGATTGCCGAATTATGCATGTAGATTTGAAGTCATGAATTTGAATTTTAAATGAATAATTTGTATGCTATCTGATTAATTTACTTGTTGGACAATAAATTGATTAAGTTAAGTAGCAACAAATAATTAAAATTGAAGCTTTTATGTAGGTTTTAATTAGTTGGATCAAGACATAGGTTAATTTTATACATGCTAGCTTTCTTAAAAATCAACTTAAGTTCAGCAGACTTGATTTTGATCTTAAATGCTCTTGTTATTGTCTTGTTCATTCTATTTTTGGATTAATCCATTAACAAGAAGTAGTTGCATGTCATACATATTTTGAATGAATCTATCTTAGCTTAATAAACCCTAAATTTTCAATCTAAGAAATAATTCATTTTCAATGATTAAAAACAATCTAAGGATTTAGTGAAAACCTTTGCAATTGGTCTTTAATTTATCTAAGCTTTTTACTCAAAATTTTCTAGCAATTTCTCTCTTGACAAGTTTCGACTTTATTTTAATTTTTGAAACTTAAATCACATCTTCTTCTTTACTTTTAACTCAAGCAAACAAATCCCCTAATCTTGTCCTATTGTGTCACATAATCTAGCACTAGTTCATGTACAACATGCACGCATATTTTACTTGAAAGTAAACAAATCTTCCCTGTGTTTTGATCTCTGGGAGACAATACCCTTGCTTCGCTATACGACAAATCAACTTAAGTAGGAGATTAAATTTATAGGTTAATGACAATCTATCAAATTTATGGCGCCATTGCTGGGGATCAAAGTTATGATTTTTAGCTTTCTTTTATAGTTTGATTATTATTTTCCTCTCTTTTGTGATTTGGTGCATTTAACCTTTTGTTTTAAACATTGTATGTCCTAGTCATCTAGAGAGCAACTCTCAAATCAAGAACAAGCTGACTTACATCAATTCTACATAGATTTCTTGATCAATTCCGCACAAACAGCTACCCATACAACTTTGCACGATCCCATCATCCTTGAGCGGTGCCGTTCATCACCATCCGGCATCTACATTGATCCTAATGCTTCTGGTTCATGATGAGGGACCATGGGCATTTGAAAGACAAGAAAAGAAGTATAGATGGTGTGATCTGCCATAAGAAAGCCTAGGAGATGACTTTCATGGACATGAGCTTGCAAAAGGATGATTAGGAACTTAAATTGGATCAGATTTGAAGTTTGAATGTGCAAGGCAAGGGGCTGGACGAAATTCCCATATCAAAGGCACAACATTTAAGTCTAATGTTCCTAAAGATCCATTACAAGATGTTGGAGGCCCAATGACAAGAGATAAGGCCAAAGCCATAAAGTAAGCATTGAATTGTTTGATCTAAGACGTTCAAGAGATAGAGCCCATGTTCTTGAGTCAAATTTCATCTCATAAAGGCCCAAGAAGCATTTTTTTTCTCCTTAAAGCCCAACTTGAAGTTCCAAAGGCCCACATGGAGTTCAATTGGGAGAAATCACTTAAAATACCATGTGCCAACCATGTGCCACTTAAAAATAAGGAGAAAGACATAATCTATAAGGTCTAATATGTTTAGATCATGTTTTAATTTGTTTCCTTTTTTGTTTTCCTTTAAATAAGGCCATCTAGTCAACACCTTTCTAATTTTATTTTGTTTCCTTTTAAGGATTGATTTGCTTTCTTTTATTTAGTTTCTTCTTTAGGACATTAAGTTAGGAATTGTTTCTTATAAATTGGCACCCTCTATGTACTTTGAAAGGGGATTTTTAATTCAGAAATAATGTTGAGAGCTTTCTTGCTTTCTTTATATTCTTTGAGAATACTTGACTTATCGAAGGAGTGGTCTTCCTTTGTGGCATCCCAAGATTAGAGTTCTAAGATACAAGTTCTCTTAGGGTTCTTTCTATTGACCAACATTCTTGCTACGGTTCTAAGAGATAGGTTCTCTTAGGGTTCTTTTCAATAAATGACTTTCTTCTCAACCCTTTTCTCTTTGTGATCTATTTCTATCTTTTCAATTTTGTTTCTTATGCTTCCGATTGTGTTTGATACTATCCGTTCCTAGGTAGAGTTCTCTAGGAAAATTTCCTATTGGGTCTCGCATCATTTGGTATCAGAGCCCTTTGGTTGCTAGATTTTAAATAACTATCCTTTTGTTGTTTATTTTTGTTCTTCTTCTCTATCCATTTTTCATCAATTGTTTCGTTCACTTCTTATTTGAGTTTTTGGGTAAATAATAGGTGTTTCTTCAATTTTAGAATCTCTTCTTTCTCATCATTTTAGAATCATTCAAATCCAAGCTTTCTAGAGCAAGTTACACTAAGTCAAAATTTGAGAGCATCTAGCTTATGAAAATTGCTTTTCTTCCATATTTATTTGTGTGAAATTCAAATTATCTAGAAAAAATGTAGAAGTAAAAAAAATAACTTTGTCAAAGAAAAGAGAAAAAAGAAATCAGTCAAAAAAAGGGAAAAAGGAAAAAAATTGCCAAAATAGAAGAAAACAATCAGAGTGTATGTTGCAATTTCTTTTAGAGAAGTGGATTCTAAGTTTGCTACTTTCCATGAAATAAAGATAAAATCTTTCCTATTTCTTGAACTAGAATTGGAAGTACTTTCCTATCATATATAGCTTGGAACTTGGTTACTTTCCTATTTACTTCACTTTCTTATTTCAATTACTTTCCTATTTCATTTCTTGCCTCATTTATCTTTCTTTAGCTTCAAGTTTGACTTTCCTTGAGGTAATCACTTCCTCAATTCATTCCTTATAATATTTTTCCACACACTATTTCCCCTTTTTGATTTTTTGAGAATTTTATCTTGGGATTCTTGTCTTGGCTTCCACTTGATTTGGTTGCTTCTATTTGACTATGTCTTGTTTCGAGTAAGGATACTATAGAAAGCAAGTTGAGTGGTAAAAGACAAGAGTGTTTGCAATATAAAGAAAGCCAAATTTTATGTGAAACACGAGTTGTTTGACATCTGTTGAGTGTATACATGATAGGTTGTCGTTAGCCTACAAATTTAATTTCCTACTTAAATTGATTTGTAGTATAGTGAAGTAAGGGTATCATCCCACAGAGATCAAAACATAAGGAAGATCATTTTACTTCCAAGCAAAGTATGCGTGAATGTCAAATGGGAAAATAGAAGTTGAATGCAAGATATAGGACCAGATTGGGGGTTGTTTTGCTTATGTTAAAAGTGAATAAGAAAAGAAAGAAGAAGATGTGATTTAAGTTTAGAAAGTAAAGCCAAAAGTTCTCAAGATAGAAATTGCTAGGAAAATTTAAGTAAAATGTTTAGATTAATTAAAGACCAATCGCAAAGGTTTTCACTAAATCCTTAGGTT
>JANSVA010000006.1:10105051-10115071 GCA_025504915.1 Erythroxylum reticulatum
TTAAATGAGACACTAGTTAAAGCTTCAGAAATTGGACAAGTGTCCAAGTCTTAAACCACAGTTCTTTTAATTTGAAATTAAAGTAGTATTAATAGGTCACATTATTTGCATATTAAAGTAGATTAAATAACATTATCTTTAAGATTTCCCTTTGTTTTCGAATCTGACCTTAGTTCCATCCTTTAGATTAGTTGGTTACACAATAGCACAAGCATCCACGTAGCTTTTAGGAGTAATTTGGTCACGGAAAGTAGCTCTAATAATCTAAGTTAAAGTTTTGATCTTATTCTCTCATGATTTGCCGCAACCAAACTTGCTAAAATAGAGTTGACTTCAATCTAATCTTACTTTTAAATTGCTTTGCCGTGACATACATAGGTCTATTCTTGATAGATTTCGTTGGTTTAACATATAGGACATTAGTTTATCATTCATATAGTTTAAATAACTTGTATAGATTGCATTTAGTTAGATTATTCTCTTGCTTTAATTCTATCCACTAATGCTTGATTATTAAACATATTGATTTGCTTGAGTTGAGTTGAGATTCATATTTTATCGTTCTATGTGGGAACGATCCCTAGTTGCCCATACTACTTTTGCTAGCTTTTAGGGTTAATTTGTAATGCCTAGCGATAACTTATCAGCATAGTACTCCATCACCGTCCCTTCTTGTTTAAGCTCCTTCAAATCTTCGATTAGGTCCTCAAAAACCTCTTGATTAAACCTCTGTCTTAAAGTTGCTATAAACTCTTCCCATATTAGAATCTCCCCTTCCTTTTTGTTTTTCCTCACCAACTGGTACCATTCCAGCACTATTCCTTCCATTTATAGTGACGCCACTCAGACCTTTAGTTCATTTGAAATACCATTAATGGTGAAGAACTGTTCACAACAGTAGACCCAACTTCTCACCTCCGCACCCTTGAATGTGGGAACGTCCAACTTGCTGAATCGTGTAGGAATGGTATAGTTATCTGAATCTCTAGAGTTTTGTGATGTTGCTTCGACATTTTCTTTGCCTATTTTCTGTATGAGCTGCTGAAGCATGAATTTAATGTCCTTGATCTCCTTCTCGTTTCTCACTTGTGCTTCCAATAGGTTTTTCAGTCCCTCTTCCAATTGCCGCACTTCCACCCCTCTTATAATTTCTGTCATTGTGTCATTGTCGAGGATCGTCCACTCTAATACCAACTGGTATGATATATTTCAGAATGTAGAAGAATAAATAAGAACGTAGTGAGAGAAGAATAGCCAATTTGCTTGTATATTTTTCATTGTTTGTTTCAGTCATTACAACTACTAATAAATAGTACTTGAGCCTTTAAGATTACGACAAGTGTTTTATTCTAGATAGTTTGTCATATCCGTTACAGATCTTTTAGCAAATGCCAATCTTTCGATGTCATTTTCTACTTATTCTTTCTCTCCTGCATCCTGTTTCTTCTTCTTTCTTCCTTTTAATCATCGTGTACGTTGCTTTTATTCGTAACACAAACCGTATCATACACTGAATCATCAAGACCCATCAAGAACTGATTAGCTTTTAAGTCTTGAAACCATTTTGGCGTCTTAAACTTGGGTGCAAACATGGTCTCCAACTTGTCCCAAGTCGCCTTCATTTTGACTTCTTATTGTAGTGATCATTTTCTATTGTCCTATGAAAGAATTTCCATATATGGAGTAGTTTTTATGCAAGTTTTTCTTATACGAAGGCTTATCTTACAGCAAGTCCATATCAAAGTTGTATGTCTAGCTTAATTACTTACTATTAATGAGCTTAATAATGATGGTCAATACAAAGATATATTGGAATACATAATAATCGAGTGTGCAAAGATTGGTAAGATTTGTGGTTGAAATTTTGTAATTTTGAATACTTTTTTTCTAGTTAAAAGCTTGCATATTAGTTCATTCTCATTATCTTGTCTGTTTTACATATTTCTTGTACAACCTTTGTAATACCACATTCCATTGTGTTTTGGGTCTCTTTATAGTTTTGTGTAAGTTTAAAATTTTTATTTTGTATAAAATCCTTAGCAATTTGTCCTTATTGAAAGTATTGTTACTTGACTCCCTAAATTGAGCTTTTTTCTAGGAATCACTTATCCATTATTTGATATTTTTCGATTGGTTCATGTTTTCACTAGATTTAGGATTTGGGAACTTTATTTATCAGTTTGATAACTAGCGTCTAATTTAAGTAGTTTTTGTTTCTTGCATCTATATGAATTCTACAACATATAAAACAAGATTTTAGTTTAGAATGATTAATCTTATTTGTGTGTTTTTTAAGAATTAAATTAATTATATAGTTATTCATGAAGAAAAAAAAGCAAGCATCGAAGCCCCAAAAGAGAAGAGCAAAGATTTCAAACCTAAAGCATGTTGTTTTTCTAATTCTTAAATTTGGTGCGATCAATCGAGCTTTAGGTTTAGGCAAACCTGATTGAGCTCAAACTTAGGTTTAGGCAAGCTTGATCGAGCTTAAACTCAAGTCGCAAGCTTTAAGTCTAAAGTTTGATAGGCTTAAGCCACAAACTTCGAATTGGATAGGGTTCACGTGTGAGGATTACCTATTAATGGTAAAATAGAGGTCTAGTTGAGGTGTCAAGATTGCTAATTGGTGGCGAAATAGAGTTTAAGTGCGATAGTATAATTAAGGTGTCAAGATCGTCAATTGGTAGCGAAACAGAGCTTAAGTGAGGTAGTATAGTTAAGGTGTAAGGAAAAAGTGTGGAAGAAGAGGGAACAACTTATGATGTTGCACTTATCTTCTTCCATTATTGATGTCTCTTTGTATCTCGAGACATCTTTTATTTTTTGGGTTCATCATAGGTGTGGACCGAACTAAAAAGTCAACAATTATTTATGCACAAACCAAAATTTTATACAATAAGTTACTCACTCATTATTTTTGCAATATATTAAATTTAGTGATGTGATCATATTTGATACTGTTTATCTCATCAACAAATATTAAATATCATGTCCAAAAAATATATAAACAAATTTATTAGAAACACAAAATATTAATATATAAATAACATTACGAGAAAAGAAGGAGAAGCAAAATTGTACATTTACCATGTCTATTGTTGCGGTAAGTCAATACACCAACTATCTTACTGTTTAAAATGCAATGAGTTGTAAAATTTAAGAGAAATTGAAGCCCTTTGTTTTTAAGTTTTTGTAAGGCACCCTGAAGTGGAACAAAAAACATGAGGGATAAAAGATTTGAGCAAGAGTGTATTCACTTATCCACTATGTTAAGACATTATAGTACATACAACTCTTATGTAATTTCCTCCCAAAAAAACTCTTATGTAATATTTGTTGCAGTGTAGCAATGGAAGTGAACTTGGCGAAGGGCATCTGGGAATTAAGCATGCGAAACATCAACTATTATCCGTCCACCTCTTAAGGAGGTTGCCCATCCATCCTAGATCTAGTATTCTTTTTACTATGATTTTGTTTCATACTAGAAAGATGTCGATGTTTTCCCAACAAGCATGTCCATGTGCTTGGCGCTCTCGCAAGAGTTGGAGATCAATTGTAGTCATTAAAGGCAGCTAGCCAGCTGAATTTTGGAACCTAACCGCCCTCTTCTTTAACACTTAATCTAATATGCTTGTTCATTAACACTTAATATTAACAAATATTAAGAATTCGGTTTGACTTCATTTAAAAGTTCCTGTTAGTTCTTGGAGAGAACCGGACTGGAACTTCTATACTACACAAAATGTCAAAAAGTAGCAACGGTTCTAACGAATGACATTGAGATGAAATACTTATCTAAGATGGTTGCCATTCCATCGGTAGATAAAGTCTATACCATTACCACCTCGGGATCATATTAGGTGCTGAAGGAGGAGAAAAACAATAAAGAATAATAGATCATGAAGAGATACCAAGAGCAACATGTAAATTACATGAATCTGTAAATACTAAATAATCTTATATTATATGCTTTTAGTCATAATTAATATAATAGATGTGCACAGGTGGTACAGCCAGCGTTAAAGGGAAGAGAGCAGCTCGTGTCGGGTGGCTCCACCGTATTCTTTAGCCACGTTCGATACGGTAAACCACCTTCCCTGGTCTGTTTTCCTTCATTTCTTTTATACCACACTATTTCCCATTTCAAGCCCAAAATCAACTTTTCCTTTCTTATTTTTACCCATTTTCCATAACTCTGCTCTGAAGAAGATGGTGGTTTTATTTCCTTTATCAACCCACCTGATTACTCGGTAGCTAGTCTTTGTCTGGTCTCGTATTGTGCTTAGTGTTTTGTTGGAGATGGGGAGGTGGGCTAGATATGGGCGGATCCAGATGTGGTTGCTATTTACGGTGATTTGTGGAAGACTGTCGTACTCCTCCGCCTCCCCAGCCCACCCGACGTGTCATCTACAGTCCCCTTCGGAATCTCTCTTTGGCTTTCTAGATCCAAACTTTTGTTCCCCTTATGCTGATTCCGATTCTTTTCGTGTTGTCGCTGTTACAGAGGTCAGTACAGTGTTTTTCTTTTCTTCTTTCTCAAGATTCTGTTTTTAAGTTTGTATAAATTGCAAGCTTTGAGATTTGGTGTTTCCAAGATTATTGACGCTAGTCGACAACTATCTAGTGGTAAATGGTAGTCAGTGTTTTCGTTTTGGCTTGAATCAATTGTGGTCTTTTTGCTTGGTACGAATGAGGCCAATTGGTCCAGACGTGATTCCTGGTGATCAGTTAACTATTTTGTTACTGGATATCCATTTATGTGCATGTATGCTCACCTGCACACACTTTAGGCTTCATCCATTTGCTAACTTACTCCTTATGCTACAACTTACACAACTAAAAAAGATGATGCCTTGTTAATCAATTTTGTAACTTGCTTGAATATTTTTCCCCATTTTCGAACTCTTCATATAGGGATAGAATATTGGCATTATGATGAATTATTTATTTATAACTAGTATTTAGTTTGTGATGGAATGCTGAGCTGTTAACTTTCAAGGCTTATTCTTATCGGTATGCTTACCGGTGGAATTCATGGGTGAAGGGAGATGAGGTCTCATTGCTGAAGGCGCTGAATGTGGTTCACAAGAATAGTCGTGAATATGTAGCCGTGCTCTTCTATGCCTCTTGGTGCCCTTTCTCTAGGAACTTTAGACCAAGCTTCTCCCTCCTTTCTTCTTTGTATCCACCTATTCTGCACCTTGCAATCGAAGAATCATCAGTCAGACCGAGGTTCCTAAGTTGAAATTGATCCAAGTGAATTTTTTGTATTTTTTTTCCAAACATGTTTTGTCTACAGAGTATAACAAGGATTAATTTCTGCAGCATTCTCTCCAAGTACAGAGTTCATGGATTCCCGACTCTTTTCCTTTTGAATTCTACAATGCGTGTTCACTATCATGGCTCTCGCACTATCGGTTCCCTGATTGCATTCTACAGTGATGTTACAGGTAGAACTTTTATTCTGTCCTGCTCCCCGTAGCTTGAGCTGTAATGGGCAATCTTATTCTTCTCTCCGCAATCCATGGTAATGCTTTAGGTAATTTTCAATGGAGAAGCATGCTAGGCTACAGAAATTCTTCTCACTGCTTCTGAATTTGACCATAAGTTTTAATTTAATGAAGGGCTTTGCAGTTTTATCTTAGATAATGTATTCAAATGTAATCAAGCTTTGTTATTTGTTTCACTATGTTTAACATATATCTGCATGCTTCAAGCTTTGACCTATTTGTATTAGTCATTGTTACTGGAAGATGATCAATCTGGTACCTTATGAGTGTGGTTGACTGTAGGCGTTAACAGTGCAACTCTGGATAAGCTTTCACATCCATCCAACTATGAAAAGCATAAACAGATTGAGCAGGAAAACTGTCCATTCCCATGGGCAAGATCTCCTGAGAACTGGATTAGACAGGAGACATGTCTGGCACTGGCTACTGCTTTTGTGCTTCTGAGATTGCTTTACTTATTTTTCCCAACAATATGCGGGTTAGCCCAGTATGTTTGGAGAAGGCGCATCCAAATCATCAGATCATGGAGCTTGTTGGATCATGCAAAGGCCTCCTTGAATCGATTGATTCAACTATGCCTTTCCTTTAAGGAGCCATATAGGAAAAGGCATTTGCAGGAAGGATCTATTAATCCTAGAGCATGGGCTTCCAAGTCTCTTGCTACTGTCTCCATAGGAGATGCAAGCTCCAGTAGGGGTGCACCGGTGAGTGAATGCCGCTGACACTATTCCTGTTAGGAGAAGGATGTTGGATTGAAGATTTGTCTCCGGCCAGTCATGTCTTTCTGAGAATGATATTTTCATGCTTGATTGATTATAATGCTTTATTCCAATGTCATTTTGTCCATATGTTTTAGAACACAATAATAAATAAGTAGAATTCAGTTTCAGAACAAAATTGTAGTTAGTTTTACTGATGGTTTTGTTATAAGAAGTCAATGTAAAACACTTTCCAAGGATTCAAAAGGCAATTATTGTGCTATAGTAACCTGTCCAGTTTCCATTTTATCTGCACTTATTTAGATTATAATATGTCATTGGGGGAGCCTATGGGATTGTCAATGTCTGGTGATAAATGACTCAGTAATCTCTCTTAACAGCTTGATGAAATGAGCCTGGTTGACTGTTTCCTATAATGGGAGTTTTGAGGAATGTAATTGTTCTATAAATTATGCTTTGTGCTAAGTGCCTGCTGACTCCAAATCTGATGGGAAACGGCAAACGGTCCTCCTTTCCTTGTATTTTAATTGAAATCGTTATAATGAGGATGCTATGCTATTTTAATTAGAATAATCACAAAACATAAAAACTTTTGACCTTTTATATTCCCATATCCTCGTAGGTTCGAAGACAAATAGCAACTTTTTTTTTCTTTCTTTATTTCAGTTTCTATTTTTTTTTTAGTAAAGAGAACTTTCCCTGCAACTTGAAAGAACAAACAACCCAAATTGAATCCAGACAAGTACAAGCGCATGTGTTCGTGTGAACCAAAGAGAGCGATCAAGTCTAACATAACATTGTTTCACATAAATAAGGATTCCGAATCTTAGCAGCTTCCAGCAAAGTTGTTTACGAAAATCCAAAGCATCCGACAAAATTCCACTAAGTTAACTGGCCCCACCTCATCATTATCATCACCGATTTGAACATGAACCCAAGTCACCAGACAGCCGTTACTGGTATTACCGGTCAACGTCGTTCCGTTACGTGTGCTGTGCCCCCACTAACTTCCCATCTAGCGGTCACAATTTCAGCAGCTCCAGAAGTCAGAACGCAGATTTTGACCGTCGATCGTACTATGCAACCATCTTAAAAATCACATCGTACGCCCAGTATATCTCGTTTCAGTTCTGCAGCTATCAAAAGCCGCATTTCTCAGACACACACACCCCCAGCGAGAGAGAGAGAAGCAGGCAAGATGGAGAAGGAGAGAGAGCAACTGGTTTACTTGGCTAGACTTGCAGAGCAGGCTGAGAGATACGATGGTATTGCTGTTTCTCACTCTATTCTTGTTAGATTCTAGTGATTTGTGTGCAAAATCCAAAATTTATATCTTTTCTAACATTTGATTTGAAATGGGTGTGCAAAGCGTTTGTGGGTAGTGTTTTTTTCAATTGAATTTCTGGGTTTGGATTAGTAGATATATTATATGTCTATTTATCGTCATTTATGAATCTGGGTTTGTTTTCTTCCATTGATGCCGAACTGGGCCTCGTTATCTATGGTCAGTGTTGTAAATTTTGAGCATTATGTAGCTGCTTGGGTGAAGTACAGTGAGGGGTTCATGTCTGATTCGGCTTTCCCTCATTGGAATGTTTTCACTGTTTGTTACATCCTTTTCTCTTTTCCTTTTTATTTTTTTTCTCATCAATTAGGGCGTGCTTATTTCTTCATCTCAAGGATCACGTCCTCAAATAAGTTAATATGTTTTTTATTGAGCCAGTTGATCACTTCTAAGTGCTTGAATATGTTGAACTGGTACTAAAGTCTCAAGTTATTTGGATAACAGTAGTATCATTTTGAAATGTAGACAACACGGTGTACTTGGTATTTTGTTTCCTTTTGCTTCCTTCGCAATTGCAATAAGTTACTTGTGTTCTTGGGAAACTTTTCTGGACCCTACTTAGCAAGTTGCATCAATGTATAGTGGATTATTTTGTTCTTTGGCAAGTGTCATACTTGTTTTAAACTGCAATTAAAATGACATATCTTGTCTTCAAACATGGGACTAGCTATCATAATAACCACAGTACCATTATATTTCATTTGATAATTTGTTTTTCGATCCCTATCCTCACAGTGCTATTATATTTCATTTCTTTATTTTTCGATTTCTCTTCATCTCCAAATTTTTTGCTGCAGAGATGGTGGAGACAATGAAGAAAGTTGCCAAATTAGATGTGGAGTTGACTATTGAGGAGAGGAATTTGGTCTCAGTGGGTTACAAGAACGTCATTGGTGCTAGAAGGGCATCATGGAGAATATTGTCTTCCATTGAACAGAAGGAGGAGGCAAAGGGCCATGAACAAAACGTGAAGAGGATAAAGGAATACAGGCAAAGGGTTGAAGATGAGCTTTCAAAGATATGCAATGACATATTGTCAGTCATTGATGAGCATCTTCTCCCATCTTCCTCATCGGGAGAATCAACTGTTTTTTACTATAAGATGTGAGATTTATTGATCATTATAATTCCCTTTTCATTTAGCTGTTGAGTTGATTTAACTGAGAGGAATACTGTACTATACATGGAAAAGGGGATAAGGCTTTTGAAGATGAAGAAATTTTTTTATCTTAGGTAATTGTAAATATAATTCGAGTTTATTTGCTGTTTTTTTCCGTGGAATAGTGCATCCAAAGACCTAAGTAATGCTTTGCAGCAATATCAGATTGGGGTATTTATGTTTGGCAACCAGATTACGATCTGGTCTTTTGAATGATATGTGGTATTTTGTCTTTATAGGCTTGAAAAGTTCTGTTTACTGATATAGTGCTATTTATACATGTGTGCTTATTTAGAAATTTTTAGACATCCAATAATTTATTTTCTATGATAATGAAACATTTTTTTTCTGTTGGGGGTAGGAAAGGAGACTACTACCGCTATCTAGCTGAGTTTAAAAGTGGTGATGATCGAAAAGAAGCTGCAGACCAGTCCCTCAAGGCTTATGAGGTGTTTGCTGTTTTTCCATTCTGTTTGAGATTAATTTGTTCTCCACTTTTTCCTTTTCAATTTCCTGAGTTTAATCTTCAAGTTTAACAGAATGGATCACTCAATGAAGGATGCTTTTTGTTGCATTGCAGGCTGCCACTTCTACTGCTTCCTCAGATCTGCCACCAACTCATCCAATCAGACTTGGCTTAGCCTTGAACTTCTCCGTTTTCTTCTACGAAATATTGAATTCCCCTGAAAGGTTAACATGCTTTTTCTAAAAGATTTTAACACCCCATTCCCCCTTAAAAAGTGATAATAATAATAATCATGTGGTGGAATATGTTAATTTCTCCATATTTTACATCATATTGGAAAATCATGTACTGCTTCCTTGTGGCTGCGAATTTTTTCCTCTAGTCTTACATTATCTGTGTTGTTCAGGGCCTGTCACTTGGCTAAGCAAGCATTTGATGAAGCTATAGCAGAACTTGATAGCCTCAACGAAGAATCCTACAAAGACAGCACCCTTATCATGCAACTTCTAAGGGATAACCTCACACTGTGGACCTCTGATCTGCCAGAGGAAGGAGGTAACTTAGAATAACTCTCTTTCCTTGGGAAGGTGGGTCCCTTGAATCTTATAAGTGTTTCTTGGTGAAGTTAAAAAGTGTTGGGGAGTTACTGTTAGGCTTATGGTTCAGAGCCTGTTGATCTAAAGGAGAAATCTCTCTCTCCTTTTCCAATCTTTTTCTATCCAATAGATATAATATATTTTCTGATTTCCTCTTTCTTGATAGTAATTACGAGGACTGTGTAGGAAGTTTGTTTGATGTTTTGTGAGCCAATCTTGTTTTGA
>JANSVA010000006.1:10131509-10143766 GCA_025504915.1 Erythroxylum reticulatum
TTATTATATGCATACAATAATTCATAAGGCTTCGAGAATGTTATTTAGCAAGCCAACAAATCATAATCAAGTGATAAGCTCTAACTAATTAGTATTAGCCTCTATTTGGTTGGGCTTATAATAGTAGAACTTTTATCAGCAGAGCTTTTTTCTATAGAGATGTTTTTAAAAGAATTTTTCTAAAAAGCCAGTTGACTGTTTGGTTGTCATTTAAAAAAGAGTTTTTTTGAAAGAGTTTTATACAACAAACTGTTTGGTAACATAAAAATAAAAAGTACTTTTAATTTTAACTATATTTTATTTTTGTAATAAAAATTATTTATGCATATAAATAATATTCAATATAATTAAACAATATGCAAAGCACAATATATTAATTATTATATGATTTTAAACCATATGAAACATAAATAAAAATATATCTAACCAAACGTTTTATATGGATTATAACATAAGTAAAACTAATATCAAAAATAAATATTAAAACATATAAAAAGCCTAATAATATTATATAACTCAACGTGAAGATGAGTTTGTGGGTATTGTGAGAATTATGTGTAAAAAATAAGGACAAAAGAGCCTAAAAATAGGCTCATTAATTGATCTAAAAAATCTACCTGAAAAATCGATTTTTTTTAAAATTTCAAATTTGAGCTTCTTAAAAAGCTATATTTTGGCTGCCAAAAAAGTCATATCTATTAAAGAAATGTTTTTTATTTTACAGCTAAACACTCATTTTTCTTTAAAATGGCTTTTGTGGTAGAGAAAAATACTTATTAACCTTCCAAAAGCTCATCCAAATAGGGACTTAGTAAACCCAATGTGTGTCCACTTTTTGACCAATCACACTTGAAGGTCTATGAGGTGAGTCACAATATCGCGACTTAGGACTCTTAAATCAAAGGTGGGAGGCACTTGGGGAGATTCCCACTACTAAGAGAGCAATGTGCATAAATTATTGTTGTCATCTACCATAATTGATTAAATCCAACTAGTTATATTTTTATGCATTATAATAAGAGTAAATTTTTGTAAGCTTACAAATATATCCACTAATCTTTAAATAGACAAAGATTCTAATTATCATGTAAAATTACGATATAGAGTAGAGACTGTATGGTAGACTTATATGCTAATTAAAGAAACTAATTAAAGAATTAGATGGAGAATATAATTCAAGAATATAATTTTTAAATTATTCCCTTTTTTAGATTTCAAAGATTAGTTGCATATGTTATATGAACTTCACAACAGATGAGTTGAACACTTATTAGTCCTAAGGAGACATGATGCATGGTCTTCTTTAGAGTAAATCTAAAGTATGACTGCATCGACATCATATAAGAGACCTTTAACAATTTAATTATAGAAATAAGAGTTAAACTAATATTTAGCATATTAAAACATAAATGAACACAATGCATTCATGAAAAAATATGCAATAGAATGACAACTTAAATTTTGTCCTAATATAATGGTTAAGTTGTAAGAGAATTAAAAAAAGCTTTAATTACCTAATTGATTGCATGGAGTTGATGGATGAATTTGATCAATTTTTGGGGGTAAAATTACAAGGTAATATGTAACATATAGGTTTTAAGATTTGGCAAAAAGATGATGCAAACATGTTATTGTTGCTATTTACTATAACCGATAGAATTCGAATGATTATATTGATATATGTTATATCAAAGATAAGCTTTTGCATGCCTACAAGTACTCATTTTAACTTTTAGATGGAGAAAGTTTATAAATATCATGTAAAATCATAGGATATAAATAGGATGTGTTAGACACATTTATATTAATTAAAGGATTAAATGGAAAGAAAATAATTTGAAAGTACAACTTTAAAATCGTGCTAAAGAAAAGAACAAGTTTTATTGAAGATTTTAAAAATTAGTTGCACGAGTTGAATAATTTTCACAAAAAAAATATGTTAAAGATCTATTGAATTATATTGAGGATATATGGTATAAGACCTTTTCATAATAAATCCATACTATGATACATTAAGAATAACAAATATGAGACTTTTAACGATTGAGTTTATATAAGTAAGAATGAATCCAATAGTTTGCATGATAAGAAATTTGCAACAAAATGACATCATGTCCTTTTTTCTTTAAGATAACGGTTAACGTGCATGAATTATGCATATATTTTCTTAAGTATTTTGCTAGATTTTTTGTCAGATTACCTTATTTTACTTAAGTTTGGATATTTTTTTAGGTAATTGTGCTTATTTTACCTCGAGATAAGATTTACCAAGAATTAGAGGTTATTATAAGCAATAACATAGAAAAAAATCACAATTCTTAAAGGAGCACAATCTAGTCCTTGCCAACATATTATTCTATTTCTAATATTGATCAAATGAAGAAAGAGACATGAACATAGGAGAGATCATATAGCCTTGAAGAAATTCCAAAGGGTAACACAACGTGAGCCATGATTATGTCTCAGATCAAGTTTAAGTTATGAGAGAAATATAAAGATCCACAGTCTAGAGTATGGATGTACTAGAGATCATGTGTCTCCATTAAAGAAAATAGGAAGATCCACCACCGAGGTGGCCTAATTGTGTCTAAATACATTAAAATGTATGGAAGAGTTTTAGAGACTTTGCATTTTTTTTTCTTTCTGAAAGTTAGGTTGGCTATTAGGGAGTACACAATACTTTATTAGGTCAATATAAATATATTTTTCATTATAAATTAAGATTTAGATTTATTTTAACTAGGAATGAAAATGAGATAAGCTAAGTTAGGTCTTTCAGTTAGAGTTAAGTCACATGGACAAAGTTCAAGCTTAAACTTACTCAAGCCATCTAAAATGAAGTCATTTTAGGATGGGTTTAGGCCAATCCCTAAGCCCAAACCCAGCTTGAAGCACATTACTTTAGAAATTGTTTTTTAAATGTTTAAGGTAGGCTTTAGGCTGGCCACCGAGCTCGAGTTCGATCTAAAGATTAATCAACTCAGACTTTGCCTATTGACTTTGGATCAAGTCAAGTCGAGTCAAGCCAAAATTTCCATCTCTAATCTTAGCATATTAAACTGTCAAGGTCATCCTAATTTTTATATATAAATATTTATTTAGTTTTATTTATTGTTTTTGTTGTTTTAAACATAATTAATGGATGAATATTTTGTGTCTAGATAGAGAAACTAGTATTTATTCTTGTATTGATTGAATTGACTTGATTTATGAATTGAGACACATTTTTGTCAGCTATCTTTGATTATGTTAGTGATTAATCTGACTCAAAATTCACTTGTAGACGCCTCAAGTGAACCTGCTTATAAGTAGACCATAACTTACAAAGAAGAGGTTAAATGAAGCGCTACAAATAGAATAACAAGCTATCTCTAATGTGAGGGTAAAACATTTTCATATAATTTAATAGATTTTAGTAGATTCAAAGGGGTGTCAGCTTGGTAGGGATACGAGTTAACCAACTGAAAATAAATGGTTCTAACTTAATAGAGTATAATTTTAGTGATGAAGATCAAGCATCACAAGTGGATTCAGGCAAGAAAGAAGGATTGGGATGTGGACATGTTGGAGAGCTTGGGCAGTAAGAAGAAACACTTAAACAAGCTTAATAAAGTGATTTTAGGGAAAAATATCCATTGCAGAATTTTAGAGGTCTAATGAAAAGTTGTAGGCTAAGCGTGCGAAAGAGGCTCTTAACAATCTGATGGTGGACCTATATGCAAAAGAAGAAGCTAAAACACTTGGCAACATGTCACTAAGGTTTATAGTGATGATTCAAGGCTTGGAGGAATGTGTCGGACTTATTAAAGAAGGATGGACCTGATGCACAACTTGAAAAAACTCATTTGTTATAATTAGGTTGTTTTGAGCATCTTTGGGCCAATTTTTTGGACTTCTTATTTTATTTATTTAGAACTTTTAGTTATGCTATTTAGGACTTAAATAAGTAGATTCTAGCCTTAAATAAGCCAAGTTACTTTTTTGGGTTTGTTTAGGCCTAATCAACTTGTTTTAAGCTTATTTGTTAGGAAGTTTGTTATTTTAGATTGGAATGGGCAAAAACCCAATTCCTACCCTTATAAAAGTCATCCAAGTCATTAAGGTTAGTATAAATACTCTTTATTTTGTGAATTGTAGGCAAACTTCATTCATTCAATATTCAAGAAACAAATTGAGTGCTCTGTTGCATTACTTTAGAGAAATCCTTCCTTGGTCTTCTTTAAAGACTTGGTTTGTCATTCAAGCAAGTGCTTGTGAAGATCAAACTCATTTCTTATCACCCCCAATCCTTCCTAAATTCTGTGGGTGTGGCAAAAATACCTTCTAAGTTGTCTTTGTTATTCTTGCGCAATATTGAACGTTCCTTGGATCCTAGATTCGTGATTTGTGCTTCATCCAATCTGAGGTGAAGAGCTTATCAGTTTTTGGTATCAAAGCCATCTTTATTGACAAGTTTTGAATTAATTTGTGTCCTTTCTTTCTTTTCAATTTTGTGTCTTTTAAAAGTTCTTGAGTTTTCTTGATTCTTTTTGGAATCTTGAATATGTTTTCTTGGGTCTTTGAGTTTTCCTTCTTGTTTTTTTTATTCCATCTTTTCCTTATGTTTTTTTGTCTATTTCTTTAGGTCTTGTGTTGGATAAATTTGATCTTTATCATCTTGATCTTTGCTAATTCTAAACTTGTGCATTCAAAGAATTGAGTTTGGCTTGATCTTTTGTGTTCTTGATGAATCTTTTGAATCTTGCAATTCTTACTTTAAATCTTGTTCTTGATTTTAGATTTTTTAAAGTTTCTTGTTGTTCAAAAAAAAAAAGAGTGAACAAAAATCCAAAAAAAGGAAAAAGAAAAGAAGATAAAAGAGATAGCAAAGAAACGAATCTGGTTAGAGTTCTTGATATTGTCAACAAAATAACTTCTAAACTTGTTCAAACTCACTCAAATCTGTGTTATTCCTTCTTGCACACTTCAATTACTTCTTTTTCCAATACAAAACGTTTCTTGCATCCTTTTATAATCTAAACAGGTCAATTGCATCTTTTGTTTTCCTAAAAACGTCACTTACATTCTTTCTTTCATAGAACACATAAGTCACATTCTGGTTATTGTGATTAAAGTTTTGGGGGTTCCTAGAGTCTCCAAAGTCTCCAAAAATTTAAATTGCTGACTTTGTTTTTCTATGGCCTCTTTATTAGGTTTTCTTGTTTTCCTTACATCAATTTGCCTTTTGGGAGTGGTAATTGAAAGGGTAAAGGTTGGAACTTGCTCTTTGTGGAAGAAAAGTTTAATTTGTAAAGAACTCCTATAGTAAGGATATTAGGAGGTGAGTTGTGAGTGATCTAGAGAGCAAACACGTGAGGGAGAGACTATTTTCTACTAACTTTTTTATTGCATGTTCTAAATCATGTCTAACAATAGAAATTCATCATCTTCTAGTAAGGATAAAGAGATGGGTGAAGGTGGAGAGTGGGAGATTAATCCATTGGTAGTAAAGTCACAACAACAAACATTTTAGAGCATGTTTAGGGAGATGGAGAACATAAGGGAGAGATTGGGATAAATGTCTTTGAAGTTTAAATCTCAATCAAGCCCAAGGGAGAGGACACCTAAACCTCTAAACACCCATTATAATTTTGAGGATGATGACTACCAACTTAGTACCTCTGAAGAAGTTGGGAATTATAAAAGGAATAGAGGTGGTC
Organism: Erythroxylum reticulatum; assembly: GCA_025504915.1. Lineage (NCBI taxonomy): Eukaryota > Viridiplantae > Streptophyta > Magnoliopsida > Malpighiales > Erythroxylaceae > Erythroxylum > Erythroxylum reticulatum. Next base: position 10,137,209 of record JANSVA010000006.1, read on the forward strand.
GAGGTAGAGGGAGAATGGGTAGATACTTTAGAGGAAGAGTTGGGTATGAGAATGAGATGGCAGTAGAGGCTACAGTAGACAGCAACATCGGTAATATTAAGATAAAGATACTTGCTTTTGTTGGAAAGATGGATCTAGATGTATATCTAGAGTGGGAATGGAAGGTTGAGTTAGTATTTGAGTGCCATGATTTTTCTAATGAGAAGAAGGTTAAATTGGTAGCTTTTGAGTTTATTGGTTACGCGGTTACTTGGTGGGATCAATAGATTGTGTCTAATAGGAGAAACCGAGAATGACCAATTAGCTCTTCGGAGGAGATGAAAACCATAATACAGAGGAGGTTTGTACTAAGCTCATATTATAGAGAAATTTTCCAAAGACTATAGAATTTGACCCAAGGAAACAAAACCATGGAGGAATACTACAAGGAAATGGAGGTGGCAATGGCATAAGCAAACATAGAAGAAGACAGAGAAGTATGATGGCTTCGTTTGTTTATGGTCTCAAAACTGAAATTGCTGAGGTAGTGGAGCCACATCATTATGTGGAGTGAGAAGAAGTTGTATACATGGCTATGAAAGTTAAAAGACATCTTGAAAAGAAGTATACTAACCGTGTAAGTGTTCTAGTGTAGGAACTATATCTTGGAGTAAACAGGGAGTAAAAAGGAAGATAAAGCTCCAAATAGCAAGTTTGAAATGCCTAAACCTAAAACAACACAAGGAGAAACAGGTAAGGCTGAATCTTCTTCAAAATCAAGGAGTAGAGATATTAAGTGTTTTTATTGTACAGGAAGAGGTCACATTGCATCTCAATGCCCAAACAAAAGGTTAATGACAATTTGAAATAGGGAGTATGTGTCTGAAAGTGAAGAAGAGGGATATGCAGACATGCCTGAATTGGAAGATATTGACCAAAGTGAAGATGAGGCTAAGATAGAGCAACCAATGGAGGGGAAATCATTGGTAACTAGAAGGGCCTTAAGCATTCAAATTAGAGAAGATGACGATTTAGTGAACCAACAAAGAGAGAATATGTTCCATACAAGATGTGCTATCAATGATCGAATTTATGGCCTTATAATTGATGGAGGGAGTTGTCTGAATGTGGCAAGTGTTGAATTGATTCAAAACTTGGGCTTAACAACTATCAAACACCCTACGCATTACAATTTGTAGTGGCTTAACGAATCGGGCAAGTTGAAGGTATCTCAACAAGTATTAATTGCATTTAATATTGGGAGCTATAAGGATGAGGTTTTATGTGATGTGGTGCCTATGCAAGCTAGACATATATTGTTAGGGTGTCCATGGCAGTTTGATTGACGAGTAATCTATGATGGGTAGAAGAATCATTATTCATTCACCATGCATGGCGTGAAATACACTCTTGATCCTCTTTCACCAAAGCAAGTTTATGAAGATCAATTGAAAATTCATAATAGAGAACAAGCGAGGTTGAGTGAAAAGAATGGTAATAAACAAGTGCAAACATCGGGGGAAACATTAAACACATTGGGAAACACTTCTTTAAGAGATAAACACGAGGGGAAATGCATAAGTATGGTTGCGAGAGTGGGGGATATGAGAGATGCATTTTTTTCCAAGCGCTAGATGCTACTTTTTCTCTAAAAAGAAGTTTATTTATCCCATGAGTACCTTACTAACCATGATTTGCCAAGTATTATTGTTTCTATTTTATAGGCTTATGATGATCTATTATAAGTAGATATGCCGAGTGGATTACCATTTAAACGTGGAATAGAGCATCAAATTGATCTTATACTAGGTGCATAATTGCCGAACCGACTAGCATATAGAACAAGCATGGAGGAGACCAAAGAAATTCAGAGGTAAGTGGAGAAATTGCTAGAAAAAGGCTATGTACATGAGAGCCTCAGTTCGTGTTTAGTTTCAATCCTATTAGTACCAAAGAAAGATATATCATGACATATGTGTGTAGACTGTTGCGCCATCAAAAAGTATCGTTACCCTATCCCTAGGTTAGATGATTTGCTTAATGAGTTGTATGGTGCATGTTTTTTTCCAAATTTGATCTAAAATCTGGTTACCATCAAATTAGGATCAGAGAAGAAGATGAATGGAAAACAACATTTAAAACTAAATATGGATTGTATGAATGGCTGGTAATGCCTTTTTGTTTTACAAATACACCCAGCACTTTTATGAGGCTTATGAATCATAAATTGCGTGAATTTCTTATAAAATTTGTGGTTGTTTACTTTAATGATATTTTGGTCTATAGAAAATCACTTATTGAGTATGTAGAACATATGAATAAAGTTTTGCATATGCTTAGAGAAGAGAAATTGTATGTTAATTTGAAAAGGTGTTCTTTTTGCACTAAACAAGTTATGTTTTTGGGTTATGTGGTGAGTGCAAAGGGTATACAAGTAGATGAAGAAAAGGTACTGCATTTAAGGAATGGCCTACCCCTAGGACAATTAGTGATGTTAGGAGTTTTCATAGGTTGACTAGTTTTTATAGATGGTTTGTAAATGATTTTAGCTCCATTGCTGCACCATTCACTAAGATAGTTAAAAAGAGTGTAGGATTTAAGTGGGGGGAAGAGCAAGAGAGGGCATTTAACTTGTTGAAGAAGAAACTTATCACAACACCTATCCTAGCTTTACCTAACTTTTCCAATACTTTTGAAATTGAGTGTGATGTGAGTGGGGTGGGAATAGGGGCCATCTTGATGCAGGATAGAAAACCAATTACATATTTTAGTGAGAAACTTAGTAGAGCAGCCTCAAACTACCCAACTTATAATAAGGAAATGTATGCATTGGTTAGCGCATTAAAAACTTGGCAGCACTATTTATGGTCGAAAGAGTTTGTTATCTATACTGATTATGAATCATTAAAATACATAAAGGGTCAACACAAACTTAGCAGAAGGCATAAAAAGTGGGTATAATTCATAGAGGCATTTCCATATATGATCAAGTATAAACAAGGAAAGCAAAACATTATAATAGATGCATTATCTAGGAGATATGCTTTGTTAAGCACATTAAGTGTTAGATTATTAGGATATGAACATATTAAGGATCTATATAATGATGATCATGATTTTGGTAATGTGCTTAATGCATGTGAGAAATCTGCGTTTGGGAAGTTCTTTAGGCATGAAGGGCATTTGTTTAGATTCCTTAATGTTCCTTGAGAGAGTTATTAGTTAAAGAATCATATGGAGGAGGTTTAATGGGTCAATTTGGAATTAAAAAGACTCTTGACATTTTGAATGAACACTTCTTCTGGCCACACATGAGAAGAGATTTAGAAAGAGTGTGTGGGAGATGTATGGAGTGTAGGCAAGCTAAATCGAGAGTTCAACCCCATGGGTTATATAAACCACTACTTATACCTAGTGAACCATGGGTAGACATTTCCATGGACTTTATTTTAGGTTTACCTAGTTCTAGGAAAGGTTATGATTCATTTTTTTATAGTTGTTGATAGGTTCTCTAAAATGGCACATTTCATTACAAGTCATCGAGCCAATGATGCATCATACATTACTGAATTGTTCTTTTATGAAATTGTTCGCTTGCGTGGAGTTCCAAAAACTATTGTTTTTTATTACGACACAAAATTTGAGTTATTTTTGGAAGACTTTGTGGGGTATGTTAGGAACAAAAAATTTTTTTTCTATTACTTGTCATCCACAAACAGACGGTCAAACTAAAGTGATAAATAGAACTCTAAATTCTTTATTGCATGCTATATTTAGAAGAAACTTGAAAACATGGGAAGAATCCTTATCATTCATTGAATTTTTTTACATTCAAGCCATACACAGTGCTACTGGTTTTTCACCATTTGAAATCATTTATGGCTTTAATCCTTTGTCTTTGTTAGATCTTGTTCCATTACCATTAGGTGAAAGACAACTTGGATGGAAAGAAGAAAGCTGAGTTAGTGAAAAAACTTCATGAAAAGGCAAAGCAGGATATTGAAAGAAAGGCGCAACAATATGAAAAGCAAGCAAATAAAGGTCAGAAGCAAGTAATATTCAAACCAGGTGATTGGGTTTAGGTACACTTTAGAAAGGAGAGGTTTCCCATCAAACGGAAATCTAAGTTGCAGCTGCGTAGAGATGGACCATTTCAATTGGTGGAAAGGATCAATGAGGATGCATGTAAGATTGATTTGCTAGGTGAATACGGTGTTCATACTACTTTTAATGTTGCTAATTTATCTCCTTTTGATTGTGCAGATGAAGAAGCTTATTTGAGGAAAAATGCTTTTGAGAAGGCAAGACAAGATGATCAGGACGTGGATGTGTTGGAGAGCTTAGGAAGCAAGAAGAAACTCCTAAATAAGCTTAATAAAGTGATATTATGGAAAAAGATCCAATGGAAAATCTTGGAGGTCCAATGACAAAGTTGCAGGCTAAGTGTGCTAAAGAGGCTTTTAACAATCTAATGGTGGATCTATATGCTAGAGAAGAAGCTAAAACATTTGGGAACATGTCACTAAGGTTTATAATGGTGATTCAAGGCATGGAGGAATGTGTTAGACTTATTGAAGAAGGTTGGACCTGATGCACATCTTGAAACAACTCATTTGTTACAATTAGGTTGTTTAGAGCATCTTTGGGCCAGTTGATTGGACTTCTTATTTTATTTATTTAGAACTTTTATTTATGTTATTTAAGACTCAAATAAGTGGATTGTAGCCTTAAATAAGCCTAGTTACATTTTTGGATTTGTTTGGGCCTAATCAGTTTATTTTAACTTATTTGTTAGGAAGTTTGTTCTTTTAGACTAGAATCGCCCAATTCATTAGGGTTAGTATAAATACTCTTTATTTTTTGTATTGTAGGCATACTTCATTCATTCAATATTCAAAAAACAAATTGAGTGTTCTTTTGCATTACTTTAGAGAATCCTTCTGTGGTGTTCTCTAAAGGCTTGGTTTTAATTCAAGCAAGTGCTTGTGAAGATCAAACTCATTCCTTATCATCCCTAATCCTTCCTAAATTTTATGGGTGTGGCGGAAATACCTTCTGACTCATCTTTTTCATTCTTGCACAATATTGAACGTTCCTTGGATCCTTGATTTGTGATTTGTGCTTCATTCAATCTGAGGTGAAGAGCTTATCATTTAGTGCCTAAAAAATTTCTACTGGTCTAGATAATATATCTATTCCTAATTAATAGAATCCTCAAATCAAGGTTTACACTGGGGAATTACTCATTTAAGTATTGATCTACAATTTGTTTTTCTACTTGATAATTTTTTAACTTTTAATTATCTTGGCTATTTTCTTAACTAGTTTTTATTTTTTAATACAATCACAATCTTCTTTTACTAATGTTTTAGGTTAGTTAGTAGTTTTAGAGTTTTCTAGATCTGTGTCATTTTCTCAAAGGGCCAATCTCATAGTACCATTGTATTACTTATTAATGATATATGTGCCTTAGTTGTAGGTAATAGGTAAGTGATAAGTGCTAATTGCACAATATTTTTATCATGATTTTAAGAGAATTTAGCTTTTGTTTTAAGGGTTTTTTATATGATTTAGTACTTAATCGAGTTTATATTTTGCTTACAGACCTTATTTTAGCACTTTATTAAAACGTATTCGTACAACTTGAAGAAGTTTTAGAGCGATTTTGGAAACATATGTTGAATATGATCCAATGTTTAGAACACAATACAAACACATGATCATGTTCATCTACATATTGCTTATTAGTAAATTTGGCTTCTTAAAAAATTTAGCCACAAGAAGAACATAACTTGTACATGGTGTCATTTCCCCTACACTAACACCTATACAATGTCGTGTTCTATAACTCTATACTTATGTTTTATTTGAGGCGTCTTGAATGGTAAATAGAAGAGGAATAAACCCAATATAGGGTCAATATGGTACCGTGTCGTTAACCCATATTGGTGATAAAGTTTACGTAATTTAGAGTTTTTGACAAATGTAAAGTAACATGGGATCTATATAGGCCCATATTAGTCCTGTGTTTACAAAATTTTAAAGTTTCTTAAGATAAAAAGGAGAGAGACGAAGAAGAATAAAGAGAGTCATCTAGAAGGGTCAAAGGCTAGTCAAAAGTGGGAGAAGGTTGGAGGACAGGACGATAATCAAAGGATATTGAAAAAACATACTAAAAAGAGAATAATCATGGAGAAAGTAAGAAGTCCATCCAGATCACCAATAACATTAAGATTCAAAAACCACGAGAACTTATTCTAATTTATTGTTCTCTTTCTTGTTTAATACAGAAGTTGTTTTGTTTTCGTATGAACTAGTTAGGATATTAGATCTAGATGGAATAAACTCTGAACTTGTTATTTTGAATTGATTCTTTAATTTAATATAAGATTATATTGTTCTTAATAATTGTTCATATTTCCTTATCGCATTAGATTAAAGTAACATACGCAGAATATTCAACTTCGGTTTTCATAAATAGAGATTGAAGTAGCGAACATAGTGTTGGAAATACATGTTTGTGGACTAATATAATCACAACTTAATTCCATATGCCTAATCACAATTGAACTGCCTAAT
>JANSVA010000006.1:10143866-10155032 GCA_025504915.1 Erythroxylum reticulatum
GTAGAACATGTCATAATATATGACATAAGGTGAGATTGTTGAGTTAAGTGGGATATACATTGTGTGTATTGGGTGTGAAAAAAAATAGGGGGTTGCTCTACCATTATTCTCTCTTGCAAAAGGCTTTGTGTTGTTTCTCTCTCTTTTTGATAGGTTTGGAAAAATGGAGAGGATGTAAATCCAAATGCCAAGTGTTGGAGATATGCTTCTTTAATCTTGTCATGCTCTAAATAGAATGGATCTTAGTTATTGAATGTGGTTTCATGCTGCATTCATAATAGCACACAAAAGATCACATATAGATATATATTAGATCAAATAATGAATAATGAGAGTTGCACATAACCCTTTGTACATATGTCAGATCAAATAATGAATAATGAGATTTGCACATAACCCTAAAACTATTACTATATAAACTCTTTTAGATTAAAGTGAATGCTATCGTATGAATTTATATAATAAATTAATACATTCTTAAGGGGTTTTGATTAGCGAGAATATTCGGCAAATCAACTTAAGGATATGAGCTATATAACTTGAGAAAGAATATATTTGTAGTTTTAGCATTCATACCAGTCCAAGAAAAAAGATTAAACATTATCATGATAAATCTGAGCATAGGAAAGAACGATTAAGAATTTTTCATATTGATCTTTTCGTTAGTTTTACGATCTAGGTCTTCCAAATCTGAATCTAATACGTCGGGAACTCTTCAAAGATGAAGTCTTTTACTTGTTTTATGATCTTATTCATAGTGTTTTGCTTGGTTTTTCAATGTGGATATGGGTTTTACCTTTCTGGTAGCTACGCCCACAAGCAGGCTGTCGGTGACTTTTGGTCGATGAAAGTGAATTCGATCACTTCCATTGATACTGAGATGCCCTTTAGCTATTATAGTCTTCCCTTTTGCAAGCCACCAGAGGGAGTGAAGGATTGTGCTGAAAACCTTGGTGAGCTTTTTATGGGAGACTCTCCTCCTTCTGAAATGCTATCTGGGTATGCTCTCTTTTATTGTTTAGCATTGGGTCATGGGTCTCCTGCTTCTGAAATGCTATCTGGGTATGTTCTCATTTCTTGTTTAACATTTGGTTATGGGCACTGGTTACTTGTGGTATTGTTTTGATCTTTCATTTCCTGTTTCTTTTCTGCCCTTTATGTTCTTCTCATCTCTAGTTAAAATGTCTGGGCCAACCTATTTTTGTTAATGTAGCCACTTCTACATATGGTTTAACTACTTTTCTCTGAATAGTTCTCTTTTCAAAAAATAAGAAAAGTCCGTGTGTATTTATTTGTTGTTTGAAGGCAAAATATTCTTTCAAGTAACAATTAGGTAATTTTAAAAAGTTGCCTCAACGTGCTAACGTTTCTACCATGCTAATCCCTGTCTTCGTTTTCACAATATCAAACATCCAAACTTGGTGTCATCTAGTCAAGTACTAGGACAAGTAGGATTGGTTTTCGATTGACTGGTATGAGAAGCTACGTCTTTTTCACATCGATTGTGCTACTTTCTTTTCTGATGATGGTTCTTCGTTTCAATCGGTAACGATTTGGAGATTTAATGTTCTTTCTTGTGTTGGATCGTGGTGGGTTGCTTTATAATGCTAGAAAAGTGATGACAATGAATAGGCAATTCTAAGTATAGAGTTTGTGGTGTGGAAGAGATTAATTTATTGACTATTGAGTTTTTTGGCTTTACCAGCAACCACAAACAAAGTGAGAGCATAAACGTATTAAGTTCATTTTCTCATTTGCTTTTATTATTTTTTGGTTTCATTTTCTTAGTTTTTCAACATACAACACAGTTTTAGTAGGAAAGGCAATGTGCCAAGTTATCATTTGCATTTGAATGACATGAGTGGCATGAAAAAGAGAGAAACTCTAAAGGGAGTAGAGTGTTTCAGTCTTATTGTTTGGGAAGTCCACCTGGATCTCTTGATGATGGTTACAATGGTGATCGTGTGAATGCGAGCCAAGATGCTTCAGTCTTCACTCATGTGATGTCCGTTCATGGGATTATGAAAGCTCAAGGCCTTGAACACAGTATTCACTAATGTGCTGTACGTACGTGGGATTACGAAAGCCCAAGGCCTTGAACACAGGTGTAGGAGGAAAGATTCCCGTAATAGACATTTTAAGCTGAAAGATTATTAGGGTCGCCAAGTGCAGACTTCTAGCGCAACCAGCAACGAGAAAATCCGCTCTTTGCAAGGGTGTAAGGTACTAGCAAATTAGGGTCACCATCAGGTATCTATCTATATATATACATATATATATTCGTGGTTTTATATATATACATATATATATTCGTGGGTTTTTTTTTTGCATCACTATTATCCTGTCATATTGGGTCTACTGAAAACAGTCTCTCTATTATGTAGGAGTAAGGCTGTGTACTATCAGACCTCTCCAGACCCCACTTCATTACGGGACTTCGAAGTATGATGATGATGATGATCTTATCTATCTATTAGTTGTTATTTTTTATCTATTGTTTTGACTATTTTTTATTTTAAATAATCATTTGTTTCATTGATTATATAATAGAAACATAGTTCGTATTAGTAATTATAATCCTCATAAACACACTCACTCTATATTATAGAAAACAATAAGTGCACTTGTCTTAGTAATTTATTTTATCATCATTTTGTGTTTTGTGAAATATAAAATCATATATCCATTTTGTTTGTAATAGAGAAAACTTAAGTATTAGAAAATAACCCATCAAATTTTTAATGTCATTGCCAGAAAGGCAATTGGTTTTTAGAAGATTTCATAATTATTTTCTAGTTGTATATATTTCTTTTCTTTTAAAAAAGGATTCTTTATAAATTTCTTAATGTATTTCCTTACATGTTTGTTTCACTTTGCTTTCAAAGTTGTAATTGGCATATAAACATAAGCCAGTACTCCATTTTTCTTAAATAAGATCCGAATCTAGAAAGAACACTTTATTGGAATCCAATAGAACATAATAAACAAGAAGTCCAAAATATATAAAAACATACAACTTGAGACCATGAAGGGACAACACAAGATGATGATGATGAAGTATGTAAAGCAATCTCTTATGGAGGTATAATCTATTGCAAGGTCAAAGAGTAATGCTAATTATTTTGAGATTAAGCCTAATGTGATTGAAATGTTGCAACAAAATATGTAATTTGATGGATTATCGAATAAGGATCTCAATGTATCTATCGCCAATTTCTTATAAATTTATGATGCTTTCAAGATCAATAAAGTCACTAGAGACACCATTAGGCTAAAGTTATTCCCATTTTCATCAACGGATTTGACAAAGTAATAATTAAAATTGTTACCTGTAGCATCAATTACTATATGGGAGAGTCTCATGGAGAAATTTATTGCTAAATATTTCACCGTCTCAAACAATAAATTTGAGTAATGACGTCTCTTCCTATCAATAATTTAACAATAAAACTTTGTATAAAACATGAGAGAAACATAGGTATCTATTGAGAAGTACTCACATCATGGCCTTCTCATTTTAATAAGTGCTTATAAATTAAAATAAATCAATCAATTTTTTATTTAACAATCATTTTTTTCAATTAAACTTTAAATTCTTCAATAAGTAAGGATAATCTTTTTCAATCATATTTCAAAATTTTTAATTTTATTTGATCTTTAATCAGTTTTATGCGCGGTATAATACTAGTTGAATATTTTAAATCTTAAATCTTAAATCTTTTATCTTATCAATTTAACTTCCAGTCTGATTTTTAAAATATTGTCTGTAAGGTATCTAATTCTAATAGTCATTTAATGTAATGTATGAACCTATAGGTATCTAATTAATGATAACTTCGTTTTATTTTATTAATCAATTCAATTACATAACTTTTAAACAATCAATATGTTGATAGTTCCCATATTTTTATCATGTCGTGTTGACTGTTATGAGTACGATGGATTGACTTCTAACTCATGATAAAGCATACTGCATGCTATTTAATTAATATTCAATTTAAATTTATATACTGCGGTTCCCCTATACAAAATATTTATCATTTATTGTAACAACCATTTGTCAAATTAAAATAAAATATTGTACCTGTTTTACAGTTAGATTCAATGTACTTATATTTGTGTTACCTATGTTGGATCAAAATGCTGAAAAATACAAAGAAAAGAGGAATTCGACCATTTACTACTTATAATCTGCATTTTTGGTAGGGAACATGACAGAATCCTAACACTGAAATATAAAGGGGCCATCGAAAACCTTTTTATTCAAAGTTGGGCTTTAAACGAAATGTCAAGGATCGAACTTGCATATACTCACTACATACTGATTACTTCTTGAATCTTGGTAAACAACTTGAGCTCAAACAATGGCATAATAGAAGACAATATATGTCAGATTTCTAACTCACTCCCACAAAGAAATCAAACAATATCAAGCACAAAAACCTAACGAATCAAAATAAATGTACAAAAGGAGGAAGGATCTCACTCTCCCTGCCATTCTTGGAATTCCTTTGGCAGGACCCAACGACTGCAGAGCTGATTGCAGCATATGCCACCAGTATGAATGATTGTTTGTAATGCACAAATCAGTAACCTGTGTAGGAAGACACTTCCAGTAGGTGTATATACTGACATCAATAGAAGGACCGTGTTTTAAAGGTTTTATGCTCTAAATCTAACGACAACACAAGATATGTCGTCTTTGCTGTCTTTTCTTAATGCTTCAGTGGTTAGCTGCTTAGCTGCTTTCATTGGGTCTTTGATCCTTCTTGCTATATCAATGGCCTCCTGGTTTGACATTACCTGTGTTGTTTAAGAGAAAAAAAAAAAAAAAGCAGCCTAATATAAGGATAAATCATCAATTTTCTTTTTTTCCGTTACAATACAGTTGGAAAAACCGACAACCAGATGCCTCACAAGATAAAGATAGCCAAATTTGAGATAAATCACCTTCCATAGACCATCACTTGCCAGAATTAAAACATCCGTATTTTCATCTATGTCAGTAGGTTGAATGTCTGGATCTGATCTCAAATGGGACTTAAGGGTCTTGTCACCAAAAGCACGAGATACTGCCAACTGGCCATTCACTCTGGGCACATCGCCTGAATAAAATTTGGCATGAGAATAAATACTTCTTAAATTGAACCCAGCCCCAACCATGTATCATAACAGCAGAAAGCAAGTAAAACATCAAATTCTCCTAGAACATGCATGTAGAATCTCACCATCGTGAAAACAATACAAGAAAAACTTCAATATTCTAAGAATAAACTCAGCAGATATAATCATACGATAAACAGACATTTTATTTTTAGTAAAGCCTAGGTTAGTCATGCTTTAGATAGTCGTATGTTTTCTGCACAATGAAATATAGCTTAGCTTAATCTTATTCTGCATAATGAAATAGCTTATTGACAAAAAGAAAATGAGACAATGCACGAACCAACACATTTAAGAAATCACCAAGCATTGGAGACTGTCATCACAAATGAAGCCAAAATGGAATGAATAGATTGCTGAAATATTGATATATTTGAAAACTTAAACTAGAAGGAACATATCATGCATTGGCATATATAAATGGTTCTCAAGTCTATGTAACCCAAATATTGACCAATTCCAAACATTGATTGAAACTAATTTCAAAGCCCTGAGATATTTAATTTAGGTGATAACCTCACATCTGTGTGAAAAATGACATTTTAAACCTCAGCATGTGAACTAAATGACATTTCTTCCACCATGAAACGGCAAAAGCGTTTGTTGCTTGTTGAGTTAAGTTTACACGACTGGTTGCAGAAGCTGATGCTTTCTAGGAATATAAGGGCAAACTGGTTGGTGTCATAAACAACATAAAATAACTTCACCTTAGCCATTGACCTAAATAGCTCTACCTAAATATCACAAATATACTGAGTTAAATTATCAATTCGCAAGAGGAACAAAGAAATAGGAACTGAAGGAAATAAGAGAGGCAAAACAATTCTTAATGACAGAAGTGAAGTTAGATTACTAAATGCCGTGGAAGTTCCAATTTCACAAGAGTACATGCTAGCTTTAGTAAAGCATCATGCAGACAAACCTGGCATATTTGACACAAACCCTCCTCTGGTTTCTATACTGCCCCGTTCAGTATTTGGTTCATGATCTGTTGTCATTTGTATTGCTTTGCCGCCTCTTGAAAGCACTGCTCTTGAATCTCCTACATTAGCTACCCACAATCTTCTCCCATTTATTGAAATTGCAGTCACGGCTGTTGACCCACCCCTCCCCAGATCAGAACTTTGAGAGAGGATAGCCTGGTCTGTCCTTTCATAGGCTTTTGAAATAGATCTGCCAGGATCAACCCAAAACTCTTCCTAACATGGTACCAATAAACTGTGAGATTATATACAAATCACTACTAACTAGACAAAAAGAAAAAGTTAAGCTGTATTGAGAAGTTAGAAGGTCTCTGACCTCATTTAAGATATTGGTAAACAGATGCTTTTGTAGATATACAGGTACATCATCTCCCAAATGACCATCATAAATAGCAAAGAGTCCTAATTCATGTCCTTGAACCTGCATAAACTTCGCAACATGATAATCCTCCATTGGATGATTAGCTTTCCCTTTTACTAAGCTGTATCCATACTTGGCATAACCCTCGTGGCTTTTACCCCTGCCAGTGGTAGATGATGAACGCCCCCCTACAAGCTACATGTTGGGAAAACCAAAACTAAATCTCATTATGACATTCTTTAAAAGAGGCAAGAAATGTAAGCTCCAATTCCTTAAAGGTACCAAAAAGAGGCAGCAGCAATACCATCAGAGAACAAAAATTACCACATAAGTGAAGCACAGATACACTGACAAAGCAAATGAATCAAACTACAAAACCATGTTTTATGTATTATGATTATAGACAGGGAAGTTCATACAAACTTGTACAAGCCTTTCAATTTTGATAGAGCAAATTTGCATATTCCTGATCTCCTAGGAACACGAGCAGAAACAAGGGGATTTAAAATTCCAGAACCTAATAGACGAGCTAAATCAACTTTCCAAAGCAGTCAAATCAACCACCAAAAGCCTAAACTGTCACTTTTGAAAGATCAAAAGAAATTGCCAGTCCAACCCTTCAACGGGTAACGCGGAGTGTGAGTAGCGATACCCCATATGCCTAGAATCACCCCAACAAACACATAGGTGATGCTATCTGTACCCAGCTAAAATGACACAATTGAATTCCAAAATGAGCAGAATTCTGCAGAACTCCCATAAGAAAGGGGGAAATAAGAATAAACTTCTCAAAGCCTACACATGAAGAGATCCACACTTGTGCGTAGTCGCATGTTTCTGAATGATTGAATAGCCCAATGACGAAGTGAGCTTGTAACCCCGTAAAATTAAACATGGACAGACCACGAACGTCAAGTTGCAATAGAAGAAATTAGGACATTTACCTGAGAGTAGGGAGAATTAAAACAGCAAAATTTATCCATAGTATCAAATTATTTACACAATCTCCACCTCCAATTAAATTCCCACCATCCACCTCCAATATCCACTTCCTATCTCAATTCCAAACAAAGTCCACCTCTCCAGTTCCAGAATCTGCACCATCAAATTGCAAACTTGATCACAGAGCTAAGAAATGAAACGTAACAAAGACCGCAAATTAAAACCTTATGCACAAAAACAACCCTAAAGGCCAGAGAGTTAAAAGAGTAGAAAAAATAGGAATTGGGAATTTCTGAATTACCCCAAAAGGATTGAATTAAGGGTTGGAAATGGTTTTCGGATTGCCTTTCTAGCTTATGTTTGGTGAGGGCTGGTCCTATCCTTGGTAGTTTGCACAAGCAATGTACAAATAATGACAAAAAAATAGTCAGTGAATACAATACTTCGAATTTTATTGAAAATAATTTAGCAAGAAAGCGGACGCCTAATGGATTATTTTGTAAACTAGGTTGAGGCGTCGTTTAGAGAGAGAAAGAGAGTGGGGTTATGTTTCTGTATATCTAATAATCGTCTTCAAGAACTAATGTTGACTTTGCGGTGAAGACTGTGTCTTTACTTCTCCAGATATTCAAGTACAATTTTGCTTTATACAATTCAATTGTTAGAGAAAATATTATGTTACTCGATTATACATCAATGTTTCCACTTTTCAATGAAAGCATTATTGAAAGAAAGAGATGACTTTTGCGCTGGTCAATCCCTAATCTCATTCTTTAGAACATCACGTCACTGGGGTATAGCCGTGCAAGGTTAGATAGATTCCACAAATTAAGAACAATAATGCAAGCATGGGAGGCGATTTGATCAAGTCAATTGGCAAATAGTTAATGTTGGAATTAAGATTCCAAAGTTAAATCCCTTTCCGATCTCAGAAGCATTTACAAATGACCAATCTTTTCATTTTTCAGCTCACAGCCACTTTGTATAATGACAGCACAAGCCTTACCATTTCGTATCTGTTATGAACGTGTCTATGTCACTTACCCTATTTCGCCAACGGTTTGATATGGTGGCTCAGAAGGCCATTCCGCGTTCGAAATGCTAAGGTAAAATATTGGACAATGCACTTAATTATAGGATGAAGGTCATAAGCAATATTAATTTATAGAAACAAAATATTTTATTTTCCTGTTACTTCGCTTAACCTAAGAATAGGGATTTGATGTGGCTCACTTATTCAATTGGTGAATCTCAATTCATTCTAGTGGTCCCACATATTCCCTGTGCAGCTTGACAATCAAAATTGTGAGCAAACGCCGAACAACATTCATAAGGTTGAACATATGAGAAGACGTTTTGTATAATGCCAAACAACATTCATAAGGTTGAATATGTTTCCAATCAAATGGTTTACAGGATTAGTCCTTCCGCTTATCTTGTGCTTCATATCCTGGTTCAAAAGTCCACTCTTCCTTCGACTTAAATATTCGCCCATAATTCCCCTCGCTTCCACCTGTTTTAAGGATTGCTACTTGTGACTTTAGCTCAAATGGTACCTATACATTTCCCTCCTATAATCACGATGTCTTGTAATCAAAGTAAGAACTGCATGCGACCTTCATGTTAGACAATTTTGTCCTTTTTCATAAAGTTAGACATTTATTAATTACATTTTTTAGTTTTTTAATAATTTATCGGTTAAGTTACTTAATTTAATATATATAAAGATAATAAAGTGACCCAATAAATAATCTAAATCAATGGGTTGAAGTTTGGGTAGAAAATGAATCTCATTTAATGTAGATCGGACTTATAACGGCCTTGTGATGGGATAGCCTGGTATAGAATCTATATATAAAGGTTAAGGTCTCATACAGTTACTCAGATAATCAATTGTAAGCATAAGGATTCTCTGACCCGTTAAAAGAGCTTACATCTTGAGAAAGTTGACCTTACTCATGTTTCGGAGAGTAGTTCTCGTAAAAATGGCGATGGATTCGCGATCTTTTAGGCTTCGAAAAGTTCGTTTGAAGTTACGGAGACCGAAATTAGGTATTTTCTCATTTTTCTTCATTTCTTGCCCTTTCACGCTCAATCCAGGATATGTAACTAAAGTATTGTTACGTATTACACGTGGTATCAGAGTGGAGGCTTGATCAGGTGGTTAAAAACGAAGATTTTTTAGTTTTTCCTCTATATGGTTTTTGGAGATTTAACTTCTATTTTCCGATTTGTTTTCTTGCTTTTTATTCCATAAAAGTAGTATACATATATTTAACCTTGAGAAATTGGGTGAAAACGAGCTTGGGAGCGTGAACAAGGGCATGGAACTAGCCCAAAATCGTCATTTTCTGGTAGAGGAGGCGAAAATCGTTGGGCACGTGTGCCACAAGTGCTCGATGACGCACAATATCGCCCAGAGGGGCAGTAGGGTGGGCCTTGTGGCGCCATTTGTGTTGCACGTGCCATCATAAACGCGTGTGAGTGCGTGTCTGACACGTGTTGCACACGAGCCATTCATTGTTGAGGCGCATCGCTGGGCTGCACATGTACTACATACATCGCATTCTCCACTCGCGACTGATGTCAGTGGACGACGTTAGTGCTGACATCATGCTGATGTAGTGCTGAAGGGCGGTAGGGTGGACCGTGTGGCGCCATGTGTGTTGCATGTGGGTGCGCGTCTGACATGTGCTGCACACGAGCCATTCACTGTTGAGGCATGTCACTAGGCTGTGCGTGTATTGCATGCGCTACATTCTCCACTCGCGTCTGATGTCAGTGGATGACGTTAGTGCTAACATCGTGCTGATGTAGTGCTGACATCAACCATACAGATATTAGTATTTTATAAAAAAACACACAAAGATTTAGATTTCTTGTAAGGGTGCCTCTAGCTGAAAAATTCATAAAGTGAGTTTTTCCATTTTTCTGGATTTATTACATTAGTAATAAAATAAAATTTAACTCTAGAAAAGGAATTAAGGCATTCTGAATCCGATTTCGAATAAATTGTCATGCTTCAGACATCATATGAGGGAGATACTTCAAGTTTCCATGCCTCAGATCTCATGTTCAATGCTCAGGATTGCATGATAGTCACTCAAAAAAGGAATTATGACATTATGAAGTCTTTTTTATGTGAATTTTCGTGTAATGAACTTGCCATAAGGGAGATACATGAGGTTCTTGTGTCTTGAGTGGTCAGTTCAGTGTCTGTTGATGCACGATAGTCACTCTATTGAGATTTTTCTTTTACAAAAGTCTTAAATGAAGTTTTCAGAGAATGTCTTCAACACGAGTGTGCGACAATGAGACTGTGCATTCCAATTCTTACATTTATTGATATTACATTGTTCACATACCATATGCCTGTAAAGAATGTGAGGATAATATAAAGATGTATCCCTTGTATTTATGAACTTTTTGAGTGTTGATAAGAATGCAGTCACCACAATAGCCTTTCGAGTTAGTATTTTGAATTTTTCTACTTACATGTTAGGGGATGTCTCTGGTCTCATGTTTAGTTATTTAGCCCACAGGTGTTCTCCTTACAAGAGATTTTGAGATGTGCATAAAGGCATTGGATAGAGGAAAGTCATTGCTTGAATGATCTATTTACCCACAGATGGTAGTGTCATAAGAGTTGATGGTTTGTACTCTGATGGCTTTTATGAGGAGGTCTAGTTGAAAATATTATGTATTCAACCCACAAGT
>JANSVA010000006.1:10168166-10182388 GCA_025504915.1 Erythroxylum reticulatum
CTGCCGCCGTCACTGCTTCACGTTACCAGCTGCTTCATCTCATCTATCCTATACCTTGATATGACTAATAAAAAATTATGGTTTGGTCTGCCTTTCACACAAACCCAGCCATGCTTCTTGTTTTCGTCTCTTGTGCATGGATTAAAGGCTAGCTATGGAATGGATTATTCAAAGTCAATTTCGACAATGCATAAAAATTAAATGGTAATGACTTAGGAGCTCAAATTTTATCAATATTTTCTTCTTTGAGTTAGTTTTAATATGAGACTTGAATCACAGGATTTCGCTATCTGAGTCAAAAGCTATGATCGAAACATCGTCGACAGGTCATTCTAGTGATCCAAAATCTGACGTGAATTTCGTTAATTTATTTCTCCTAAATTCCAGCTTAGAAAAATTTGCCATTGGTCCCAAAAAAATCTGTCAATGAGTCAAGAATTTAAGTATGAAATTTCATAATTTTTAGCTAAGCCAATCTTGAGATAAAAATCTCACAATAACTAGAGGTCAAGTTTGCCAAAAACTCAAAAAACAGTGCAATTCAAGTCTATTTGTTTCATTTATGCATTTTACGTCAACGAACCTCGAATAATTCTAAAACAGGATAAACCAGCCATAGATGAATATAAAATGAATGTAAATGACTTTAAATTAAGTCCTAAACATATATGAAAATATAAGTGTATCAGTGGTAGAGAAGGTTGATGAGTTTGAACACTTTTATGATGTTCCCCTACTTTAATTATTTGAACACTTTTCTTCAGTCTGTACGTTTAAGATTTAAGTTCTCATTCAACTAAATATTAAAACTTTCTTTGCCGATGAACTAGGCTTTTCTAGTTATGAAATGTCTGAATTCGTAACCCCATTATCCCCATTATTTATTTCTTTTTTATTTCTTCAAAACATAAAACCAAGCAGCAACCAAACATTTAAGGGTAGAAAGCATCCCTGGAAATATACATCTATGTGTTTTAGTTTGACATCATATTACTCTTCATCAACGTAGCTTCCGAATTTGCGAAGCTCTGTCCTCCTCACATTTTTTTCCTACCAAAACTAGTTTTTTCCTCGACTTCTCAAAATTTTCGATTGTTGTAAATTTATACTGACCGCGTTTTCGCCTAGAAAGTGATTCAGAAATGGAGAGTAGAACTGTAATGAACATGGTAACTACAAATTCAGCAACTTTGGCAGTGATAACTTCCATGTTTTTCACAAAATTATTGGCAAGGCCGAATATACTGAAATACAAAGCTGACGCGTCGAAAACGGAAAATAATTCAACACAAGAACAAAAAAGTAACGTTATCCCCAATTAAAAGGATCGTGTTTCTTATCGCAGAAGAAACAATGAATCATTGATTGTGCCGGAAACAAATTCTTCTCTTTTTTTGGGGGGACACGAGATGAAGTCAGGAGTTTGTATATAAAGAGAGTGAGTTGAAAAGAGAGGAAAACAGTATTACGGTATAGAGTTGGTGAGAGTCTTTGTTCTGTTTTTTTCCTCAGCAAAGAATAAACACAGGGATTTTCAACATAACAAGTAAACGAAGTTTTTAATAATGACCATAGAAAACTGATTGTCCACAATTGTTTAGTAACACTTTCCCAATTCAAATATCTCTAAAATTAAAAGGAGTTGCTAAAAAATTGCAATGGAACTTAATTACAAGATTATTGGATTAACTTGTGTAAGTGTTGGTGCTTAATTCTCAGGTTAATGACGAAAAAACATGTCAAGGACAAGCATGTTTCACGGGAATATGTTGTCATTCACAATACAAAAGGATATTCTTGATGGAATCTTATATTGAACAAGCATGTCTCACGCATTAATAATAAATTTCTCTTATTAAAAAGCGAAGAAATCTTCCGATCAAATATGGGGTTGCCTAAGTTATGAACGTGTTTCTCTCCATCGAATTATGTATGTCTTGCTTTCCTATGGAACAAAAGATACAGAAAGGGACTAAACAGCTCAAATTGAAATAGATATCCAATAATGAAATGAGATTTTTGTGTTGTAGGCTTTGTACAGGACTATCAACTAATAAGTATATCAACTCGAATCTAAGATATATGATTTCCACCAGAAACTGAAATTGGCCGGTTTAGTTTGTTTAAAGCACGATTTAGGTGAATGACCACATTCAGTTTTCTGTTATATGTTTCCATTTTAACTTATATGGAGGTCATTTGCAATCAATTAGATATTGGTAGTTTACATCAAATGGCACAAGTACGATCTATCAATTAAGAAAACCAGATTAGCTAGAGACATCCATCTTTAACGTATTCAACCTTCACAAACCTAATTTGGCGACTATCATTTCCTCTCGTTTCTTAAATTCATTATTTGAAGTTATAGCCGAAAAGGTTCCCATTAGGATTCCTCTGCATAACCCTAAACAACGAGTATTTGGACTTTCTAACTTGTTTTTCAACGATGATTATTCTCCACCTAATTTCCAAAAGGTGACTAATGTAGAGAATTACGCGAGACTTACTACTCTAGTACTAACAAAGAATTTTTGGTTGTTTTCTAAGAGCTACTGAGGAGTTGGTGGGAACATACTTTCTTATATTTGTAGGTGTTGGGGCTGCTCTTACAAACAATGTTCAAAGACCAACCATTGTTAGCATAGCAATTTTGTGGGGTGCAGTATTGGTGGTGTTAGTATATGCGTTTGGACACGTCTCTTGTGCACATTTTAATCCTTCAGTTTCCATAGGCCTTAGGGTTGCTAGAAATTTTTCTTGGAAAATTGTGAGAATCACTGATTTAAAGTTGCTTTACCTGCAGATCATTTGCATATATACTTGTGTCTAGAACCCGAAACAACAGAGAAATCTTAGCTAAATCACATTGTTTTGTGTTCTAGGCCCTCTCTACATCTTGACTCAATTGTTAGGAGCCACACTTGCATCACTCACTCTCAAGTTTCTATTTCATGACCAAGAAAATATTCAAGCAACAACGACCCAGTACTCGAAATCCACCTCTAATTCTGAAGCCATCACTTGAGAATTCATAATTACTTGTAACTTGATGACTACAATAATATTGGCAGTCACAACAGACCATAGAACGGTATGTCCTACCTAGTAACTAACATAAGTAGTTAGATCTTAATAAGCTTGTGTCTTCCATAAAATCTCACTATCAATACTGTTGGAATTAAAACTAACAACAAATGAATTTTACTTAACTCAGCAGAGAACACAAGAGAAAAATATATGCTAGAATGTCTTACATCTTTATTTAATCAGAATACTTGTTTAAATATATCAACCAATAACTGAAAAGCAACAATTTAGCATCCCACTGAGCAACTAATAACTGACTCTCCTATTTTGCTACCGCTAACAATGTGCAATAGATATTAATGTGCAGCATATATTAACATGCAGCAGAAAAATAGGACAAACAGAAATTGAAAACCAGAAAATTAGGACATGGAGTTAACACGTGAAGCCTTGATGAAGTCCTTGCACAGTTAGCAGCCCCTGGAGCACAACTGCAACACTCCTCCTTCTTCAGTATAACTCCAAGTTTCTTTATCAAATTCTCAAATTTGCTAACAGAAAATGATTTGGTGAAAATATTTATGATTTTATCATCAATTTTGCAATACAACAATCATACTTCATTTTTATGAACCTCCCTTGAAAAATATAATTTGATGTTGAAATGTTTTGTCTTCTCATAAAAAACAGGATTGTTGGAGATTGCAGTTGCAGCTTGATTATCATCAAACACTCTTGCGCCCTCCTTTTGTTCCATCTGTAAATTAATCAAAATTTTCTTAAGCCATAATGCTTAATTTACATCTGTTGTGGCAACAATGAACTCTACCTTGGCAGTTGATTGAGCTACTATATCTTGCTTCTTTGAACTCCATGAAAAGACACCTGAGCCAAAAGTGAAGCAATACCCTGATGTGCTCTTCATGTCATCTAAGGACCTTGCCCAATCACTGTCAAAATAGTCATGAAATTGAGAATTATGATAGTAGCATAATAGAACTCCATAATCAAGAGTTCCTTTGACATATCTCTTAACTCTTTCGACTGCTTTGAAATGCACTTCATTGGCACAATACACAAACCTTGATAAAACACTCACAACATATAGAATATCAAGTTTGGTTATTATGAGATACTTCAAGCATCTGATGAGACTTATGTAAACACCTTCTTCCACTTTCTTAACTCCATCTTCTTTGGTGAGCTTCTCTTTTTGATTCATTAGAGTGCTTATTGGTTTGCAATCCTCCATCTGAAATTTTTTTTAAGTTTCCTTGGCATACTTTCATTGACAAATGAACACACCCCGCTGCTTTTATTTGATCTCCATGTCAAGGAAATAAGCCATATCACTAAGGTCTGTCATTTCAAAGGCCTTCATCATCTCCCCCCTTAAATTTTTCAATAAGTGCCGCATTACTTCTTGTCACTAAAAGATCATCCACATGTAGAGAAACTATCACAATGTTAGTTTTATAATGACTAATATAAAGTATGAATTCACTTTGGCTTTTCACAAAATCCAAATCAAGTAAGTGCTCATTAATTATACTATACTAAGCTCTTGGTGCTTACTTAAGACCAAAGAAGGCCTTCTTGAGCAAATAAACCTTATTTTCTTTTCCTTTTACAGCAAAACCTTCAGGTTGTTCAACATAGGTTTCTTCTTCTAGAACCGCATTAAGAAATGTTAACTTAACATCCAACCAGTAGATTTTCCATCCCTTTTGTGTTGAAATAGCTAGCAATAATATGATTATATCCAACTTTGCAACAGTAGCAAATGTATCAAAAAAATCAACACAAAAAATTTGAGCATACCCTTTCACCACAAGCCTTGCTTTGAATTTGTTAATTGAGCCATCTACATTTAGTTTTGTTCTAAACACCCACTTGACACCAATCACCTTTGTGTTCTCAGGTTTCTCCACAAACTCCCAAGTCTGATTCTTTTCTGTCATTCTGAGCTCCTCCTACATTGCAGCCCTCCATTTAGGATCTTTTTTAGCTTCCCAAAAACATGCAGGCTCAAGAATTACTACATTGCATCTCTGGTAAATTTCAAAAAGCAATCTGGTTCCTTTTATAAGAAGTACAAATTCTTCTTCATCTTGCAAGTTACTGATATGATTTTTCTTTGTATCATCCCATCTCCACTTTTCATTTTCAATGAAATACACATCCCTGCTTATCATAATTTCCCTATTTTTAGGCTAGAAAACTTTGTAAACTTTTGAATTTGTGCTAAGATGCCAAGTTCAGCCTTCTTGTCTAACTTATCCCTCTTAATTTGTGGCATATAGGTGAAATACAAGCAACCAAACACTTTTAAGATCTTCCAATGAAGGCCTAAATCCATATCAGGCCTCATATGGAGCTTTTCCATCTATGGCTTTAGTGGGTAGTCTATTCAGCAAAAATACTGATGTCTTTGCAGCTTGTGCCTGATATTCCTTAGGTAACTCCTTCTCATGAAGCAAACATTTGACCATCTCCATGATTGTCCTATTCTTTCTTTCATTAACTCCATTTTGTTGTAGACTGTATGAAGCTGTAAGTTGGTGCTCAATACCTACCTCCTCACAAAATAGGTTGAATTTTTCTTAAGTTTACTTTTTTCCATTGTTAGACCTCACAACTTGGATTTTGCAACCACTTTGATTCTCAATCCATTGCTTAAACTTCCAAAAAACTCCTGTAACTTCTGACTTAAACCTAAGAAAATAGATCCAACACATTCTGGTGAAATCATCAATAAATCCTATATAATATTTACTCCCTTTAAGTGAAGGAGTCTTTTGAGGTCTAGCCAAATTCGTGTGGATTAGATGCAGCCTGTCAGTTACTCTTAGATAAGATTGTTTAAATGAAAGTCTTGTTTGTTTGCAATATGACAAATTTTGCAACATGGTAATTCATTCCAACTGAGGCAAGCCTTAAACAAGTTCTTTTCCCTGCGAATTTAATACTGCAACATGGTGAAAGTGGCCTAGCCTTTTTTGCCTAGTTTTAGCATTATTTGTGGAAATAGGATAGGCTGCCTACTCCTTCCCTATTGGATCCAAAGAAAAACTCTTACCTTTCATCCTTATTTTGAATACCTCCTGATCGTTAGCATCCTTGACCAAGCATTTGTTATCTTCAAAGATCACCTCGAAGCCTTTCTCTAGCAATTGTCCCACAATCAACAGATTTTGGTCAATTTCAGGCACAAATATCACATTATTAATTAACTTTGTCCCCATGTAACTTTCAATAGGTACTATGCCTTTTCCTTAGATAGCTATACACTTCCTATTGCCAATTCTAACCTTTGACACTTCAGATTTATCAAGCTTCTTAAATAAGTGTTGATCATAGGTCATGTAATTGGTGCAACCACTATCAATGAGCTAAGTTTCACTTGAACTATAGCCAACAAAACATGTGACTGCAAATAATTGCTCCACCTCTTATTGGTCTACCAATAGAGCTTTATTCTTTTAAGGAATATTGCTCTTACAAATTTTTTGATGATGACCTATGCAATTACATTTGTTGCATCTCACATCTGGTCTTCTCCAACATTATTGACCTTTCTTACCAAAATGCTAACAAGAGGGGTAATCCTTTTTGCTTCTGGTGCTGTTATCATTAGCAGCACCGTCGTCAGCATTCTTCTTTTTTCTTTTATTTTCTTTTCTTTGATGCTATGATTAATTTGAAGTTTAGCTTACAAAGCTCCTTCTATTGAACCTTCTTGCCTCATGAGCTTCCTTTGCTATTGAGCCTACAAAGCAATTAACAATTTTTCCAAGGTGATACTTTACAAATCTTTAGTTGTCTCCAATGAGGAAATTGAAGCCTCAAAATTTTCTGGAATTATTACTTTATGAACTATGCTAGAATTAGAAAGTTAAATACCAAGCAACCTTACCCTGTTGACGATGCTCAAAAATCGGTCAAAAGTACTCCTGGATTGTCTCTGACCCCTTTATTTTTTGCATCTCAATCTCCCTCTAATTATCTCATTGCTATTTTACTCTTCCTTGAGAAAATCATAGATTGCTTTAGCTGATTTCATGGTCATAATTTTGGTGAAGATTGATGCTGAGACAACAGCAAATAAACATGCCTTAGTTTTCGGCTTCCTTTGCTTCTTTTCCTTGTGACTCTTGATTTGTGCAATAATTGGATTGTTAGGCAATGGAGGAACTTCGTAGTCGTCCTCAACATCTTCCCAAAGATCATTTGCATCAAGAAAAACTTCCATTCTTATTGCCTATACTTGATAATTTTTACCATTGAACATTAAAGTTACAATGGCGGTAAATGGAGTTTTTGAATCCATAGATTTCAGCAAAGTGTGGCTTTTCACTCAAATCACTCACAAGCCCTTTAAGTATAGTGATCTGATACCAATTTGTTGGAATTAAAAAGAATAGTAGATAAAGTTTACTATAACTCACTAAAGAAAACAAGCGAAAAATATAGATTGGAATGTCTTACATTTTTATTCAATCAAAATACTAGTTTAAAACATCAAGTGATAATTAAAAGGCAACGATTTAGCTTCCCACTAAGCAGTTAATAGCTAACTTCCCTATTTCGCTACAACTAACAATGTGCAACAGATATTAATAACATGCAGCAAAAAAGTAGAACAACCAAAAACTGAAAACCAAAAAATTAGGATATGGAATTAACATGTGAAGCCTTAACTAAGTTGATGCAAAGTCAGCAGCAATTGGAGCACAACTGCAACAAATAATGTTATCTGAAAACCAGGGTAAAGACCTATGTGGAGTCGCAATAGGCAAAACCCTATTGGTTAACTTCATGATTGTTGGATATAAAGCTCTAAATTTAGCCCTTTCTGAAATTGTATATTGTTACACCATCAACATATTTGGTATCAAGTATTTTTTTTCACAGAATGTATGTGCTACATGCCAATTAGTAGAGCTTCAGTGAATCTTGCAACAAGTTTAGGACCCACATTAGCGTCCAGTGTTTTTGAGAATCTCTGGGTGTTTATTGTTGTCTCTACAATAGGAGCACTAGCAGCAGCTTTAGCATACAACATCCTTCGTGTGCCCAAGCCTGAATAGTCCAAGGAAAGCAGCATGGTTGAACTCAAGCGTCTGTGGTCACTTGGTGAAGCATAGACAAATTAGCTCTTATTCTGATGAAACATCCAGTTGATGTCTGCTAAAATCAAGACAATCATTCCCAGGGATGAGATATGGCAAGTGCCTCGATTGCGCCTTGCAAACTTTGGCTCCGTCCCATCTCATCTTAGCACATATATAAAAATTTTACCAGCCATTTTCCTTTCTTAACTTCTCTGCTCCTGTTTTTCCCCTTCCACCTAGCATGTATAATTATTCAGAATCATTTAATTTTCTTCTTAATATTAGCTTTTCTATGATAAGCCATTTTGCATCATGATTCACTGGTAATTGTTAACTTCACATTGAAGTGGCTTGTTTTACACCACCTTATTGGACAAGTGGAATTCCACTTCCCAAAGAAGTTGAACTCCAACAGAGGGCAACAGAAAGGACCATGGCAATAGAAACAAAATAAAGAATCAAGAGACAAGGGCAAGCAGGACTGACCGGGAATCATCCACTTAATCAATAAACCAAAAAATAAAAAATAAAAAGCACAATCATAGCTTTATCAGTGGTCCACATATCCTACTGTTACCTTCCTCTTCCACAGTCGCTATACAGCAAAGCTACTTATATGGTACAAGTACAGGAAAACGGACATAGCAGATGAAGAACGGTAGCAGGTATTGAAGGTCAAACCATGTACCATATTACATCTGTGAGGAAAAGTGTGGTGGAAACTTATATACATGGGACCCCGATTTTATCCATCCACAAACTCTGAGGATTGAGCTTCGGGTGTCATCAACCACCCATCTTCTGGTGTTGCCACGGATTTATATATTTTACCTGTAACAAGAAAGAAAGTATTATGTGAAAAACAATAATCCAACTCCTCGTGCTCATAGAAGCAACACTGCCCATTTTCAGACTTTATGGCAAGTCACGTAAGGTGAAGGTCATAATGTTCAGTCTTTTTAATAGCCCAAATTTGTGGGTGAAATGGGATACCTTAGATGATCAGTCTTTAATCACAAGTCAAAGTGTAACCTATACTACTTCTGTTGCAAAAGAAGTTTAACCGCAAACCATGTGCAAGAAAGGGATTGGATAGTCTCTTGAATTCTCATATCTGTAATATAGTTTTTACCCAGTTTGAGGTAATCGCCTCCAATTTATTATCTGATGAGTTTGTGGATGCCTCTGCAAGTAAGACGAACTATTGCCAATTCTATTTTCATCACTAACGTACTGCTCTGAATAACCAGAAGTTGAAGGAGCCCAAACTGGAACTACAACTCCATCCCTCTCTCTCCTATTGCTGCTTGATGATTCTGCTGTTGAGTCTTCAGCATCTCCTACATCCCTGATAATATTAAAACGTGGCACATTGTTGGGCCTCTGAGCATTTGGAGTGCCTTCCTGATTTGAAGCTTCTCTTCCTGGTTCTTGATGTACATTTAGGTTTCTTGGTACTTCTGTTCTGCTATCTTGGGCCAAATTTCGGAAATCAAGAGAAGTCTCTTCCGCTTCAAGTCGCAGCAAAGAAGAAGTCATGCTTGGGACCATCTGATCCTCATAACGCCTATTTGTAGTATGAGGGTTGTTTCTTATAGGTTCATGGCTTTCCTCCATTTGTATGTCTTGAGGGAAGGCAGTTGGTGCTGAATCAAAAGAATCACCAAGCCCTTCCTCTGTTCCATTCTCAATTGCAGCTCTTGAAGCTGCTTCTTGTTGCCACATTTCTGAAAGTGCTCTTTCCAACCTGGCCTTTGCTGCATCTATTCCTACAATGGGGACAGGATAATTTGATCCCAGTTCAATTCCAGCAGCTTGGAGGACAGATTCAGGTGCATTCCATGGATGGTGTATCCATTCAGTTGGTAAACGGGCAAGTTCCGGAAGCCATCGTCGTACGTATTCTCCATTGGGGTCAAATTTGTAACCTTCAAGCTGTTAAAAATGGCAACTGAATTATACATCTTACTGGGAATTTATCCAAGGAAAAGCGCATCAGATGACATGCTATGACAGTACAATTGCATCTTCAAAGCTTTTAAATATTTTTAATGCTCTAAATGTAGAAACTTCCATGGGTTATAAGATAACATAACAATGAAATATACATGGAGAGTGCTATACTTATAGAATCTGTAAACCATGTTCCAAGTTTTTCCATGAAGATTTCTAGGTGGTAAATGGTGATCATGTCCAGGGGTCAAAACATGAAGAAAACATTTGACAGCACAATAAATAAACTGTCAAGCACAACACTAATCCATTGATAAGTGTGATAAAATACAACTAACTCAATTAACTCCTTTGGGAGTTTTAAGATAGCTTTGCTGTTGATGCATCTCTAATAGATTAGTAGCTAAAGGTCAATTAACTGCCGTGGTGGTGCATGGCCCAAGTACAATAAGAAGGAACACCCTTGACAAGTACCAAAAATAGTCAGACTTATGGCACCAAGATTATGGAATTAGAATATTTGTTTTAAAATTTCCTTAGTCTAGCAAATTTCTTAACCTGGATGGCTTTAAACCCAATAACCATTAAAACTAAGATGGTTGTGCCTGATTCCTACAACCATCATACATAACCCCATACCATTCCCATGAATAAGGACATTCACAAGTTCAAGCAGAGAAATCGTACTGCTTAGAAAAACTGAACCTCATTCTCTTTACCTGTGGGTGATCAATGCGATCAAACTCTCTCCCATCAGGAAGAGTGCCAGATATATACTGCCAGCCAAGAGCATCACTCTCTAAATCTGCATCGAGGAGGGTATCCCAGAAATACTTCATACCCCATCGCCAAGGAAGCTGTAGAACCTTCACGAAGAAGCTGGAAACTACAACCCTTATCCGATCATGAAGCCAACCAGTGGCCCACAACTCTCGCATTCCAGCATCAACTAATGGGTATCCAGTTCTACCTTGTCTCCATGCCTTAAAGTAACCTTCATCTACAACCCAAGGAAAGAACTTAAGGTGCCCAAGAAGAGGCCTTTCATGACTATAAGGATGGTTAAAGCTCATGTATCTTGAGTACTCCCTGAGACCAATTGACTTCAGAAACAGGTTCACGCTTTCTTCACCAGCCTTATTCCCTTCATTGGCCCACAGAACTTGCTTGATACGAACAAGATGGAACACTTTTCTAACACTCACCTCCCCAAAATGTAAATGAGGAGAGAGAAAAGAAGTTGTAGCACTATCAGCCTTCCTTCGGTTCTTAGAGTACTCGATGAGAGGTCCATTAATAAATGCCGTCAAAGCCCTATCAGCATTGCTCCACCCAGGTGACCATGCTCGAGCAAGAAGTGCATTGCTTCCCTTCTCTGATTCATCTTCAAATATTAACGTGTCTGAATGGCATTTAGACACATCGCCTGGAAGAATTTAAACATTTTTGGAGAGCAGAAATGAGATAATAACAATTATGCAGAGGGAAAAAGTGACAATATAACCATAATGTGAAAACAGAGAGTAAATCCAACTCAAAGCAGAGAGTGTTCACTCATTTGTACACACAGGTCATCAAAGTTTACTTGGGAGAAAATTTCACTAGCTACAAATACAGGCCAGAGTAGGAGAATCCCCATTTAGGGGCACTGTAACTATTTAGCTTCGAATACATGTTCTGCGATCTGCTTTACCATGATATAACATGTTCCAAAGCCTGAAGGTAAAATCTGTCCCATTTGTCTCAAGGGTGCACATTAGGCTTGAGAAATTCCAAGTTCTTGTATTTAGTTTTGCGAGAGTGAATGACAATGAATACGGTTCGAGTTTTCATTGCATCTATGTTGTGGGATTTAGAAATATCTCTGTCATTAGTAGATAAACACATTGGAAAAGATCGAATAGGTTAAAGAAAAAAGCAAAACCAACTTGAAAGAAGGAAAACCTGAAATAATCCTCTTAGGTGGGAGAAGTGGAGCCTCTGGATCATAAGGCATGCTAAGACATCTCTCCCAGAATTCGGAAAAGGTTGAGAAAGGACGGCCTTGGACATCAGTGACGTCCCATGGCTCATAAAGCAAATCTGCATTGAAGGATCTTACGGCCACCCCATGTGCAGTCAAGACCTCCTTTGCCCGGTGATCTCGAACCAGTGACAGTGGATCTGGAGATTATTAAATTACAAATAGTTGTTGAGATAAAAGATGCATTTCTGCAATTAGCTGTGGAGTTTCAAGAGTTCTCAAAGTAAAATAAGGTCTTTTATCCTGAAACTATTGCCATAATAGAGATTGACTAATCCCAAAAGCAGTAAAAAGGTGGAAGATACAAATACTAATTTATTCTCAACTTATGTCCCTTCAATAACAAAAGTAATCGGTGCCAACTGTATGAACCACCAATCAGCTATTATACAAACAAAAATGAGAAGATAAATCAATTTTCAGAAACTTCTGCAAAACAGAGAAGAAATAATCATGATAGTTTCAAAAGCAGAATCCAAATCTTTGTCCAAGGGCCACTTGAAGAAAAGACTAAAATAAGGATAGCTTAAAAGGGCAAAAGATCGACTTACACAAAACCCAAAAACATAAGCTAAGAGCATATCATATCTCGAGGTCAATCCACACGTTCAACAAACCATGCACAACAGAAACAAATTAAGGATATGCTGAATCTAATATACACAAGAAGATGCAACAGGCAAAAAAGAAAAAGGACCAAAAGAAGAAGAAAAAATATGCCGACCGTATAGATGATTGAAGAAGAGCTTAGTAGCACCAGTGGATTTGACAACCTCAAGAAGAGTAGATACTGTGTCAGTTGATCTCTTGGTGACAAGAGAAGTACGAACGCTCCTCAAAGAAGAGTCGAGATGAGCCAAACTTTGCTTGAGCCACCACCTTGAAACTCTTCCAGGATAATAGTGACCTTCTTCTTCGGGTGCCCATATGAACACCGCAACAACAGCCCCAGCTCTAACACCAGCTGCAAGTGCTGGATTATCCTCAATCCTCAAATCTCTTCTGAACCAAACTATGCTACACCCACCAGCAGACATAACTCCAAGATAAAGACAAGCAGCACCCACTTCCTAGTCGTCCTTGTGCCAGCTAAAAAATCATACCTTTATTCTTGGCTAATTTCTAGCTTTAGCAACTCCGAAATGAATTCAAATCAAGATGATACCTTTTGTTTCTTTTGCTTATACCTACTGGTCTTCAGACTGTGAAGAGTTAAGACTTGAACAAGAAAAAGGGTCGTGTGACTCTGACGATTGGTGACTGTCTGCTGTCTGGCAGATCTAGCAGTTATCTTTCCTTTTTTTTCTCTTATCTCTCCCTCTCTCTGGTTGCAAACTTGACTGTTCTTTTTTTTTTTATTTAAGTGGTTTTATATTGCATTTATTATATATTCTTCCAAATTAATTGGTGAGTAGAATAACTGATAACTCATTTCTAATGGAATTAAATTTGGGTTATAATCTTTAGCCTTTTTGGTCCAGTTGCAGCCATAAAGTCCCAGGCTTTGTGGAGAGAGAGTGAGTGAATAGGAGCTGATAATGGGGTGCGGGGGGGCAGAGAACAGGAGGAAATTGACAGGCAATTTACAACCACAACTTTTGTTTTCCTCTTATCCTAAGCAAGACAAGAAAATCACCACCCACCTCTCGAGTTCCTTCTCTAATCCTCTCTCTTTGACAGGGTGGACAGACGTGCTGTGAAATAAACCTCATTTTCATCATTTATCAAACTATGCGATTGTTTTGTGTTGAAAAGAAAGAGTGGACAAGTAATTGTTTGCATTTGATTATCTAGATCCTGAAGAGTAAGGAAGACGAGAGAGATAGGAATTGCTGACTGGCTGGACTTGGCCATTTCTCCTCTCTTCAAGTGGGCCCTAGTTCCTGTTTTTTGGAGCTCTTCACAAAGTTTAGATTCCATTTATGTCATTATTTTTGTTACAAGAGATTTACACCAGCTATTTCTTTAACTCCTGTCATTGTGCATGTTCATACCAAAACACACCTCTTTTAATTGACAAGTGTAACCTACCTTAATTACATAAAGCCCACTCCCATCTCAGAAACTTCCTCAAGATTTTTATACTCGCTGTCCTTGCTTGC
>JANSVA010000006.1:10203692-10225800 GCA_025504915.1 Erythroxylum reticulatum
AGAATCTCTCCTTACCAAGATCGGAGACTTTCTCGCTAGACACTTCAGTTTTTTCCTTGTGAACTCTTCCACTGTGATGAGAACGTGTGTGTCTACAGGACTGAAGGTATCTTTGGTTAGCACACTAGTTATTACTTTCGTCCGTTTTATTTTATTACTTTTTAGTATTATTTAACTGTCCTTTTTTATCTGTATTAGCATTTTAATATTTATTATTAGGATTATTATTAGTACTATTATCGCTAGTATTATTTTATGTATTTTATATCTATATTTTTTATTTCTATTATTATTATTTCTATTTAGTGTTATTTTTATTATCATTTATTTATGTTTTTAGTAAAATTTTATTTACTTAATAATTTTTTGAGCTAGTTTTACTTATTTTCTCTATAACCTGCATCACTCTTATATTGTCTCATTTGCATGTGGGTCTACCAGAAACAGCCTCTCTATTATGTAAGGGTAAGGCTGCGTACTATCAGACCTCTTCAGACCTCACTTCATGACGGGATTTCAGACTGAGTGTGATGATGATGAGATCAATATTAACGTCCAACAACAAATCATGACTATCCAAATATTTATAAATATTAAAGTGATTTTAACTAACCTTTCCATACATAATTTTTTATATAATTCAATTCTTTCATCATATCATATTCCAATTAGACACAAAGTATGAAAATAATATCTACTTTATTTGAGTCCAATCGTATTAATTCATCATCATTAGTCATTAATCTATTAATATATTTGAAAATTATTTTCAAAATGTCACTTCACTTTGGCCAAAGATTTTTTGAATTAATATTAATCTATAACAATAGAGCATTTTCCTTAATTACTTTACGATAAGAATCATATATTGGTCATTCAATTATCACGTTATAGTTTATGCTAAAATATAACAATTCTAGATACTTTGTCAAATGATCACTTATTCAATCATCACAATAACAATTTTCAAGGACATATAAGTAATGTTCTAAATGGATTTTTTATATGAAGTCAGTTTAATGGACTTGTTCTCTAACATGCACCTACAGGTTTGTTTAAGTATCTCTATCCTTTAATATATAAAATTGGCTACTTTTTTATAAAAAAGAAATATAACATACGTTAGTCTTTTTAATATCTTAATAGAAGAATGACTGAGAATAATTGAAGAGTAAATGTAATATGAATATTATAATTATGATCTCAACAATGAATAGTTATTTCATAGATTTTATCACATATATTTGACTATATATACGGTTAAAAAACGTATTTAAATAATTATATTACTAAACTACAACTGACAATTTTATAATGAATACACACAAGTTTTAAATATCTTATAAGGTAATTAATTGTATAATATTTAACTTTTTCATAATAGTTATCTTCAAAACTCGTTAATGAGTATGTTAGTTAGACTGGCATATAAATTAGTTATATATATATATATATATATATAAAGTTTAGGGGCTTCGAAATGAGTTAAATATCAAGATTTATACATGCAAATCATGATGTCATGCCATCTCATGATAAGGCTTCATAATGGCTCAATTCTACATTCTGCATTGATCGAATACTTGGTCATAAAGTACATGCATGGCTAAAATAAACTATCCACAATCATGGTAGATGCTTTTGCATCTTCATTGGTACATCACCATGTAGGCTCGTCACGAAAATGTTTGGGTATTTGAACACCTAATCCCAATTTGTTTTTATATCTGTAGCCTCCATTAGTTGTCATTAGTCAAAATTGATTTCGTATATCCTTTTGCAAGACATAGAATCTATATACAAATCATATGGGCGGCTGGATCGACCACTAACATGTTGAAGATAAGGTGCACGTGACCCCTCTGAATAGATTTTTCCGTACAAAGTGTACACTAGATAACCGACACAGGGGATTTTTTTTTTAAAGTGATTAGGTGACTATGATGTGTGATGGAGTTCTTGGTGGGCATGACTAGTGCTGCTGCACTGCACACATGTCAATCCCTCCAGGACCAAAATATTTTGACTCGAGAGGTATCGATCATCAAATATCCCATATCTTTGGTCCCTCTAAACAGGGAACAGTCTCAAGATGTCTTCCGAGAAGAAACCAGCGTACAAAGCTTGTAACTCACTGTCTGTTTTTTTTATATATATATAAAGGAAGGCTACTGAAATATATTACATAATCAGTCTAAAGAAAACTATTTCTGACATATTTTCGATGATAAGGAGAGAGTGACATCCAATGGGTGAATTATTAAAATAAATAACCTCAATATTAAAATGATCTACATAATTAACTAACCAATCGGTGTATTTATTATTCTTTCGATATATATATCGATAAATATCAGCATAATTTCAAGTGATCAGCTTGTATTTCACTGGCTGTTTTCTGATCAACGGGAGCGCATTGTGACGTCAAAACTTTGGTAGGTACGGTAAACAGAAATTCAAGTAGCTACTGACAGTTGTCAACAGTCAGATGAGATATACCGTTGTACACTGTACACTGGAAGGGCCAATTAAACACCCTTTTGGAACCACGGTAAGACTGCCAGTGTGGATTCTCTGTTGCCTAAGCTTAATTCTGTGACCAGAACTCAATTTACGTTGAACTGCCATATTTGAGTTAATAAGGATATAACATATTATTTTTACTGTGAATAGACAAAATAATAATAATACCATTTGATTTATCATTTTTGCATATTATTTTTATTGAAAATATATAATTAACAAGTAATATTAATTTATTTAATTTAATATATAAATTTAAAATATTTTCTTAATTATTAATAATATATGTGTTAAATTAGTAACAACGATAACAACACTCAGAAATATTACATGCGGGATTTGTGAAAGTCAGTAGCACGTAGCTAACTTTTCATATTTCCTTTATAATTAATAACTTTGTAAATAAAATAATTAAATTAAATTTACTAATAATAAATAAAATGGTAAAATTAATTTATTTTATTAATTCGTCATATCTATGTATCATGAATATCTTACACACTAATAATCAATATATTAATAATTAATGAAAATTAATTTATAGTAATGTTATATGACAATAAATACGTATTTCAATAAATTTTTAATTTATTATCTAACAATACTAAAGAATAATAAAATCGATTTATTATATTATATTTTCAAAATATATATAGAAATTGATTGTTTTATTATTAATTGATTTTTTTTTTTTGGGTATAAACTCATATGGTCAGTGTCAATGTATCATGTTAGCATTTGGAACTTAGTACAGTTGTTAATTAATGCTTCTTATTTTATGAGACCGTTGGATGTAATGGGGTGATGAACTGATGATTAATATTTTCAATGGTATTACCTGCAAAATTCAATGCCAATATTAAGTTATTTTTTTATGTCTTATTAATATTTAGTATTATATGAAATATATAAAATTTAACGAAAGTCTATTATCATGTAAAAAAATAAATTGTAATAAATTAATATGTAATTGATTATTAATAAATTATGGTAAATAAACAAATGATTTATTATTAATAAATAACTTAACATATTATTATTAAAATAAATAAATATTTAATTAAATATTTTAAAAATTAATATAATTAATTAAATGTAACTGTAATAAATCAATTCTTCATTTATTAATATTAAAGATCAATAAAATTTATTATTAAATATATATAAATATTAAGTAAATCTAAAGTATTAGAAATTATTTAGCTTATTTATTCGAATTTATTCAGAAAAATTTTACGAAAGGAGTTAACCGAGTATCAATTTTTAATTAATGTAATATAATTATTAAATTAATATTACATATTTAGATATTTATTTGTACTTCTTAATATAAGTAATAATATATAGATATGATAAATTACTAAAATATATTAAAATTATATTATTATTATAATTTAATATAAATAAATTTATTCGGCACGTAATGTCTTTGTGGCTTGCGGACTCCCAATCATACCTAAAACGTTGCTGTCCAAGTGGAGGAAGTTGTCTTCCATTATTTGGAAAAGGTCAAGGAATGAGGGTTGAGAGAAATTTTGGTAAGCATAAGAGCTATCACCAAAATTTTAAAACAAAAAATATAGAATAAGTATGATTAATTCTATTTCAAGTTTAGACCATTTGACCAATCCATCGTACTGTGTGACTAAATTTAAAGTTGATAAATAGGTATGAAGTAAGGTTGTGGTAAAATTTGCAGAGATATTAGAGAAAAGCAATCCTACTTTTAAGATGTCAAGTTTAAAGTGCTCTGTGTTCCCATCTATCATCTTTATCTTTCTGGTACGCTCGCATAGATTGATATTTTAAGTCTTTCTCCATAATATGAACATGGTAGCCACTTGGAATTATAAACTACAAGAAGTTTGGACAATATTTCGTCCTTTGTTTGGTAGCCATATGGGAAGTATACAATGTGAAAGTAATTTTTAGTCCTCTTTCCGATGCTCATTCAAATATACACAAAACCATTCTAGTTTTATGTCTCCACCCCTTTTGACAACTTTGAAGAAATAACGTGTACTTTGTGACTAAGCAATGTAGAAAAAACAACCATTTGCACCTTTTTTTCCAATATAAAATCTCATTATTTCTTGACCTTATATACTAATGAGTAATTATTAAAATAGGGTTAGAATATGATCATAGAACCTTTGTAGGGAATTTATATATAGTTCTTCAATTGTAGGCCACCTCCCATTTGCAAGTATTGAAGGTAATCGTTCGCAATTATCATCCGACTAATGGAAAAATAAGTTAGAAGCTTATAAAGAGATTAAACCAATATTATTAAAAAAAAAACAAGAAATTAGGTGTTGTTACTTAATATCTGGGGAATTAATTCCCGGAACAAATTAAAGGTATAAACTAATTTGTTCTTTGCTTCAATTGGGACCTATATCTGAATAAGCACATCAGTGCTTTCCACATATTCTTTCAAGTGTCCAATTACTACCGTCAATCTATCTTTCATTAAAACAAGGGACAAATTCCACCAACTTCCACCAGCGTCACTAACTTCGAGTAAGAAACCATCAGACTCCATTGTTATTGTAACCTCAATCACATCTTCTTTTCCTTCAAGGAAGTTGTTTGTTGTTTCTGGATAGATCTGATTATGTGAATTCATATTTTCATTACTAGACTACAGATATGGCCAAAATTTTGGGGAGTCACCGAGGAAATCAAATTCCATACAAGTGTTTGGACCAGAAACTGGACATGCTAGATCAGGTCACTATCACAGCTGAAAGAGAGGAGCATATGACATGGGACCAACAAATTTGTTTTTAATTTTTTAGGTCCTTGCTGCACATATTTCATGGGACCTATAGAAAATTAATAAATAATACCACCTATAGTTTTTTGTACGAGTTGAAATATTATAGTTCTTTATGTATTTGTTGAAAGTTAGGGTTTAAATTGAATTTTGGTTAAAACTTTAGGATCTAATTTGACCAATTTCCCTTTAATTTAAACCAAACTTTGAATTTGTACTTCTTGTAAAGCAAATGATTCATCTTTTTATTTTAGGACTCGAGGATTTTTCTGACGCATATTCTTGCTCTAACAATTTTAATACGCAGAACTTTATTTCAGAAGAATATAAAAATTGTCAAGTATAAAAATCGCACTATTTCATTATTTTTTACTATAACCATTAAAATATTTGTTACGTTTTCTTTTGAATCATTCCAAGTCATAAATTCCATTAACAAGAACAACTAGTATTTAAGTTTGTACCCTTACAACTAATCAATTGATTACAATTAGTGTATAGCATTCTCTATTTATCCAATAAAGGCAATATTTATCTTTATATGTTTATGTTAATTATATTTGATGATTAATAATAAATATAAAATCTATAAATTAATTACTGTGGAATTGAAATTATGATGAAATTATAATTATGATATTCAAATTACATTTAGGTGTAATTCCTAAATTTTTCTTAGTTATAATTTTACCAAGATGGGATATTAAAGGAATAATAAAATTAGCACATATTATGTTTTCTTTTCATATAAAGAAAGTAATTGATCTTATAAATCAAAATGTGAGGATAATTAAAAAAAATGTGTATATGTTTATAAGAGAATAAATTTACTAAATTGACCAAATCATGATGATCTAAATAAAACATTAAGATGTCTTTGTTTGAATGGTTGTACAATTAGATTACCAAAATATCTCATATTTGAATTACTATATTTGTATGTTATTTATGACATATTCTATTTAAGGTAGCTTATTCAATAATATTTGGATATGTTATGAATTATTTGAAGATAGTTCAGTAAGTCATTAATTAGAGAGAATGTTTTACCATTTTTTATTAATAATGATTTAAGAAATTATAAGGTTAGAGTAACTTTAGATTTGAAAAGTTTATTTTCAAATATCTAAATCAGTTAGTAATTAGCAAAAAAAATATTGAATTTTTCTATGCTTTATGCTCAATTAGAACATTAAAACCATGCATGATGAGGTTATGTCAAATAACTTTGTCATTCCTAATATTCAATTGACCATGATACGGTGATAGACATCAATCTATCATTATAAAATATTTAGTTAAAGAATTAAAGATGAACTAAAATAAGTTTTAATTTATCCAGTTATAATAATAAAATAGAATTATAATTTACAATTATTTTTAACATATTAAAAACTAAATGGTCCATACATGAAAGGCAATTAAAAAGAACACAATTTAATTTACATCAAATCGGATTTAATTATGAAATTTAAAAAATTTCAAGGATAAAATATGAAATATTTGATTTGTTAAGATTTAATTAAAATTCTAATTAGAATAAGACTTTAATAATAATCAAGATTTTATTTTTAATTTAATTAGAAAGAGACCCTAATCTTTCTCTATAAAGGGGAAGGTGGTCTAGTCTTTCTCTATAAAGGGAAAGGGTTAAGTAATCTGTCAAGAGTTGTATTTTCTCCGTGAGTATCATTAGAAGTTGGAACATTTGAAAAACTTGTAGTTAGCAACTTCATCAGAAAAGAAAAGTTACTTAAGGATACCGAATTAGGTTTGTTTTAACCCATTATTTATTGATTCATATTTCACATTATTCCTGCTAAGGCAACGAATAACTTCACTCTTGTTCTCAACTTAGATTCTCCATCAAGAAGTGGGGAGGTTTGAGTGTGTTAAAACCATAACGTACTTTGGTGTTTTTCATATGGAGAGAACTATTGTTTATGCAACGAGTAAATGATAGAATCCTTTTACTTATTCAATTCCTGTTGTCTTTAAATGGTAAGAACATGAGAATGGGGTTTAGGTGAAAATGGGGAGGGCTTGCTTGTTTGACCTCAAGTGGTTTTAGAAAATGATGAATAAAGAATCCTATAAAGCTGTAGCCGAAAGGCAGCTCCGTTTTGAACAATATAACCATTCTTTAATCAGGGGACGTGTGAATCCTGATTTAATGTCCTCTTTTTAAGAATTAATAATATGATTTTACTTATTTTTTATTGTCCTAGATTCCTTTGAAATATCATATATGGTATTAAAAAAAATATTTTAACAAAATTTGCTATTAAAAATTAAGTCAAACAATCATTTAGCTTGTTCTATATTTAAATTAATATTGAAATAACAATTAAATTTTTTTTGTCTTTCTGAGCGTGTATACCTCTTCTCATGAAAGAAGTAACAAACTCACTGTCACCCATTTTCTTTTCTTTTCACTTCGTCAACAAATTAAAACATAGTCCTAAGATTGTTTTTATAGAACAACAATGTTGGTTGACTTGTTTCAAATCCAACTTTTTTATAATATCAGTTCTAAATTTTTAATTTTAAATAAATTAAATATCCATTGGAAATTTATTTTAATTTTAGAAAGGGATTTCACCAGGTGAAACGGTAATAAAACTAAAACCTTATTGAGTAAATAGGATGTAATTTGTTAAACTTATAGTAGATGACTTACATTTTGTTGATCTAGAGCAGTAAATTTACGGGATAATGAATAAAAATATTTATTTTTAGATTTTTTTATTTTAGTGCCTAAACTTTTAAAGTTTTCAACTAAATGTTAAAAAGTTTTTTAAAATTAGAAAACCTAGTTCAAAAAATTGTCTTTGGTAACTCTTTACTTATGTGGCTAACGATACACATAAAAAAGTGATACAAAGAGCTCTTACATGGCTTTTCTTCTTCTTTAACGTGAAATAATCATTATATTGGTTTGTTATAAATGAATTAATACCAATCTTTCCTTTCTTTCTTCCAATTTTCTCTTTAATATAACATAATGGAGAGAACAACATTAGATGCAACCACAAGCTACATGAATCGGAGGATACAGAGGAGCTCGATGACTATACTGAACCAAGACATTTCTATTTTTATGTTGCAAGTTGTGTTATGGAGGCTTCATGGAAAGATAGGAATCTTGGAAAATAGTTTGTCTCATATATTAGGAAAAGATGAGTTCTTTAAAATTTTTGGGTAAACATAGTGAACAACTAATAAATTTTAGGTGTTTTCGAATTACGAATTTTTTATTTATTTTCTATTGTGTTTACGGGGGTGGGTGGTTAATTGTACGTGACTTGAAAATTTTTGCAAGTTACTATCAATCTATATAAAAGACAGACAACTATTAAAATTTAAAATGGAAAGTGCCTCTTGTAATTTGAAAATAACAGTAGCTATAATGAGGAAATTTAAAAGCTAAAGAAGGGGAAAGAATGACATAGTCAATTTATTCTGGTTCGGCTTATAATCAAGCCTACGTTTAGTCTCCAAGTATCCTACTTGAGTATTTCACTAAAATCTCAAAGTAATGATTTGATGAGCCTCTTCAAGCTCATAAATACATCTTTTACAAAGTTCTTCAACCTTTCATACTAGTAGTATTTGATAAGTCTCTATAAGCTCTCAAAAATTGAAAGTAGGATTTGGTCAATATGAGCTACAATGGATAATCTTTTTCAATAGAGTGTCTTCACTTTCTAAAGCACAAAGGATAAATGAAGATACGACTTTCAATTTGGACTATAGCTGCTACTGATATATTTTCAAATCTTATGTTGAGTGGATGCAGCTCTTCCTTAAATGAGAGTTCTCTTCAACTATCCTTTTAAAATTTTCTTCACATATACTAGTCGTTGCTTCAATTTCATCATGAACTAATTGACTGAATCAGCTTTGAATCTGTTAAAACATAGTATCTTCAAATATCCAAATGTTTGGATATATTTTTGACTATATCTTGAAGCCAACTATCAAATCAGATGAATACAGGTTTCTTCATTCGTAGAGAAATGATAGGGACTATCCATTCTAGATTTTGTGGAATCATTTTTTACTGTTTGAATGGGTTTGTTAAGATGGTTCCTGTAAAATAGGAGTTGTTAGTTGATTAATCTCTCATTTAAACATATAACTAAGTTATATCCATTTGTATATTGTTATCCTTTGGGATAAATGAGATAATTTAGTCAAGTAAATTTGAATTTAAAAAGTAACTAAATATTATTGATTGTTATCATCAAAATTATTAATTTAGAAGCCTTAAGCTAATAATCTACCTTTTTTTGATGATGACAAGTAATGACAGATATATTTAAAAAGATTCAAATAACTATGAGGGATTTCAAAACATACATGTAATCTTTATATAAGTTCTTACTAACAACCGTGATTAGAAAGAGCCTCCTACTACCAAGTAGTAGGATCCTATCATTTGTTGAAATGTAAAGGACATATTCAACTATGAATATCAAGCATCTATCAGCCTATATCAGCTTATCATTAAAAACATTTAATATAAGAAATAAAAAATTCAAATATCAACATCAACATGTTCAAATGTATGTTTCAAAATATTCAAGATATATCAACATTAATATCAACATGCAGCATGTTCCAAAGCTTGTTTCAAAACATTCAAGATATACGAACATTAATATCAACATGCAACATGTTCCAAAGCTTGTTCAAAATATATCTGTCTACTCTCCCCCTTTGTCATTATCGAAAGGGATAAGGAAGAAACTAAACATGCAAATCAAACTATCCATGCAAGCATAAACAAAAATATTCAGGTCATCACAAAATATCCAAGATTAAAAATCATTCACAAAAAATTTAAAATAGTATGTTTTTCAGGGAAAGTATTCTTGATCTTTGAGAGTGGTGACAAAAGTATAGAGAAGGTTCTTTATTTTAGTGACTTGTTCTTCCATTTTGGTCATTTACACATTCATTTAGTCTTGAGTGAACATGATATCCCTCAACTGTTGTTGGAGTACAAGATTGTTGGCATTTTGCAACGTAATAGGCTTTTGTCGCTCTAGAAAAGGTTCTATAACATCTGGAACTCTTTTAGTCTTCTTATTAACCCATACATTCTCTTTCAGCTTGTACCCAAATTGGAAGGGAATAGAGGAATGGCACTTTGCAGGCTTATACCAATCCAAATTGTCAAAACAAACAACATAATGGGCAAGAATTTTTGTCATAAGCATTCGATAAGGTAAACGTGCATTGGTGTTCTTATGACTTCCCTTATCTAACATAAATTGTATGATCATAGCGAGAAGGTTCATTAAATTACCTTTGAGCAAGTTGTAGATGACATAAGTATCCAGAAGATTGCACCTTTTAACATAGTTGATTCTTAGGAAAATAGATGTGGCAGAGAGAGATACAAGGCATCTTTGCAACAAATCTAACTGTCTACACCAGGGTCTTCCATCTTGTGTGTATTTAATGTAGAGACAAGTGAATTGAACAACTATTGCCATGTTTTGATCAGCAACATCCCATTTATGGCAGGGAAAATCAGTTCTTCCAACAGGGGCTATATTCAACAAATTCCTCAATATCTCTTAAGTTATCAAAATTTCACCCTCATTAACCCATGAGATAATTACCAATTTCCATTAATAACTTATTTTCATATGTGAGTGTAAAATAATCTAACCAACTCATCAAATACAGTTTCATTCAAAATAAGAACATTATGCCAACCTATTGTAAGAAAGTAGGGAAAGATGTTGATACCAATATCTTCAAACATGAAAGGAGGTAGAATGTGCCTAACAACCACTTTTTGTAGTGCATTTTGAATCTAGCCTCAACTTCCATCGGTTGAAAGGTTTTAAGAGGTTATGATGACTCCCTTTTCTCCTTTCTCTGGTACAGAGGGGTTCTTTCCTTTGGATTTTTTAACTAGAGCTTCTAGAGGTTTCATTATAGAGAGGATCCTCTTGAGTTATAAGATTTGTTGTAGGTTCCTTAATGATAGGAGCCTTTCCTTTTCTT
Organism: Erythroxylum reticulatum; assembly: GCA_025504915.1. Lineage (NCBI taxonomy): Eukaryota > Viridiplantae > Streptophyta > Magnoliopsida > Malpighiales > Erythroxylaceae > Erythroxylum > Erythroxylum reticulatum. Next base: position 10,215,019 of record JANSVA010000006.1, read on the forward strand.
ATTTCTTCTCTTCTTTTCTGCTTAAGTTCAGATTGAGCAGACTCATCTTCTTATTTGAGAAAATTCTTCTTGTATTTGTTCATCATCTTTTTAAGAGTCCTTTTCTTATGTTCTCTGATGAAATTGGAGACTTCCCTTTGCTAGGTGACTTCTCTGTGCTAGTCGACTCCTCTTCACTATCAGATTCCTCTTTATCTTTGTGTCAATTAAGGTTTGATTCGTTAGATTCAGGATCCTCTTCATCAGAGTGATCTTGAGGATCATTCCTCTGTTTGGTCTTAAATTCATGGCGGAGGTCTTCATTAGATGAATCAAAAGTTGTCTTTTCTAATGATGGCGAGGGTAGATTCTTCCTTTTTCCTTTGTACTTATGCAAGGGTTCCATCAGTCTCTATTTTAGTAAAGATAATGGCTTTTTTAAGAGGAAGAAACAGTGGGTTCTATCTGGTTTTTGGTGATTTTTATGTGGGTGTCACAAAAGGTTAATGAATGGAGGATTTAGGTCTTTGTTAATGGTGTAAAAATTCGTCATGGCTCGACGTGGACCCGAAAGAGTTTGGTTTCTTTTATGATTCTCTTGGTTCGTGCCATTTGAGTGAAATTGCTAAAATTCCTAAGAAAATTTTAAGGATTGATCAGAAATTCAAGTGATATCAAAGATGGGTTGAAGTAATGTAAATATTGGTGGGTATGTGAACGGGTTTCTGAGAGTGGGTTTTGTAATAAAATGAAAAACTGCACACGTTCCCAAAAGTTTAAGATGTGTTGTATCTTCTACCATTGTGTACTGAAACTAACAATATTATGTGCTCTTTTCAAAACAAAATCTACGTCGTTTAGTAACTGCAACTTCTAGACAAAGTTACTCTTTCTTTTTGAAATGATAGGAGCTAGAACTATTATAGCATGGCTAGGGTATATTATCAAGTGAATATAATGAATTAAAAGCATCTAAGTATAGTAAGAAACATAATGGTACCCAATGTAAAAGATATGGTTAAATAGGTAATTTGTCCATTTCAGTATGGACGTGCATACTTAGATGTGTAATATGGGTGAGAATGAAATTAATTAATGAGATTATAAGCCAATGTGGGAATTAAAGGAAAAAGAAGGACCAATGTGCAATTTTTCTTAAAGTTAACATATGGACCAATTGGATTAAAGCATGTGTGACCAATAATAATAAAGCATGTGTGTCTAATAGAAATTAAGGATGTGTGTGAGTCTTGAAAGAGCATAAATGGGCACATAGAGAGGGGAGTTGGATGTCACTTTAAGGGTTTTAACTATATATTTTTCTCCTGTCCATTTCACCTTCTTCATCCCATCATTTTTCATGTAAGAAATCAAGCTAATCTTATGTGGAAATCAAGGTAAAAGTTGGTGGTTTTCTCTTCATCTTTATATTTTTCTTGCTTTGCTTATGAAGAACTGAAATTATAAGGTTGGAAATGGGATTGACCAGTGTATTTTTGGTGTTTCTAGTTGGTGAGTGAAGCAAGGCCAAAGATGAAGGGAATGAAAGGCATTAGAAGAACTATTTTGCCAATTTTAAGGTTTGGGACTACACTTAGTCTAATTTCTCTCTGTGTCTATATTTGAATGGATGCAAAGATTCATTCGGATATGGAATTGTTTCTAGGATATTATTTTGGTGTTGTCCTATATAGAATTGGTTGAATATGACAAGAGTATCATATAGTGGAATTCTGTCTAGGGTTTATTTGAGTCAATCACATTGTTTGTGTCATAAATTAGTCTACAGACCTCCAAATTGGGTTATTTCAGTTGCATATGAAATATAAGACATAGAACTAGAAATAACTAGAAGAGAGTCTGACTTAATTATGGAGTTTTTACATTGTAAATTGAGATCGAAAATGGTGACTTGATGTTGCCCTTGTTTTGGAGTAGCTTGTGATGTTTGGTCCATATCTTATGATGTAGAAGTCCAAATGGCTTGATCTTTAATGTTTTAGAAACTAGAGGAAAACAAAATTCCATAAGACTTAAAATCCTAATTGGAACATTTTCTATATTCAAATTACGAAAAAATGGAGGTATGAATTATTCTCAAGGGACACGACGGGAAGGAAATTGCACTATTTTGAGTTTGTTTTCATTTCTGATCTTTACCAAATCATATCCAAACCTTTTTTAATGTGTATGAAAATTTTAAAAACCTAGAAATGAATGAAATAGGACTTAACATATGTGAATTAGTTGATTGAACATTGGAATTTAAGAATGAGCATAATTCATACTAAAGAAAATTTACATGTACATAAATGGTTTGTATGCATATTTATTGCTTATATGTGTATAGTATGATTATAAAAAGTATAGTATGATTATACATGTATGATTCTAATACCCTTCTAATAGTGGTAAGTTATGAATTCTATGTATGAACGCAAACATAGATTTTATGACTTGAAATGGATATCATATGATTTGCCAATATATGAATTGTGAAATTGGCAAATGTTTAAAGGAAATTTATAGTGCTTGCTCTATTGTCTTGGTGGTGGATAGATAGGCAAGCCTATAGGGTTACAGTATAGCTGCTACAGTTTGACACTAATGGTGTCTTCATTTTGAGACTATAATGTCTCCATAATTTGATGCCTTCCGGTATCCACAGTTTGATACTTTCAAGTATCCGTAGTTTTGATATCCTTAAATGTTCATAGTTCTCGTTATCCACACTCACAGGAATGTGCAAACCTAATATAGAAAGTAAAGTAAATGGCTATAAATAAGAAATATAGCATGATAACATAAATAATTGGTATTGATGAACATTTACATTTGTATTGATAATTTATACCAATGAGCATTAAATATCAATGTTTGGGTTATGAATGTGAAATTACGATATATGAATATCATATTGAAACATGTTTGCATTATGTACTTTGATTAAGTATGCCATCACTATTTATATAAGTTGTGATGCTTATGAATATGTGTGCTTGGCGGATGACTGCTATGAGTGGTCATCCAAACTAAGTGTTTTTTCCACTAAGCTTTCAAGCTCAGCATGGGTGTTAATCTGTGTAGGTCTAAGTCATAGGAGTGAGGTACATGGAACATATGCAGGGAATAAGGCCAATAGTTAGGAGAAAAAGTACCTTTGAAATTTGTTTTGGTTAAAGATGATTGTACATGTAATGAAGGAAGGAAATTGTATGGTTTCTTTTGGAACATCATGTCAATGTAAAGATGTATACTAGTTTTAAATGATAATGTTAAGTGATGTGAAATTTTGTAATGTGCATATGTATAGCATTGAATAGAAATGTATGCCATAAATGTATGTAGAGGAAATTGGTTGCCATATGTGTAGGGGGTTGTAGATTATGTATAGGAGGTGTTACATTTTGTGCCTGTTAATATATGCAAAAAGAAGTAACATATTTTTATAAAGATAAATAGAGTTAAATATCTGATAATCTACACTTACCAAGCTATTTTCTTAGGAAACAAAATGTATCTTTTAAAAGGGGCTTAGTAAAAATGTTAGCTGCTTGGTTTTCGGTATTAACATGCAATAATTCAATAGTTCCTTCTAAGACATGATCTCTAAGAAAGTGATGTTTAACTTCTATATGCTTAGTCTTAAAATGATGTGCAAGATTTTTAAATAAGTTAGTTGGACTTGTACTGTCACATAATATAGGAATATAAATAAAGTTTAGAGAAAATCCTAAAGTTGATGTTTCATCCATAAAATCTGAACACAACAGTTAGCTACTGTTATATATTCTGCTTCAGTTGTTGAAAGTAACGTGTAATTTTGTTTCTTGTAGGACTAAGAAACTAAACATCCACCAAGGAATTGACAATAATCACTTATGCTTTTTTTTCAACCTTATCACTTGCATAATTGACATCATAGTAGCTAATCATGTTATATGAATCTATTTTTGTATACCATAATGGTCCATGGTTCTAAGAAGATAACGAAAGATCCTCTTGATTGTTTTTAAAGGTGGCTCTCTTAGGATTTGACTGAAAATATGCACAAAGACACATACTAAACATTACATCTGGTATTGAACTTGTAAGATATAGAAGTGAACCAATCACTCCTCTATTTTTTTGTCTCATCAATAGGTTTGCTTACTTCATCCTTATCAAGCTTAGTTCCAATATACATTGGAGTTCTTATTAGTTTCGCATTTTCAAAATGATATTTTTGGTAAGTTACTTTGTGTAGTTGTCTTGACTAATGAAAATACCTTTTTTTTATTTGTTTTATTTACAACCCAAGGGAAAAAGAATAGTTCCCCCATCATAATTATCTTAAACTCCCCTTGCATTAAAGCTGAGAATTCTTCATAGAAAGATTAATAGCACCGAATATTATGTTATCAACATATCCTTGAACTATGAATAAATCATTATCCTTTTTCTTAATAAATAAGGTTTTATCTACCTTTCCACTTTCAAAGTTTTCTTAAGCAGGAAGTTACTTTACTTGTCATACCATGCTCGAGGAGTCTGCTTTAGACCATGCAAGGCTTTTGTTTATTTCATCACATAATCTGGATGGTCTGCATTCTCAAAAACTGGAGGTTGTTTAACAAACACTTCTTTATTAAGATATCCATTTAAGAAAGCATTTTTGACATCCATTTGAAATCATTAAAATTTTCTATGACGTGAAAAAGCAATTAAAATTTTGATTGATTTTAGTATAGCAACAGGTGTATAAGTCTCGTCAAAATCAATACCTTCTTATTGGTAATAGCCTTGAGGTACAATTCTAGCTTTATTTCTTACCGCCTTACCATTTTCATCAAGTTTGTTTCTAAATACCCAATGAGTTCTAATGACTAACTTCTTTTATGGATAGGGTACCAAATTCCAAACCCGGTTCCTATCAAACTGGTTTAGTTCATCTTTCATAGCTACAATCTAGCTTTTATGTACGAGTGCCTGTTCAACAGTCTTTAGTTCTAATTGTGAAAAAAGCAAAATAATTGTTTTTGAAGGAGGTTTTAGTTCTTAGACTTCTAAAAGGTCTCCCAAAATATACTGAATTATATCAAGACCTCTTCATTCTTTTGGTGTCCTGAAACTTCTACTTTTAGCATCTTGTGTCCTTTGCTACAAAAATGTTTGTTGAGGTGTATTCACAAAAAGGAGCCTTTTCTATCCCAGCTTTAGAAGGATCTTTTTGATATTGCTAATTTGAAGTCACTACTAGTGTAGTTTAAGTTTGTGGCATATCATGGGGGACCAAAGGATGCTCTTCATCATTTGAATCAACAGTTGTTGTTGAGGGCAATGCTTCATCAAATACAACATGTATTGACTTTTCTATCCTTTTGGTTCTTTTGTTGTAGACTCTAAATCCTTTGGTAGCAGCTCTATATCCCAGAAAGATGGCTTCGTCAGACCTTGCATCAAATTTGCTAAGTTTGTCCTTACCACTATTTCACAAAAAACACTTATAGCCAAAGGCCTGAAAGTAGACAACATTAGGCTTTATTCCTTTTCACAACTTATAAGGAGTCTTTTTTAGAATAGGCCTTATAAGGCACCTGTTTAGAATGTAACAAGTAGTAGATAGAACTTCTACCTAGTAGCCATGAGGTAGACCACTTTCACATAGCATGGTTCTGGCCATATCAGTAAGGGTCTTGCTCTTTCTCTAAACAACCCCATTCTGTTGAGGAGTCCTTGGGTAGGAGAAATTAATAGTTATACCATTATCATCACAGAAATCTTCAAACTTTCTGTTATAAAATTTTCCTACCTGGTCACTCTAAATTAAAGTAATACAATATCCTTTTTCAATCTGTTTTTCTTGTAAAACTTCTCAAAGAATTCAAAAGCATCATCCTTATTTTCTAGGAAATAAACCCATATGAATCTAGAGTAATTATCTACTATAACAAAACCATAATGTTTGCCACCAAAACTTTGAGTTCTAGTAGGACCAAACAAATCCATATGTATAAAATCAAGTAGTTGGTTAGTAGATCCAACATTTTTTAATGGAAACCTACTTCTAACTTGTTTTCCTTTTAAGCATGCTTCAGAAACCTGATTATTCACAAAAGTTACATTAGGTCATCCTCTTTCTAATTCATTTTTAGAAAATTTTGACAAAATGCTCATGCTTGCATGTTCAAATCTTCTATGCAAAATTAATGAGCCCTTTTCTAAAGAAAAAAAGCACTTAACCTTTTGAGAAGACAAGTTAAGCACAATATATATTTTGATTTTTAGGACCAACAAACACAATGTTATCATTATGATTATCAATTATTTCACAATGAGATGTACAAAATGTGAATTTATATCCCTTATCACATAACTAACTCACACTCAGAAGAATATGTTTCAAACCATCAACATACGGAACATTATAAATAGAACTAGAGTCAGAGGCACCAATTTTACTAATTCCAATGACCTTTTTTTGTTTTTGTCAGTACCTCCATCTTTGCTTTCAATATAATGGAAGTGTGATATTTCACCTGTCATATGTCTTGAATAACCACTATCAACTATCCATTGATTTTCTCTTATTACTGGTCTGAAGCATACTGCATAATGTACTATCTCAATTTAGGTACTCAAACTCTTCTGGGTTCTTTCAGGTTAGTAATCTGACCTTTTGGTCTCCAAACACATATTTCAGATAATTTTCCTTTTCTATGTATGTTACAAGAGTGACTAATATGTCTATATTTGCCACAGTAGAAGCACAAAATAGATGAATGAGAGTTACTGTCATTTTTTCCAAGTATCATGTTATTGTTATTTTGATAACAACTATTGCTGGTTTTAAGAAAGAAATTCTTGTATTGCTTGATATTATTATTTTCATCATATCTTATTCCTGCCTTATTAAAGACACTTTTACCATTACCAAGCAATGCATCAAGATTATTCTTTCCATTAATAAAATTAGCTAGGTCTTTTTCTAAAGATGTGATTCTTTCAACAAATTTTTCTTCATCTTCTAGATGATCACATGCAAATTCTAATTCAGCAACTTTTTTTTCTTCTAATTCTTTCACTTTTTTAGAAGCTTTACAATCATTCTCAAGTAATACATTTTCTAACAGAGTTATTTTTTCTTCTAAGAATTCCTTTTCAGATACCTTTTGCTTATAATCGTTTTCAATCTTAGTAAGAGACATATTCTTAGAAAACAAACTCTTATTCTCTTATTCTAATGATCTCATTTTATTCTTCAAGGATGCATCACTCTTTTAAACTTCTCAACCTCTTTAATATACTACACAGTTAACTTCTTATACTAAGCATACAATTCATATCATACATCTCTTAGTTCATCAATTTTAAGATTAGAGCAAGAATTATACGCCTCATTGTCTTCTAAATTGTCCATAAGGCAAACATTACTTACCTCTTTAGGCTCTTCTTCATCAAAATTCTCAAAATCTTCATCAGACCAAGCTGTAGTCATAGCTTGCTTTCTAGGTCTTATGTTTTACGTTTTGTCCTTTGCAGAAGAAGGGAACATTCTAGTCTGATAAGTCCATGCTTCTTACAGTGATAACATATATTTTGAATATTTTGTGTAGTGCTAATGCTAGTGTTAGTGCTGCTACCTTTTGACATGGACTTACTGTTACCAGTTTTCTTATTTCCTTCTCTTTTCTTTATTAGCTTCTTTTTATAAAAACTTACATACTTTTTGACTATAAGGTTGAATTCATCTTCTCCATCTATCTGTAACTCATTGTCGCTTTCATCACCATTTGATTCATCAGTAGCTTTTAGAGTTAATCCTCTTCTATAGGAGGATCCTTGATCTTGTCTAAGCTATGTCTCATGGATCATCAGGTTTCCTCTTAGCCAATCAAGTGAAATAGTTTTTAGATCCTTTGCAATTTCTAGAGTAGTCACTTTAAGTCTCCACTCCTTTGGAAGTAACCTTAGAATCTTTGTCACAAGCTCATCAATAAGATATGTTTTTTCAAGGCTGTGATGATGCTGTTGAATTGTCCAAAAAATTCTTCTCTATTATCTCCCTTTTTCATACTAACAGTTTTATATTGATACACTAAAAGATTTATTCTATATTTTTTTAACCTCATTTGTTCTTTCAAAAGTAACTTAAAGTTTATCCCATATTTCCTTTGCTGCAGAACAGTAGGATATCTTTTCATGTTCTCCTGGAGAGAGTGCATAAATTAGATGATGCCTTGCCTTAGCATTTAGTTGTGCATTTCTTCTATCAACATCAGTCCACGTCTTTACATCTTCAGTAATAGAAAGTGTAGCTCCTACTTTGATAGCTTGTCATACTTCAATATCTACATATTAGAGATAAATTGTCATTCTCTCCTTCAAATAGGAATAGTTATTTCTGTTAAAATAAAGAGGCTTTGTGACAGATTGTCCTTCAAGACTTCTCAAGTTGTTTGCCATGATTTATCACGTGCTGTAAAATACAATAAATGTGATACCTTGCTTTGATACCAAATGATAAATCAAATACACGCAACAAGGGGTGAATTGTGCTTGACTTGAAATTTTTTGCAAGCTACTATCAATCTGTACGAAAGACAGGTAGCTGTTAACAATTAAAATGAAAAGAACATTTTGCAATTTGAAAATAACAGTAGCTATAGTGAGAAAATTTAAAAGTTAAGGAAGGAGAAAGAATGACATAGTCAATTTATACTAGTTTGGCTTATAATCAAGCTTATATCTAGTCCCCCAAGTATCTCGTTTGAGTATTTAACTAAAATCTCTAAGTAGTGATTTGACAAGCCTCTCCAAACTCACAAGTACTTCTTTTACAAGGTTCTTTTATTAAAGTTGGTTAATTTGAAAATCAAGTAGGAAGTTGATTTAAGAATGGGAGTTTTGTCTATGCCATTATATCTCTTTTACTAATGGGTTAATCTTATTACACTAAAACTTAATTATAACTCATTAAGCAAACTATTGCTTATATACTAAAATTTTATTAACTACTTGTATAAGCAAATAAATTCATTTAAATATATATCATTTTACAAATTCTAAAAATTTGAAATACAAATGCTCTTGATATTTATAAAAATAATAATTCTTAAGTTATGATCAATAGACATCATAACAAAAGATAATGTTAAAAATGATGCTTAAAAGTCAATTCAATGACCCCTTTTAGTAGTCTTAAATGCTTTTGATCTTGTCATCATCATCATTGCATTTGTTTTATCTGAAGAAAGATAATAAAAATTTAAAATTTAAGCCAATTGAAAAATTAAATTCTACTTACAATCTTTGTGATTTCTTTGCATTCATAACCTCTTTCGAGTTATTTCTCATCTTTTATTGGTAGATGAGATTCTTCATCTTATAAAGCTCTATACCCACAACCTTGTTTGATGGTGGTGGCCTTAATGGACTACCATTGGAACTACTTACACAGACCTCAATTGAACTTTGATTTTATTTCTCCTCCTTAACTAAATAATCATGAAAATATTGAAAACAAATTTAATCACAATTGTAGTCATATACTTAAGAAATAAACAACTCATATAATATTTAGTAGGTGTTACTTATAATCAAATTTTCAGGCCCTTTAACTGTAGCTTATTGTTGCATATCTTTTATTAGACACATGCTTTTATTATTTTGCTGTTGGAGTCATATTTAGTAAGTTATTTTAATCCCTTTCCATTACAAGAGTCACCTTTGGTGAATTTCTTCTAGTCCTCTCTTCTTTTATTGATCTTTGGTTTGATTGGTATTTTTTTGAACGGAGGTGGCAATAAAGGAGCTTTTTTTTTGTCAGAATTTCTCTCCTTGGACTGACATAAATGTTCAATTTGTAATACCTATTTACAAAATTGGCTTTAACAATATTTTTAGTGCTCGTTTTAAATAAAAGCTTACTTTTTATGAAGTATTTCCTAAATTTATTAGAATCATCAAATAACATACTATATTCAATCTCAATTTTTTTTTTATAATTGTTGAATATAAGAAAATGTGATTTGTTTTTTAATCCTTCATCTACATTTGGATCACCTCCATCTTTAAAATTAAAATTTTAATCTAACCCAAAGTAATATATTACCTTTACATTATCTATATTAATTTAATTTAATCTCCATTCTTTGCACTCCAATTTTTTTCTTTATTGTTATATGTTACAAATTTTTTACTTTGATTATTTCCTTTAATTGTTCTAATTAAATTATTAAACAATATTACCTTTTCATTATCCGATCAAACTTCAATTTAATCTTTATATTAACAAATATATTATTGTTATCCCTAAGTGGGTTAAGTTAGACTTACATCCTCAACTTTTCCTAGGACATGAAATTGAGTGATATTAATAAGAACTCTTTGAGTTATTATTACCTTGTGGCCCGTTTGGTTAAATGTTAATTAATGGAATAAAATGGAATGTGATGAAACAGAACAGAACGGAACGGTTCATAATAGAATGAAATATAATATAGTGAAAAATTCTTTAGAAGGGATGAAAAGGTTTATAATGTAATGTAGTAAAATATTGTTTGAAAGATAAATGGAATGAAATGTAATGTATAATAAATACTATTATACTTTCTATATTAAAATGGTTATTGCAGGAGGTTTATTATTTATTATTAATTATATACAATTTATTATAAATTATATAAAATATTAATATTAATTATATAATAAAATTTATTTTATTTTATGTGATTTATATTTAAAATAATTTATTTATATTTTTATTCATATATATATATATATAAACAATTAAAGAATAATTTTTTATATATTTTCTATTTT
>JANSVA010000006.1:10234155-10251478 GCA_025504915.1 Erythroxylum reticulatum
TATATATAAACAATTAAAGAATAATTTTTTATATATTTTCTATTTTCATTAATACAAATTTTATTAAAATTTTTTGTTCTATTATTAATTATATAAATTATTTAATAAAATTTATTGTATTTTAATCTATGTGATTTTTATATAAAATAATTTATTTATATAGAAATATATTCAAACAATTAAGAAATAATTTTTATATATTTTCATTAATAAAAATTTTATTATTAATTATATAAAATGTTATTATTAATTATTTAATACATTTTATTTTATTTTATTCTATGTGATTTATTTATTAGAAATATATATAAACAATTAGAAGAATAGTTTTTAAATATATTTTCTATTTTTATATACAAACAATTAAAGAATAACTTTTAAATATATTTTCTATTTTGAATATAAACAAATTATTATAAATATAAAATTTTTATTTTATTAGTAAATATATAGAATTTATTATTAATAATATAAAAATATTATTATTAATTATTTAATAAACTTTATTATATTAAATATTATTATATTTTATTTAATATATTAACGTTATGACTCAATCACAGATGGTATTAAGAAGAATTATTGATAGTATATTAGGTAGTATGTATTTATCAGTTTATGTTTCATCCTAAATCTCCGAATTGGAGTTTTCTGATTTTTACTATTTAAGATGAAACGAAATGTAACATAAAATTCTCTACTTCTACCCTATTCTGTTATATTTTATTATAACATCCTCAATCAAACGATATAAAATAAAAGTGTGTAATCTTCATTCCTTTCTATCACTAATCCTTCAAACAAGCAGGGGCTATTTTGGCGTAATAGAAAAAAGAAGGAAAAAAGAGCATAGTTATCTAACTTTGGGTGTGGGAGCGCCTAATGCCGGAAAACGATGCTTAGAGCAAGACACCTAAGGCCCTCGCCCATCTCCCGCCACATCCTCAATTCAAACGCCAACGCTCTCCAACAACACCAGTCCGACATAACTCTAGGCCGAAAGCTCTTGTCTCTCCTAAGGCAGTGCTGTTGCAAGAGACAAGTGCAACAAATCCACGCTCAAATGCTACTAAACTTTGCTCTAAAACCCAATTTTCTTCTCCCTAAAATCATCGTTTTTAAAGACTATACCTATGCTTCTCTCCTCTTCGAACACATCCCCGAGCCCGACGATTATGCCTTCAACGTCATGATTCGCGGCCTAACCACTACTTGGGCTTTTTACTCCTTAACCATTATGTTCTATTACCGGATGAAGTTCTCAGGCGTTAGACCCAATAACTTCACTTACCCTTTTTTATTTATAGCCTGCGCTAATCTTTCGGACTTAAATATTGGTCGAATGGGTCATGGAATGGTGTTTAAGATTGGGTTGGAGACTGATGATCACGTTTGTCATTCTATGATTACAATGTATGCAAGATGTTGGGAGTTGGGGTCTGCGCGGAAAGTGTTTGATGAAATCTCCGATAGAGATTTGGTCTCGTGGAATTCGATGATTTCAGGATATTCGAAGATGGGTTTTGCAAAGGAGGCGGTGGGGTTGTTCAAGGAGATGAAGGAGAGTGGGTTTGAACCTAGTGAGATGACGCTGGTGAGTGTTCTTACTGCTTGCGGTGACTTGGGAGATTTGAGTTTTGGGACGTCGGTGGAAAGTTATGTTGTGGAGAAGAAGATGACGTTGAACTCTTATATAGGATCTGCTTTAATTGACATGTATGGTAAGTGTGGGGACTTGTTGTCAGCTAGGAAGATCTTTGATGCAATGACAACTAAAGATGCTGTCACATGGAATGCCATGATCACAGGGTAATTCTGCATATAATATCTTATTTCAATGCTGATCACTTGTAGAAGTATCTTTACTTCTCTTCATTGTTTGCTATCAGGATTTGGGGTATAATGAATTCTTCTTCTTCTTCTTCTTTTCTTAACTTCGTATTTGATTTACCAATTTTGTGCGTACTTAATGCTTTTTTGGTCCGTATATTCAGATTAGTTCAAGTGTTGAGTTGCTTTAGGTGCACTACCAGATGAGAGGTTCATATCCTTTTTTATTTAAATTCTCCTTGTGTTCCAACCAACTTTCTTTTCTTTCTGTGTCTAAAATGATCAACTATTGCATAACTCTGATTGATATACAAAAGCACCAAGATGGACTCCAACATGTCATCACTTTATGTGGCGATTATGTGTTAACTTGTTACTTGTTACTTGTTTGATGCAATTGTAGATACGCACAGAATGGAGCATCAGATGAAGCAATTACACTATTCACTTGCATGAGAAAGGCAGGTGTCACTCCAAACACAATCACACTCATTGTAGTGCTGTCTGCATGTGCCTCTATTGGGGCCCTTGATTTGGGTAGATGGGTTGAGACGTATGCATCTCAAAGAGGATTACAAGATAATGTTTACATCACTACTGCGTTGATAGATATGTATGCAAAATGTGGGAGCTTAGACAATGCACTTCAAATTTTTGAAAGCATGGTCCACAAAAATGAAGTCTCTTGGAATGTCATGATTTCTGCTCTTGCTTTTCATGGACGAGCCCAGGAAGCTTTATCATTGTTCAGGCGGATGGGAAAGGACAATGAAGGTGCCTGTCCAAATGACATTACATTTGTACACGTGCTTTCTGCTTGTGTACATGCTGGAATGGTTGATGAGGGCCGTCGATTGTTTGATTTAATGAGTGCTTCTTTTGGATTGGTCCCAAAAATCGAGCATTATTCATGCATGGTTGATCTTTTGGCACGTGCAGGACATCTTTATGAGGCTTGGGACTTTGTTGAAAAGATGCCTGGAAAACCAGATGAGGTCGTGTTGGGGTCATTACTTGCTGCATGTCAGAAGCGCAAGAATGTCGATATTAGTGAAAGGGTTATTCAATTACTTTTAGAAGTGGAGCCATCAAATTCAGGAAACTATGTTATCTCATCTAAGATATATGCAAATTTGAGAAAATGGAATGAGTCAGCAAAAATGAGGGCATTGATGAAAGAACGGGGTGTTAATAAGACCCCTGGCTGTAGCTGGACTGAGATAGGGAATCAAGTTCATGAATTTCATGCTGGCGATGATCTGCCACATCCTATGGCAGAATTATATGAACTTCTGAATGAGGAGATGAAAAAGGAAGGTTACGTTCCAAAGGTTGATTCTTCTTAGAGATTGAGATGTTGGATGTTCTTCCTTCTTTCCACCGAGCAATATACTTGAAGTTGTTATGCTGTCAGGTTTGCAAACTTGCCCAATGAAGAGGTTGAAAGTGATTCAACAGCACTCCTTACAAAAATAAAGGTCACTGCTCTTTATTCATCATTTTCCCATGGTTTTATGTTTTTAAAGAAAAAAAGATGATAGTTTTGAACTTTAAAGAATATAGGGCACTGTTGACTGAATAATTGGAAAAGGGAAGCTTTTGGCTTTTTTTTTTCTATTGATCTGATTGAATCATCCTTCAATTTTTAGCTCTACACAAGTTATTATGTTATTCAAAATTTGGATGATTGCAGTTATAAAATGGTTACTGGTTTTCTAATTGTTTTGTACATCATATGAACTTGACTAGAATTTCCTTGTGAAATTAGGGTTATTGATCACTATCATCCATTCAACACCATTTTTCTGTTTGTTTTATGTTGTATTCTCTCTCTCTCTCCCCCTCCCTCATGGAAGTTATTTCTCAAGTATTCATGAGAAGTTTATAATTTTCTTTTAAGAGACTTTAAGAGGCTCTGTCATAGACAGCTTAAGTCAATTTGTTTCATTGACTTGGATGTTTATTTTAATTGCATAATTTCTAAAATATCTCCTTTTCCATCCTTGGCAGCCGAATGTGGACCTGACACACGATTGCGTGAATAACTCTATTATCATGGATTGCATACCTTAAGCTTTTCGGGACTGGGAAGTAAGCTAAATTTTAGTTAGGATCTTTTCATAAATTTCATGTTCTAATTCCTTGCTTGTTTTTCCATTAGATTAAGATTTATCATAAGTTTTACTTCCAATCATGGGGTTTGCTTGATGAGCTGCATGTCTAATACCTGAGGAACTTTATTCGACCATGCTTTATTCTAATTTGTGCACGATAAGATTTAACTGCTTTATCTGGAGCCAATAAGCTGAATTTGATTACCAAGTGAGAGCTCCACTTGATTTCTTTTGGTAAAGTAAAAATAAAGAACGGATTACACGAAATCTCTAAATATGTTCTTTTTCTTGTGGTACTACTTGCAGAAGTTGATTGACGAAATACATGAGGGGATCTTCCTGCTTTTTTCCCTGTGGAATGTTAGATGATATTGCTGTATGGACATAGTTCATAGGGATGTGATGCAGTAGTTGATCAAGTGATTTGTGCATAAATGATGAAATCGGACTCTGTCAAAATAACCTGACGGAGGATCAAACAAGAGATGGCAAACTGTTTGAACCATTTATGCTTACCTATTCACAGTTCGCCTTACAGAATGTGGGAATGCGAGGTTATGGGCCAAATGGGTGAGAGTCACTTCCAGAAGAAGTGATTTTTAGATTGTTGGCTGAGAAGAATTGGAGTAGACAACCGTGTAACGGCAAGTCAATATCCTTGCAAAGATTTTAGATCATGCACTTTGAATATGCTTATGAGCATGATATTCAATAGCCCTCATTCTTTCACTTCATTCCTGCTCATAGCTCTCTTCTTGAGACCGATCAAGCAAATGAATGATTGAGACCAGAATTATGAAAAGGCAGTATGTATTGAGGCATAAACATTCCATTTTCTTTCTGTTCGACATGCTAAACAGTTGCATTAAGGTTGAGCTACAGGTCTAGTGGGGAATTTTGGTACTATCTAGCAGTCGAAAAGGGTAATGATCGGCTTCTGCATGTGACATACAGAAGACACGTGATCCAGAGAAGATTAGGCCTTGTCAATTCATCCAAAGGACAGTGGTATAGTCAGGGCATAATTGTTAAAGGTCGTGTACCAACCTGAGGTGTGGGATGCGGCCCATCCAATTTGTTTGCAAGATACGGCGCGCACTGCCAGATGGTACCTTGGTGCCCCTCCTGCCATCTCTCGTATGAAAACATCACCAACAATCTGGGCTGTGGTAATTATGCGCTGACAAATAAATTAGTTTTTTTTTAAATTTTTTTTGACTATATATAGTTATTTTGAAATTTTAGCTTAGAATCACAAACTAAATTTGGTTAGTATAGATAATAATTTGCAAAATAACAATTTAACTACAAAATAAGAAAAAGACATCAAATTTAAAAAAAAAAGGCATCTTTCACAGCTAAAATGAAAAATAACCAAATTGAACTAGCTTTGGTTTTGACTTGATTTTTTCAAAGACAAACTAGAAATGCTAGGATTTTGTTTTGATCTGTTGGACTCTTCACATTGAATGAACTTTAATTAAATAGATTAAGATAACTAGTGGAGGCTCAAACTAACAGTTTGCTTTTGAAAAGCTATCAAGACTGAAGAACCAAATACATCAAGTATAATTAGCAATGCACCTAAAAGTACTACAAAACTCTGACCGACCGACTGCGACAACAACATATACAGATAGCACCATCACCAGATGGGCATTTAAGTAGCAATATGATTACAGAACCTCTGAAAGAAAACAAAACATCCCTTTCCTGATGTTGCCACTCACTCATCATTTTCATTTTCAGGTTGCTTATTCTACGACGGCCTGGTGGGTACCTAATTGATCTCCCATACCTGTTACGATTCTCTGAACGTAGCTGCCATGACATAAGAAACTTTTAGTGGCATCCAATAAATGGGTTTAAGAGTTAGATTAGGTACTGAAACCTAGATGATATCGAGTTTTCCATGCTCCTTTGAACTGTATGACCCGTTGATTTTGACAGATAAAAAAAAAGAGAAATAATATTTAGAACAATTAGATGGTGTTTAAGGAGACCAGCTAAATTAGTGGGGTGATATAATTAACTTGAAGTTTGAGTAGTCAATACCTTGATAGAAAAGAAATCAGGTCTAACCACTCATCGAGGAAAGTGAGTCTGATTTGAGGACAATGTCAATTCAGATCTACCTCACCTTTTTTGTTTGATACTGCCCTTCGAGTCTATATTTCCCTTTGTTTTGTTTTTTTTTTTTAAAAAAAGAGGAAATACTGTTATAAGTTTGATAATGAAATCGTTCCTCTGTGAATGACTTAATTAAAAGGTTTTAGAAAACTACAACATGCAATGTCTACATTGGGTTTCTTGTCCTGTTGGGTATCCAATTAAAAGTGGCTGGCCTAACAAGCAATATGACAGTTGGAAGTGGAAATCAGTTAGTTAATATACTGCTACCGACTCTATTTATAAAAGAAAGAAAAAGGCCAAAAGTTATCATTTCCATAACAATTTGCCCACATAATTCAAATTGTGCTTATTCAGTAACTCTTACGTTTATACATGTTCATTAACCAACTATCACTCATCAGTAAATCAATTTTGGTGCATTAAGTCTTATACACGCAATCGACAAACAAGATTGTGTTTAACATTCGTGAGCGAGAGAGAGAGAGAGAAAGCTTTGTGGATTCTCTAATTTTAGACTAGTTTCCCAAATCTCGATGGATGCCACTAATTTGATTTTACCCTTTGTTCTTTTTGGGATTTTTCAAGGGGAAGTACAATACTTGAAGATGGCATGCTTAGTTACAGAAGAGATAATTAATTTAAAAAAGAGACTTCTAAACCAAAAACGAACATAAACTTCGTATCTTTTTGATTTTGTAAAAAAATTTGTGCAAATAATAAAGCAAAAATTCCACTCCTGATTATTTACGTAGTACCAACATATATGGATCCTGTTTTTACATATCAACGCGTCCGTGCATGTGTTCGTCATTTTGTAGCAGCAAATTAACATTAAGCGAATCTACTTCAATTCTCATAGAAAGCAAGCAACTTAGGAAATCTCATGCATGATAGAATCTTCAAAGAAAATTTCAGGCCAATAAGAATAAGAGTTTCCTCCGCCATAACTTG
This sequence comes from Erythroxylum reticulatum, assembly GCA_025504915.1. Classification (NCBI taxonomy): domain Eukaryota; kingdom Viridiplantae; phylum Streptophyta; class Magnoliopsida; order Malpighiales; family Erythroxylaceae; genus Erythroxylum; species Erythroxylum reticulatum. Next base: position 10,241,184 of record JANSVA010000006.1, read on the forward strand.
AAGTAGAGCTGCTGGCATCTCCGGGATTGCTTATAGAGGTCTCTGTGATAGTTTGGGGAATAGCAATTGGTGTTGGGGACACAATAAACAGTGAAGAGTCAGATGGATTATTGTGATTGTCTCCGTGGGCTATCAATGTAGTTAAGCTTGAAGCTAGATCCACCTCATCACTAGTCAGAGGCGATTGATAGTTGAGAGGAATCTCTAGGTTAGAAACTTGAGACAGTAGACTATGATTGTTGAGTGGCTGAGAGGTAGCATTTCCCAAGGGATATGAACCTTGATATTCTAGTTGCGATGAATTTAAAACTGGACTCTCTTTCGTACGAGAAATCGAATTCAACGTATTCAGAACTTCAATATCTGTCACACCATGTTGGCCTAAAGGTGAGCTATTAGTACTGTTGATTGAAGTTGTCGATTGGAGAAGACCCTGTAAATACTGAAGCTTAGCTAGCTGCATAGCTTCTGCCTGTAATCTGAGAGCTTGTTCATCTAAGGGATGGTTCTCTATAAGGTCTTTTAGGTTAGCTAGGGCTATGAGATGAGGCAGGCTGGCAAATATGTCCGTTCTTGGTTGGTGGGTCATTGGATCAAATCCCATCTGAATCAACTTCTTCTTCAAGTGGGTGTTCCAAAAGTTTTTTATCTCATTATCTGTCCTCCCTGGTAAGTGAGAAGCAATAGCTGACCATCTGTTAAACAGCAGCAGAAAAAATGTTAATTAGCTGAGAAAGTTTCAAAAAAGAATGAAACTGTCTCTGCTGGACCAAAAGGGTCGCGTAATTTTTACTTGTTTCCAAGGATGGAATGAAGATGCAGAATTGTTTGCTCTTCTTCTTGAGAAAATTTCCCTCTCTTAATATCAGGCCTCAAGTAATTTGTCCACCTCAACCTGCAGCTCTTGCCACATCTATTGAGACCTGCAAGCAAGAAAAGAAAAGCTAATCATACATACATAGACGAGCAAAATTTTGTGCATGAAGTGGACAAAAAGAGAGGAGTTGGTCATTAATTTGTCTTTTAAAGCACAACCTGCAAGCTGTGGAAGAGCTCTCCAACTTCCATGGCCATGTTTCTGGATGTAGTCGACAAGCTTTTGATCTTCGTCAGGAGTCCAGGGTCCTTTTTTAAGACCATTCTCATCACAACCAGGGGACCTCCCCATGTTCCTTATCTCTATCTTGCTCTACTTGTTGGTTTAACTTTGTACTATTGCTTCTTTGTGCTCCTACCAAACTAGAAGCTTATATTTATACACGCTCTTGAGTTCTTGTTCCCATGCATATTCTTAATTGATCACTAACATTAAAAACTGTCTGATGACTTTTGTTTGGTTGACTAAGATTGTGACACTTTTCCATTGTGAATAATATACGGGATGACATACATGTGGCTAGTTAAATATTTTGTTGCAAGAAAAAAGAAATTAATGGTGGTTATGTGTGAACTACAGGTTGCTTAATTACTTAATCCTATGTATTGATTTAAGACCTAGTATTTTAAAATAGAGATTAAGTTATATTTTCATTTTCACTTAAAAGATATATATCAAATATTAGTCATTTGAGCCTAATTTAACATGAGACTTGGTAAATAAATCAATATACGTCTATACGCGCGTACGTAAAGGTTCTATTCTTTTTATAAAAACTTCATTCATATTTTGGTTTTCTATTGAAAAGATAATAATGATTTATTGCAGTTTGTTGTATACTTATTCTTTGTATTTATCTTTATTTTCTTGTTACATTGTTCTTTGGAAACAAACTCTCAGGAGAAAAACTGCATGTACTCACAACTAACTGTATTTATCCTTGTCTCTTGCAATCATATGATATGGTGAAATATAATAAATATGTTTTCTTCTAGTTATATAAATAACAAACTTGTTCTTTGTTATTCTTTTTCATTTTGTGATAAAAGTTCCATGCAGGCAATCCATACATTTTGTCATTATCAATTTTGACTTATTTTGGATTTCATTTCATAAGAATCAATGCAATTTGCCGAATATGTATTAACACATGCAGTAGTTCATCAGTTGCCTGTGACAGGAGCTATGACAGTAGCTAGTAAGGTTGGACAATGGTGCCATGAACGATTTAAGTTTCTCATCCTATGCACCTTTAGCTCATATATATATATATATACACACACAAATACAATGGCAGGATAGTAACCATTTTATACACTCAATATTCAAAACTTTGGTTGATTAATTATCATTTATCTTTTAAAATATATTTGCCAGTGTAAATATTTCTAAAATAGTAAATTTTAAATCTTATCAAGGAGATGAGGATTATCTTAAGATGCAGGAGCTATCCTTTCTTTGATTAATCTGCGTAAGCCAATGCTAATTACCTACTTGATGCATGAAAAGGATTGAAAGATAGACCATATCAATACATGCATACATGGTCAGATACGATTCCTTGAAGAAAAATGACTACAAAATATATTTGGTCCAAAACAGGTGAACTGAAATATCTATTTAGAGTAGGAGCTAGTTAAATCAAATGTAAGCTAATTCTGTGATTGGATCTACGATGATTACAACAACCAGGATGTAGTAGATGATTGATGGAAACGAAGCAATTGACCAGAAAGGTGATGACGTTATCAGCGAGGAAATTCTGGTCCAGCAAATGCCCCAAAATTACTCCACACCCATTTTGGTTTAGTGTGTCCTAAATACATTCCACACACGCTTTCTAATTCTTTAATGGTTTGTCCTTATTCTGCTGGATCTATTGCAAATTTCTTGGCCTTGGAATCTTCTAAGTTTTCTAATGTAAGCTAATAAAGTAAATGGGTTACATAATAGCACAAGCCATACTATGGCCGTCTTCATGACAATTACTTAATTCAAAAATTTATTGATTGATACAATTTTACTAATTTGAGTTTATTAATTTATAATATGTATACCTTTTTTGTGTGTGCTTATTTTAAAGTTAATTAACTAGTTCTTTCATGATCACCACATAAAATATTATGACATATTGTTCAAGATTTTGAATTTTCTGTAAAAAGATTATTGTAAATTTACTATCAATAATTAATATAATCATAATAAATTTATTTATTCATTAAGAATGTCTTAAATTATAATAAATTTTGTTATTGATTAAATGCAACTGTGATATCATAATTTAATAAATTAAGTAATTATTAGTTTATACTTCTTTGATTTATAAATCTAAGTTTAGTTTATAAATGCTATAAGTCCTTTAAGTTGATTTACTGTATTACTTTATATGGTTTAAAACCTTGCATGTTGTGTGTTGCACTGTTGTGTATTTCACGCTTTTCCGAGGTTAATTTGCTTCTTTTCTCATTATTACCACTGCTTTGTGCATCATACATGGCAGGATTATATTCCTTGTTTGTTGATTTAGTAGTGCTGCTTCTTTTTTTTTTTTGGAAAATAGGAACAATATTACTAACACGTACATTTACATTGCCCTTCGTGTTAAAAAAAAAAAAAACAAACACGAGGGTAATATTAATTATTAACTTGAAGCAGCTCTACTTCAAGTTATGGTGGAGGAAATTGCACGTACAAGGACATAGCGTCGTGTTTATTTGCTACTACAAAAAAAATATGTTCTGAAGTTGAGATACATCGACCGCAGTAGGAATATGAAGCCGTAGCTAAAAGATTTCAGATATTGCATCTTCTCTAGCTAGAAAATGGAAGATGTACATAATTGATCTCTTTTCAACCATAAATGTTCTTAAGTGATGAATTGATAAGGGTCGTGGCTTTCATTCACAGAAGAACAGCTCGTCGAAGAATAAGTTCATAACAAAAGGTAGAAAGCAAGATTTGGGTGGGTGTTTGTCGTCAACATTTCCTCACAAAACCAAAAAATATGATACTTTTAACATTAATAAAGACGCAAAAGATAAAGACTCGGAAGACATATATTATGTGAATGAAAATAGGTGAGGTAGATTGGAAAGATCAATGTCCTGATAAAAGAAATTGATAATGTACAAGGTCATAGACTCTGAGTTTCCTTGATGAGTTGTTAGACCTGATTTCTTTTCTACCAAGGGATTGACTACTCCAACTTCAAGTTCATCAAAGTATCCACCAATTTTACAAGTCTTTATAGTGAAGCTATATAATCTAATTGTTCTTAATTATTTTATTTAGTAATTAAGGTCATTTTTTGATTGTAAATGTCGTTTTTGGCAAAATCAATTGGTCATATTGGTCTGAGGAACATAGAAAACTAGAATACTCTCTAGGTTTCAGTACGTAATCTAACTCATCATTTTAACTTTAAGAAAGGTGCCGGAGTTTTGTATTTTGGTGATAATAAATTGTAACCTTATCATAATTTAGAGCGAGTTAAAACTAGTTAGAATGAATGACATACTTTTAATGAAAACAATACCTGATTTAGTAGTATATGTAAAGATTTTTCCTAATGGTATTATTAATTTGTAGCAGCTTCTCTTAGTCAATAAGTAAGCTTTCTTTCTAACCTTAACCCATCAATTAAGCTTTCTTTCTAACCTTAACCCATCAATTAATTTGTCAACTTAAATTAATTAACTGTCCATGTCAAATGTCAACAGCTAAAGGGAAAGAGAACAATTTCCCTACTAAACAAGTAGTTTATCTCTTATTCCTGTCACTCAATAGTTGCAAAACCCAAATTTTCCCAACTCACATTTAGTTAGTAAACGGTTATCACACATTGACACCCTTAAACAGACACTAGAAGTTTTGATCCTTCAATTGAGGACCCCTGTCGGTTAGACTATCAACAGTCTTTTGTTTTCAGTCCCAGGATTCAGCGAAACAGACTAATTTTACTTGCTTCAATGGTTGGATTTCTAGCTGCACATCCGAAATCTAGGTCCCTCCCCCTCTTTTATTGGTTTCAATAATAGTTTTGTACTTATCTCTGTTTTGATCATGAAAATGACTAGCAAACGTCATTTACCTAAAACTAATTACTCTGTGCATGAATGCAAAATGGAGGAAGGAAGCAAAGAGCTAGCTCTGTGTCTATTCTCCCCTCTAGTCCCCAAGAAGGAAAATAAACACTTTTGTGTCCTAATTTGTAGTTCATGGCTTGTTATCATAATGAGAAAGAAATATATGGAAGTGGGACCTATATACTACCTGTTAAGAGGGTAACTTGTGTAGATCAACTCTCGTGGATCACCTAACCGGGACTACCAAAACTTGAAGAAATTGCATAGAAAATTAGGTTGACTTTAATGAAAGACAAGATGCAACTAGTTAGCTTCCAACTCTTCCCAATCATATGCCCAATTTCTTTTGATTGCACATCTTTTCTATAGTATATGTGGAAGGGCACGAATGTTGTACATATACGTATTTATGAGTCCGTAAGTATATATATAGTTCAGGTCATAATATGCGTATGCTTCTTTAAACATTTGAGACCAAGTTGCAGATTAAAAAATTCAACTTGGTTTGACAAAATTTTGAGTTTTTTTTTTAGCATTTATAAATATCAAATAAAATGTAAGGGAAGTAAACTCAATAGTGATACCAAACACACAATGAATTGAGTGAACGCACATTTTCCCCCCGTACATTTCATTGTTGTCCTTCTGAGAAGTTTTATTAGTCAGAGGAGTTTATGAAATGTGTAATTTTATTATTCTTAGACTCAATACCCTCGTGTTAATTGAGCAATTGACATTATTTACGTGTTAGCAAGAACATATTGAAGCAAGATAATGAGAGTATTGGACAAATTAATTATATACAAAGAAAATTTTCACCAATAATAACGAATTCACCTCGAACACTTATTACGTAGGTGAATAAAGTATGAACGATTGTATTGAAAAATCACACCAAATAAATTCTCAAGAAATATTGAAGAGGTCACAAACAGTCCTACTTAAAATCTAATATCTTTATACAAAATTTTCCTAGACATATAATTTAATAGCACAATAGTTCACTACAACTATACCCGACAATAGCTGTTAAATAAACAAATAAAGAATATCATTATTTAATGAGATTTGACCAATTATGCCTATATCCTCAAACACTACTAAATTAATATTTTACCATGTCAAGGAAATAATACAAGTGAAATATTACAAAAAGAGAGAGAGGATTTTTTTTTTCTGTAAGGCAAGATAGACAATTTTGGGATGATTAAAACTAAAAGAGGAGGGTTTATTTTATAAAAGAAGCAACCTCGCACAAATCCATACTTTCTCAATGTAGGACTTGCAATTGTGGGATGAGCCACAATTGTTGACAATTCAACAAATCTCTTGACCGCGCGTCGTTACGCTAGTTAAAATAAAATAACTAGGCTACTTCTGTAGCAGTGACAAGTTTAGGTCGATCCCACAAAGAGTGTGTGTAAAGTTTATGAAATGAAATTAACTGGTGTTTAAAAAAAGGGGAGGGGGGTTTGGATTTTTAAAGATGAAAATAAAATAAAACTAACTAATAAAAACAAATTAAAGAAAACATGCAAGAAATAATAAAAATGGGGGATTCGGTAGAGATCCAGTTCTTTGGTTCAATCTCAGCCTAAACCCTAATTAAGCATAATTTATTAATTTGTTTTTTTTTACCTCTCCTAGAAACTATTAATCGTGGGTTAAAAATTAACCCGAGTTTTATTTAATCAAGATATGATCGTTAATTAAACCCAACTACCTAATAACCTAGTTTACGATCTCTAGATTTAATTAGGCAGTAGCATTACAAATTAGAAAAACCGATTAATCAAGGCAACAACCACATACGACGCGTCATTTAATCTAGGTCATGTTATCCCTAATGATTACGAATCATTAGTTGCTACACGTAAATTTCAACATAACAATTACGGATTATATCGAAATTCTAGCAATAGGTTTGAAATTAACGATTCAATAAACTCATTAAAATCATCAATTCACAATACCCAACGGGTTCATACACAAATAACTGAATAATAACGAAAATCCGATTATCCATACACATTACGCAAATCAATTAAAATAGGATAACACAATCAATTCTTAATGAATGAAAGAAACGATAAATTAATTAAAAAATTATTTAACCTAAGTCATCGGCATTGATGTCGCCTCCGAATCAATGTCGAAACGTCTAACCCTTCATGATCTTTTCCGAAAAAAAGCTTCAGCTTTTATCTTAATCCCTACCCGAAAATCCCCTAATGTATCGTTGAATGCCGCAGCTCTCTAACACAATTTCACCGCACCGTCCCAGTCCTCTACTGTTGATGATTGGACAATTTAATGCTGGATCCTCCCTTGTGCTGTTCTCCTCGTCTGCTTCACCAAGTCGCAGCCACTCCAACGCCAGCGCCAGCAAGCCGCAGCTGTCTCCACGCCTGCTGCCTGCGCCGTCCCTCTCTGCGCCCGCGCCGTCCCCTGTTGCTTTTTGTTCTTTTTCTGGCTTCTTGATACTGTTCCTTGACAAGACAATTTAACATTGCAGCTCTCCTTAAAACCCTGCTGCTCACGCCCCTGCTGTGCTGTGCCTTCTCGTGCGTTTTAAGTAAAACGCTCACCGTTTCCACGCAGCCTGCGCACAACGTAACACTTCCAACGTTGTGCGCAGCGTTTTGTTCTTTCTCAACTTCTCATATGCGCAGTCATTTTGCTCATTATCTGCCGCATTGTTACTTCAATATTTTAAGTCCAATGAATGCAAAATCATGTTACATTCTTCTTCGGCAATTGTTTTATATTTCTTGTCTTTTATTTTCTTCTTCCTCCATAAAGATAGGCAAAAATAAATACTCAGAAAATAACCCATATGTGGTACTTTCAATTCACTTTAATTTATTTGCTTCCAAATTGTACCTAAAATCATATATAAATTAAAGTGAGCATATTAAGCATTTTTGTATTATTAATCGCTAAGTATAAATGATTAAATATAACAACAATTAAACACATATCATCTCCACTTTGGTAAATTCCACATCTTCAAATCTCTCACAAAACTCATTTTTAGTTGTATTTTCAAATGTGCTTTAAAGCACCCATCTTTAAATTTTGGCAATATTGATCAAGTTCAAACAATGTTGGAACTTGACCGTAGTCATTACCTTTGTCAACGTATCAGCAAGATTCTCAATGGTCTTAACCTTCTGGATTGTTGCTCCACCTTTTTCTAGAACCTCTCGTACAAAATGATAACAGACATCGATGTGGTTCATCCTTACATGGTAAACATAGTTCTTTGCTAAAAAGATAGCACTCTGACTATCACAATGTGCTTTGATGTGCTTCTATTGATCCCCTAATTCACCAAGTAATTTTTAAAGCCAAATTGCCTCCTTCACAACCTCTGTAGCTATCATATACTATGCCTCCGTAATTGACAAAGAAACTGTTGATTGTGAGGTGCCTTCGTAAGAGTAACCACATAACAATTAGTTGATCTATGCCTGTCTAAATCATCGGCAACGTCGGAATCACAATATCCAACTACACATTGACCATCTTGCTTATCCTACTGAAATACTAAACCAACATCTACAGTGTTCATAATGTACCATAGAATCCATTTCACAGCTTGTCAATGTTCCTTTTAGGATCATACATATACCTCCTCACAACCCGAACTACCTGTAAAATGTCAGGCCTTGTGCACACTATAGCATACATCAAACTACCAACAACATTTGCAGACGGTACTTTTGACATGCATTTTAATTATGCATCATTCTTTGGAGACAAAGATGCACTGAGCTTGAAATGAGGAGTAAGCGGAGCTTTGACTTTTCATTTAGGCCAAAAAGTTTTACTACGTTTCTCATATATTGTTTTTGAGGCAAATAAAGTCTCCCCAATTCCCTATCTTTGTTTATCTCCATGTTAATAATCTTTTTGGCGTCATGTAGATCCTTCATTTCAAACTTCTGATTCAACTGAATATTCAATCTCTCAATTTCTTTTAAATTTTTAGAAACTATCAACATATCGTCAACATACAGGAGAAGATAGATGTAGGATCCATCTTGTAGCTTGTAAAAATACACATAGTGATTGTATTTGCTACTTGTGTACTTCTGCCTCATCATAAACTTGTTAAATTGCTTATACCACTGCCTCGAAAATTACTTCAATTTGTATAATGATCTTTCAAGCTTGCACACCAACAACTTAAAAACCTTTAGGCTGAGTCAAACTATAAGAAAATTACAAATTATTGATAGAAAATTTTCGTAGTAAGTTAGCAACAGAAATTTAATTCCATTGGTAAACTTGAAAAAAAAAGGTATTTTTTGACTGAAAAAATTCGCCAGTAAAAGTAGAGGAAATTTATCGGCAAAACTTTATTGTAAAAGCCATCATAAAAATAGGAGACAATGGTTAGTGGTAAAAATAAGCAATGGAAGAAATTTTCGTTAGTAAATTACCAACAAAACTATCATTCTGTCGGTAAATGCAAACTACATTGATAATGTTGTTTAAATTTAAAGTAAAACGACGTCATTTTTATCTTAACAAAATTAAAAAATTTGAAGCCACTCCCCCTGTCATTGTTCTACAATTTTTTCGTCTTCTTCGGTCCTTCTCTGCGCATTCTTTTCTTCCATGTACTCATCTTTTGTCTTTTTTCCACCAAGTGCTTCCATTGTGTTGGGTTTTTCATCTTGAGGTAGGTTGTCCACTTACTACTCTTGGGATAATTTTATTGTCTTCAATTTTGTATATGGATCGTTGTATGTTGTGGGTGTTGCTGTTATTGTGGATTGACTTGTGAGGGTTTATTTGGGTTGTTAATGGGTCATTTTTTGTTGTTATGTGGTTATGTTGGTGAATAATGGAAGAAGACATTAGTTTTGAAACAAAGTAGGGATGAATTTTAATAGCGTACAAAGTGTTAGATGAAAGTTTTGTAAAAGGTCTCTAACATCATTTATAAACTAAAGCATTTCTTTTAGTGGTTTATTAGTTTATAGAAAGTTTGTTTTGTAAGTTGAATTATGTAAAGAGAATTATGTAAGAGATATTGAACTAAATCATGCGTTAATATAGACTTTACGTTCAATAGACAAAATGCACAAAAGGGGGGGTGGGGGGTGGGGTTTGAATTGTGTATTCTTTTGCGTGAATACAATCCCCTTACAAATTTCTTTGAAAAATAACTTTTTCAAAAACTATTAAGTAAACAATCACAATGTATTGCAATTAACTGCTAGAGAGTAGAGGTTGACACAGTAATTTTATCCTGGTTCACCCCAAACCGTAGGCTACGTCCAGTCCTCAGAATCCTTTCTGAGATTTCACTATTCTTCTCA
>JANSVA010000006.1:10258008-10269982 GCA_025504915.1 Erythroxylum reticulatum
TTGTTGAAAGTTGAAATGTTAGGTTAAGATTGTCGACAGATGAATTCCAACCTTTTGGTTAATCCAGCCAACAATATTCATCATAACCAATCATAATTACTCCTTATAATTTGCCTCCATGGATGTGTATGAATGAGGCATATATGTTCTTAGCGGTGATAATGCTAGGGCCTAAAAACCCAAAGCATAAAATTGGTGTATTCTTATAATCATTGATATCTAAGTTGCATCAACTTTGGATATTTGGTGTAGAGACATGTGATGTGTCTCTTAAACAAAATTTTTTGTTAAGAGCAGCTTTGATGTCGACTATTAGGGATTTCCTTGCATATGCTATGTTGTTTAGACAAAGCACAGTAAGGAAATTGGCTTGTCCTTACTGTGGCAATGCTTTCGATGCATTTGATCTTTCTAACGGGGCCAAAACATCTCAGTTGGACAACTACAGGAAATTCTTGCTCCAAATCATCCATTTAAACTCAATAAACAAAGGTTCATTAAGAATAGGATGATACAAATACCTCCTCCTCCTTATAAAGTTGGTGAGGAGATATTGCAGGAGATGAGTTACGGTTGCTGAAAATGAAGTATCTTTTGGGATTTTCCATATTAGAAAGCTGATACATCATAATTTAGATGTTATGCATATTAAAAAAATATTTTTGACAATTTTTTCAACACCATAATGAACATTGAAGGGAGGACAAAGGGCAATGCAAAATCACGAGCTAATTTGAAATCTTTTTGTAAAAGGAATGAGTTAGATAAAGATCTTCGCACCATTACATATCTAAAAGCATGTTACATTTTGGATAAAAAACAAAAGGAAATTTTGTGTGAATGGCTGAAAAATCTAACATTTCCTAATAGTTATGTTTCGAACTTGACAAAGTGTATAGACACGAGGAAGTACAAATTATATGGGATGAAAAGTCATGATTGTCATATGTTTACGCAAAGGCTAATTTTAATTGCATTGCGGGAGTTGTTATCGAAAAAGGTTTGGGAAGCTATAATAGAATTAAGTTTCTTATTCAAAAACTTAACATCATCTAAAATCAATTTAAACTAAATGGGAAAACTAGAAAGGGAAATTCTAGTCATTTTGTGCAAATTGGAAGCAATTTTCCCTCCAATATTCTTTAACTGTATGGAGCATCTAGCTATATATTTAGCATATGAGACTAAAGTTACTAAATAGTTCAATATCGATGGATGTATCCGTTTGAGAGATAATTATAGTTCATATTTAAATAAAACTTATATCATGTTTTAATCATAGAATTGTAATAACCTATTTGTAATGTAGGTTTTTGTATCATTTGAAGAAAAATGTCAAAAACAAAGCTAGAGTTAAAGGTTTGATATGTAATGCTTATTTAGTAGAGGAAGTAAGTATATTTTATTCATATTATTTTAGGTCGCATGTGCACACATGAGAAAGAAAAGTTCGTCGTAATGATAATGGGGGAGAAACGACTGATGTTGATGATAACTTATCCATTTTCACACATCCAGGATGAACATATGGATGTTTAACAAGAAGAATGTTAACAGAAGAAGAAATAGAGGCTACATATGCTTACATTTTATTGAACTGTTAAGAGGTTCACCCTTTCATGCAGTAAGTTTAAGTTGATTTTGAAATTGATTATTTAAGTTTTCGAAGTTAGTGATGTTCACAATTAAAATACATAATAATGCTTTTAGATTATACAAGGAATGGTTATGCAAGATAATGCCTGAAACAACATATGATGATATCAATAAAGAAGATGAAAGACACTTTCTTTGATGGTTCAAGAAATATGTAAGTTTTCACTTGCAATAATTGAAATGGTTGAATTATCAGATCAAAGTGTTTAAATGACATTATACTTTTTAATTTGATAATTTTTTTTGTAGACCTCAAAAAATCCGATGGAGAATACGTTCATATATGATCTTGTGAAAGGACCTTTGTGAATTGTTAAATCGTATCCAGTGTATTTCATTAATGGATACAAATTTTGTACATAATATTATGGTTATAGCATTATATAGTAAATAGCAAGGTTTGTATACATAAAGAATTGATGGATTACTATGGTAAAATTGTTGAGATACTTGAGTGCCTTGCATTGCCAATAAAACCAAATGTGATATTTAAGTGTGAATGGTTTAATCGAACTCTTAATGTTGGAACAAAATTGCACAGTTGATGTAATCTAGTTGAAATCAACCAACAAAGAAGATTTATACAATTTGAACCTTTCGTGTTGGGGATGCAAATGATCCAAATGTATTATGTCCCTTTTTCTAGCTTATAGCGAGATAAGTCAGATTAGTTGGCCATTTGCAAAATAAAACCTAGAGTTGTTTTTGAATTGCATGGAAAAGGAGAAAAATAAGAGAATTGAAAGTAAAGCATTTCAGGAAGATTTTCATGAAATAAATGCATGTGTAACATATGACAATAATGAACCTATAAATGATCCAAATAATGAATATATTAAACTTTCATTTGGAGAGGATGAGGAGAGTGACATATTTAAAGAGGAGCTTGAGTTTGATTATAATTCTTCAAAAAAAGAAAATGATGATGATGTTGATTTTGATTTATAATTAAGTGATGATAGCGATTAATATATGTAAGTAACGGAATATTATATAAATAAATTTATTATAACATCAGCAATATATTGTTATATATTTAATTTATATTGTTCTATTAATGGAATAATCAATAAAATGTGAATTTTAGCTTAGAAATATGCCACATAAGGGAAAACAAGATATGATGCGACCAAGGTTCAAGTTACCACGATTTGGAGAAGCCAATGCATATCTAAGTGAAGCATCACATCTTGCAGATGGTACATAATTAGGTATTGCACATCCAGCTAGTGCACATCCAGATCAGGCATCACCTTCTCCACCTACAACCCCTGTAGAGTCATGTTTCCTACCTCCTGCTACACCATCCAATACCCCTACTGCACCATCCATCACCCCTGCACCATCCACCACCTTATACTAATAGAGATATTTGGGGTAAACATTGTAGATGAAGGAGGCAGCCTCCAGCCTAGAGCTAAGGGAGTTTATGGAAGAACTTACATCGCAATTGTTAACAATTTGTGAGTGAATTTCTAAAAATTTTGTAATACATGAATGATAACACCAAAGGTTTATACTTAAGTTATAGGACTTAATTTGAAAATGTTCTAAAAATGATTATATATTAAGTTAGTTTTGTCTGGAATGTGTTCTAGAAATATCTCATCCAAGTTTAAGGAGATGATAGATCTTGAAGGTTATCTATAGAAGAATATCTTAGGCAACAAAGGATTTTTATTATCAGGAGTTTGAGGTAAAAAAATACATTCTTTAATCTTTTTTATTTTATCTAATTTTATACATTGATTGGATAAATATTATAGTTTATAAGTACTTATAGTATTTTTTATTTTTTTAGAAAGAATTTTTTTTAGATTCAAAATTTGATGTTGTTATTTATAATGTATGTGATAAGTGAGCTCGTACACGTTATAGAGATTTTCTTGGCTCGATACACAAGAATAGTATATGACTTCCTTATAAATATGAAGAAATATGGAGTCGTTGGCAACAGTATTGGATATCACCTGAGGTAATGTCCATTTTAGAGATGTGGAGGACCGAAGGGAGATAGTCTAACCATACACACTGGAGGATCTATAGCTCACCAGGAGCATGTAAAGAAACTTGAAAGTATCCAAACTTTACACTTATATTCTGATTTTTGTACTTTGATGTTTGAAATTTTGAATGAAAATATGTGTATTATGGAGAATAATAATGTTATAAATTTCTGATGCCATTAATGGTTGTGTTGTTGAGTAAATAGTTTGTCAGGGGTAAATATCATAAAAATAGAGGAAACTCTGTCAAAATTTTTGTAAATTGTAATTCACTTATAACAATTTATTCTGATGTAAGAAAAGTACATGGACAAAAAGCCTATACTACATTAGCTCTTTTTCCACACCTATTTTAAGAAGCATGATAGTGTGACCTTCGTCAACACCTAATGCAGACAACTTCATATATGTAAAATATATATTAATATTAATTTTTAAAAATTATCACTTATTATCATAAACAATTATAATGATAGGACCAAATACAAAAAGTATTGAAGGACAGTCTCAAAACTTTGAAACTTTTGATAAGAGTCAAACATATCTTAATGCAATGGGTGGTAGGGCCCACCATGAAAGGATTTTTGGCTTAGGTTTATTTACAAATATATGTTATTCATAATCCTCCACATCCACTGCAACTGGATCTAGTAGGTGGTCCGCATTAAATGAGAGAACTGCTCAACTTGAGAATACAATAGAGAGGCTGATGGAGTGCATAAGCTCGATAATGAGGTGGATGAGTTGAAGGGGAGGGAGAGGACCTCATCACAACAACCAGAGCATCCGCCTTCACCAACTGCATAGCTTAGATGGATAAGTGAATGCATTTAATGTTTTGCTACTCTTAAGTTTTTGTATGAATTCCTAATTTATAGTTATTTTCAAAATAGTTATTGGTGTACATTATAATTTTTATTATGTTACTAATCAGGATAATTTTAACTTTATATTATTAATCAATGTTATATTGTTTATAGAAATTAAATATACAAAAAATCAAAAGATTATCAATAAAAAACTCGGGAAGTAAGTGAGAAATGGTGGTTGAAATTTATAATAGTTAAATTTCTTGATGGAATTAAAATACTCCGTTGGTAAATTAATGGAATATTATAATTTCATAGGTAACTTATCGATGGAATAATGTATTCCATCGGAAAATTTTAACAACAGATTTACAATTCATTATTGCTAATTTCACCAACAGAATGTTGTGAATATGTCGTAAATTTAATGATGAAATATTGTAAATTTTCTGACAGAAATACAAAACTCTATCACAAAATGTATTGAAGGCTATACAAAATTTCGTTACTAAATTTGTGACAGATTCACAATATCTGTCACCAAAATTTACTTACAATTGTTTCTTTGATGATTTTTTCCGTTTGTAATTTTCATTGCCAAATTTGTTTTCCAACGGATAATCTTTATTTTCTGTCGATAATTTTCATCGCTAAAACCTATTTTTCTTATAGGTTCATATAGCCTTTAAGCCTCAATGTAAAAACACTAATTTTACAACCAATTGAACTTGTTCCATATTAAACTGTGCTACCAAAATCAACAAAATTTAAATGGAGAAATGTTTTATAACTGTAGAAAAAAATTCATTATAGTCAGTTCTCTCTATCTGAGTGTAGCCTTTGGTCACCAGCCTTGCTTTGTAGCAAACATCATATCTGTCAGGAAATCTATCTTTCTTTGAATATACCCATTTGCATCCAATTGCCTTATTTCCTTTAGGGAGACTAGCTAGTTTCCACATCTGATTCTTATAAAGGGATTATATTTCTTCATTTATAGTTATCCTTCACTTGCATTTTTCTAAACTTCAGAGTGATTCCTTATAAGTAGTAGGAATGTCATCAATTTCAATTGGAGATGTATAAGCCACCGTATTAACATAATGAGCAAGTACTTAAGTGTTCTTCTTTGGCTTTTTCTTTACAATTGGTAATTGTTTCTATGGAGGTTTTTGAGTTGGAAGCTCTTCTTCATATAACTTCTCTTATACTAAAGGAGTTTCTGGATCTGCTTCATCATTTAATGGGGTAACAATTCTCCTTTCAAACTCCACCTGTTTTAAAATATTTGCTTGCTCAATATTTTCAGTTGTCATCTTTCTTAACATGGTAGATTCATCAAAGGCAACATTTCTACTAGAAATGATTTTTTTGACTTTGGGTACCAAAGACAATATCCTTTCACACCAGAGATGATCCCCATGAAAATTACTTTCTTGCACGTGGATCCAACTTTAACTCCTTAACATGATAGTATACAGTGAAACCGAACACATATAAGGAATCATAATATGTAACAAGTTTTCCAAACCATTTCCCCAATGGCATTTTAGCACTAACATCACTAGATGATAGGCAGTTGACAAGATGGCAAGCATATGTAACAAATTTAGCTCAAAATTCTCTGCCCAACCTAACATTGAACAACATACATCGAACTTTTTCTGGCAATCTCTGGTTCATACATTCTGCCATCCCTTTTTATTGTGGCATATCCTTGATTGTGAAGTGTCTAGCAATGCCTTCCTCTTTGCAGGCTTTTAAATGGATTACTTTTATACTCCCCACCATTATCTGTATGAAGATGCTTAATCTTTCTTCCTGTTTGAGTTTCTACCATCTTCTTCCATTTGAGGAAAGCTCCCAGCACTTCATCCTTACAATTTATACTATACACCTATACTCCATGGGAAAAATTATCAACAAAGGTCACATAATACTGTTTTCATCCCAAAGAAGTTGTCTTGGAAGGTCCCCATATATCATAGTGAACATAGTCCAAAAGACCCTTGGTATAATAAATTATTGATTCAAATTTTACCTTTGACACAATGATCACAAAAATCCAATTTACAAGTCTTCACCCCTTTTTAACAATCATTGATTCACTATGAATTTTAAGAATTTTTCACCTGCGTGCCCTAAGCGTATATATCATAACCTAGTTCCTTTTAACTTTTTCTCATCACTATAAGCTGCTGCTATTGCTATTTCGATAACAGTGGTACCTAGATAATGATGTAATCTACTATTCTTTCGTTCCCTTTAATACCACAAATGCACCAGAGATGATCTTCATCACTCCATATTTGGCTACCAACTCAAGACCCTTTTCTTCTAAGGCCCCTATAGAAATGAGATTCTTCGATAGACTCAATAAATAACAAACATTTGTAAAATTTTGGTTGATCCATCTTGATTACTCAAGTGATTGGAACCAATCCTATATGTGGTAGGAGGAAAGTCATTTGCTGCATAAACAATTCCATCTTCTAGTTCTTTAAAATCATAAAGGCAATCCTAACTGGAACACATATGATGACTACATCCTAGATAAAGTAGTCATGCACTAGAAGAGCTAGTTGATGATGTAATAGCAAGTGAACAATCTGAGTCTTCATCATTACACTTAGCTATATTTGAATTTGTAACAACCTTTCTTTTATCAGATTTGTCTTTATTTTTTAGCTTAAAACAATCCTTCTTCTAGTTCCCTTTTTTCCGATAAAAGATACATTCATCTTTGCTCAATTTGGGTCTCAATTTTGATCTCCCTTTCTTTTCTTTAGTTTGGCTCTACGAACGACCTCCGACCACCAAAGCTTATGCTGCTCCACTTATACATTATTCGTTTGTCTTTCTTCTCAGTTTATAACAATATTAAGTGGCTGTAACTTCACTAAGGCAGAGAGCAACCTTCCCATAAAGTAAATTAGTTTCCAGAAACTCAAACTCCTCAGGAAAGGATCCCAACAACATCAAAGTTAGATCTTCATCTTCAAATGTCACATCCAAATTTATTAAATTAGAAACTAACTGATTAAAACTAGTGATGTTATCATTTATAGTGATCCTTGGAACATAAGAGAAATAAAAAAGTGTCTTGTTTATATGGAGCTTATTATGACCGTTTTTCTTTAAGAATTTTTCCACTAATCCATTTCACAATTTATATGTAGAAGTTTTTTTAAGAAACCATACTTTTGCTCTCTAGAAAGACATAATTGAATTATACTACATGTCAAACGATTTGTAGTCTTCCAATATTTCTCCTCAACATCAACTAGTTTCCTTTCTTCAATGGCAATGTCAAGACCTTGCTGAAAAAGAGCGTCTTGAACCTCACTTTGCCACATGTTGAAATGATCCATACCATAAAAAAATTTCTCTCTAAAATAACACGATTAAATTCCCCCACATGCCAAATGATTTATAATGTTCCAATCTTTATCCTCAACATCAACTGTTTTCTTTCCTTCAATGGCAATGTCAAGACTTTATTGAAAAAGATTGTCTTGTACTTCACTTTTCCATATGCCAAAATGACTTATATCATAAAAAATCTCCACCGCAAATTTTGCATTTGTCATTGCATTTCTCACTAAAATGGATGAGGAAGAAGCAGTCAACGTGCATGCCGTGAATTTTTTTTATCTTTTGTCATCTCTACTACAATTTCTATTCAATAGTTGTCAATGAGGAATGCCAAAATCTTTTCTAATGTAGAAGATCATAATATACTACAACCACAATGCATACTAAGAAGAAATCTCGACTTTGATACCAATTGTTGCGAAAACTTGGGTTAATTTCTACTAATATAATAAATTCATCTCGTCATTATTACATAGGTGAATAGAGTGTGAATGATTGTTTTAAAAAATTACACTAGGTAAATTCCTAGAAAAGATTGGAGGAGTCACAAACGGTCCTACTTAAAATGTAATCTCATTAGACAGAATTTTCCTAAACATGTAATTTAATAACATAATAATTCATTAAAACTATACTCGATAACAGCTATTAAATAAAAAAATAAATAAAACCAAAATTTAACGAGATTCTGTTAATTATGCCTATATTCTCAAGCCCTACTAATTTAAGATTTCATTATTTCAAAAAAATAATACTAGTGAAATATTACAAAGAGAGAAATTTTTTTTACCATATGGAAAGATCGACAATTTTTTGGTGATTAAAACTAAAGGAGGAGGGTTTATCTTATAAGGGAAGCAACTTCCCACAAATCTATATTTTTCTGATGCGGGATTTGCGATTGTAGAATGAGCCATAATTGTTGACAATTTAAAAATTTAAAGTTATCATAATTAATATATATTAAATTACTCCATTCATCAATGAATGAATGATTTATATCATAAAAGAATATTTTAATTTATAATAATTATAATGGTCATAAAAAACTTCCACATACCATTTTTTCATTGTTTATATCAAATTTACTCTCTCATTGACATAACTAGTAAACAAGAAGGTCCTTTTGGTGAAATTATCGACAAATGTCAAACACTTACATACAATTTTACAAAACCAATACGAGCAGGAACATAGGAGAGTAGATCATCTATTCTCATTACTCTATTCTATAAAAATCTATCCATTCAATAAATATAGCCCACAAAATACTACAAGCAGATAAGGAATTGGCGACAAAAAATTAACGACAGAGTACAAACCATTGCAAATTACTGATGGTTTTTATTTTTTCGTCAGCAAAGTTGATGGAAAGAATGTATTTTAGCAGCGGTAGTAATATCTGTCGCTAAATACGAGGGAAAATCAATTTTTGATGGAATTTAGCGATGGAAAAAATACCTGTCAGTAAATAAGGCAGGAATTGTTTGCAGAATGATATAGTTTTGATTTTGCCTCCATAGTTAAAATTTAAACCTATATGTCGTCGCCTGCTTCCGCTTGAACGTTATTAACTTAAAGAAAATGACATCATTTGGTTTAACACCAATCGACATCATTTTCTTAACATTAAAACAGACTTGAGCGTCACTCCCCCTCCCCACCATCGCTCCATCTTTCTTCTTCCTACCTGCTGCATCTTCTCCTTGGCGATTTATGCTCTCCTGTTCGTTGTGTGTCATCGGCATTGTGGTCATATCATGCTGTGTCTGAAGCTCGTCCTCTTCTCCAACCATTGTTGCATTTTCGTAAAGGTATACATGTTCACCATAGATGTTTGTGATTATTTTATTTGTTTGTGTCTTTGATTTGTTTTGTATATTTTTGTGTTTTATGAATGGATTAGAACATTAAGGTAGAAATGTTAGTGATAGAAGGAAAAAAATGTGAATTTGGTTGTGATGTTGGGATGATTGTTTGATGCCTATAAGGTGTTTGATGAAATGCCTCTTATTTGAAAAAATGTATTCGTGTGAAGATGAACTTTATTCGTTGAAATTTACTATCTTATCAAGATTTTTAGGTTATGTAACATTTAGTGCTTGTGTATAACCTAGAAAAATGTTAAACACTATATTTCACCCATCTAAGTGGTTACTAAGGTCTTTAAAGCTCTTGTAAATTTGAGAGTTAAAAATAAGTGACATTATAAGTGCATTAACAAGTTAAAAAATTAAAAGTGAAAATGTCTCAGATTTTTCAGTTTCACATTAGGCTTTAAGAAACGACAAAGATACCTAAAGTTGTATCATAAAGCTTTAAAATAAAGAACAAGTATGAAGTGATAATTAATGCTTAAAAATAAATGAAATTTATTTTTGTTTAATTATCAAAGATAACTAAAAATAAACCTGAATGAAATAATCACAAACAAAACAATCCAATACAAAAAATGAAACTACTTATAAAATACTTGATATATTTAGTAGAAAAAAACATGGATTTATATGGAACAAGACATGACAAGTTTTCTAAATTTGGACATTTAGATTTGATGCCTTAAAGGCGATAAAAGCTTGAGAGATTTTTTAAACATTTTAAGTGGCCTATTAATTTGACTCCTTTCCTGGATTCCAATTATGTTTTATTATTTTATGAAGTTCTTTTCTTAAGCCATTTTATTAGGAAATGATCCATCCTTGCTCCTCACTATCAACCTTAATAGCAATGATGATTGAAGATTGATTTCAATAATCTCTATGAATCAAATTTAAGGGAAGATGATAAAAACCTAAGGATAGTCTCTATAAATAAGAACCCTTCATACCTATAGAACTTTCCAAATACATAATCCACACATGCTTTAAACGTATTATCAAAATCAAGATCATTAGTATATAAATCTCTAATAAATTCAGAACCTATAATTTGATATGCATAATACTCAATAATGCATGTATCATAGAAAATGTATTAACTACTATATTTTCCTTAACCTACTTTTACTTTTAACACATAAGGAAAAGTCTCAATAAACTTTATACAATTGGTATGTTTCTTACTCAACTTAATTTGAACTTGGCTATATTTCAAAAACTCATAGTTCATATGTATCAAAACTCCTTAGTGCATAAGTAATGATGCTAAGTCTCTAAGGCTCTCACCAATGTATACATATCTGCATTTTGAGTTAAGGAAATTTAAAGTTATTCCATTAAGCTTCTCACTAAATTATGATATTAAATTTATATTTTTATCAAAATAGACCAAATTCCTACACCTGAAGCATCATAATTCTCTTAAAGCTGTTCAAAAAGTTAGATAAAGCAAACAAAGGAGTTAGATTGAGCTTATCTTTCAATAGATTAAAGACTCTCTTTTGATATTTACTTTACTTAAATCCTACACATTTTTTTACTATCTTTGTTAAAGGTGCATTGGTTATGCTAAAGTGTTTAACAAATTACCAATAAAAACTAGCCAACTTATAAAAACTCTTAACATCACTAACAAATTTGGGTGTTGATGACTTTCTAATAGCTCTCACTTTCTCCATATCTACCTTTATTCTATTTTCACTTACCACATAACTAAGAAATATAACCTAATTACTACAAAATGTACACTTCTTCAAATTTGCATACAACTTTTATTGCTTAAGCACATGCACAACCTTTTCTAAATGCTTAACATGTTCATCTAAGGTCTAATTTTATAGATACGAATATCATCAAAGTATATAACTACAAAATTACTAAAAAACTCACGCTAAACATTAGTTCATCAACCTTATGAAAGTGCTAGGTGTATTATTCAAATAAAAAGACATTACTATCCATTCATACAATTTATGATTTGGTTTAAAGGTAGCTTTTCATCTATTTCATTTTATAATGCTAATTTCTTTTATACCTAGATTTTAAATCAATCTTTAAGAGTAAACATATATCAAATAACTCATCAAGCATATCATCTAATCGAAAAATATAGTATCTATACTGTACAACAATTTTTTTGATAGTGCAATAATCTAACATATTCATTATCCATCCTTCATTGGTACTAACAAAACAGGAACAAAACATAAGCTTAAGCTTCCTCTCACATTCTCTAAGAGTTCATCTACTT
>JANSVA010000006.1:10272360-10290562 GCA_025504915.1 Erythroxylum reticulatum
TGTTGCAATTGGAGCGTTTGAGCATATGAGGATCATTCTCGAGAATGTAGAAATTGGGGACTCATTTTCCTTTACCAACTCTTATATCATTTGGAATCCAAGAAAATGATTATATCATTAATCGATGCAATACACTGGACTCAACTTTAACGTTGATTTATTGTTGTATCTATAACAACTTGTCAAACAATCTCCCTACTAGTTAGGGGTCAGGCTGCATCCTATTGGGTGTCGGTTGTTATTATTCTTATTCTATGACTGTAATAATTGTTAACTTTCTAAGTCAAAGTTTGTACTTGAATATGATATTCAACAAATCGCCTTATTTTCTTTTGTATATATTGTGTAAAATATTGAGTTCAAATTCTTATATTTTTAGAAAATTCAATAAACAATGAATTTTAGGTAGAAAGATGGCCCAGGTTCAGACGCATGTTTAGAGGTACTTACTATAAAGGTCAACCATCACAGTCTACTGATGCAACTCTATTACGTCCTTCCCCTCTAGGGCCTACAGTTGCAGATAACGCATCACTTGCTGCTCCTTATGCTACACCATCCACCACTCCTATATCATCCACTACCCCTATATTGGATGGAGGAGACGACCGACAGTCTGGAACTAAGGGACCTGATGGAAGAACGTACATAACATTTGTCAATAATCTGTAAGTGAAATCACATGAAACATTATATGTTTATAATTAAGTTATAAGTTTAAAATTTTGCAAATGGAATAAAATTATTTGTTCTTATATTAGGTTAATTCTATCTGGACCGTGTTTCAGAGATATGATATTTAAATTTAAGGAGAGGATTGATCTTGGGGGTTATGTATGGAAGAATATCTCTCAGGTCACAAAGGCATTTTACTTTTAGGAGTTTAAGGTACAATAAAACATGTTTATTCTTTTTTAATTGATTTGTATATATTAATAAGATAAATATTATTACAATATAAGTTATCGAATTTTTTTCATATTCATTTCAAAAAGCATTTTTCTGGGATTCTGACTTCGACGTGATCATATGTAAAGTATGGGAGAGGTTAGCTCGTACACGTTATCGTGACTTTATTGGTGTGATACACAAGGCTATTGTATCGCCTTATATTTCTGAGCAAATATGGAGTCGTTGGCAGGAGTATTGGAAATCACCTGAGGCAATATCCAGGTCAGAGCATAACTCGAACAACAGACGTGGAGGACCGAAAGGAGAGAGTCTTCCCGTACATATAAGAAGATCAATTACCCATTACGAGTATGCAGAGAGACTTGTAAGTATCTAAACTTTATACTTATATTCTAATTGTTTTACTTTGATTTATTTCAATTTAAATTAAAGTGTGAATGTTAGAATGAAAATATGTATATTATGGATAATGATAATGATACAAATGTCTGGTGCTATATATGGCTGTGTTGAGTTATTTTATTTGTTTAACAGGGGGTCAATATCATAAAAATAGAGGAAACTTTATCAAAATTTTTATAAATTCTAGTTCACATATAACATTCTAGGTTAAATATGCAGGGAAAGTCTACAGGTATAAGGCCTACACCTACTCAACTATTTTTGCACACTCACACTAAGAAGCATGATGGTGTGACATTCGTCAACAGCCGATGTAGAGAACTGAATGTATGTGTAATTTATGCTTTAATATTAATTCTTAATAATTATCACTTACTAATATAAATATTGTCTCATAATATGACCAAATACAAGAAAGCATTCAACGACAGTCTCAGGACTAACAAGTTGTTGATCAGAGTCAGACGTATCTTAATACGGTGGGTGGTAGGGATTGTCGCGGAAGGATCTTCGGGCCAGGTTTATTTGCGAACACATGTTATTCGCAATCTTCTACATCTAGTATAGTAGCATCTAGTAGACGGTCACAAACTAATGAAGACAATTAGCTTCGAACTAGAGTGGACACATTGATGGACTATATAGCTCAGCTAAGACATGAGGTGGATGAGTTGAAAGCGAAGAGTAACACCTCAGAGCACCTGTAGTCACAGGACATTAGGATTGTTATACTCATTTACTTTCAATTACAAAGTCTTATTAAGTGCACTATAATGTTTTTATTATCAACGAAGATAATTTTAATTTTATATCATTAATCAACTTTCTATTTAAACAAATTAAATATATAAACAAATCAAAATATTATGCACATATAATTCATAACTATTGAAATTATGCATTAATCATATGATCATGAAATAAAATTAAATGTCGGGATATTTTTATAAAAATTTTTAGTTTTCTTTACCGATGGAAAATAAAAGTACGTCGGTAAAATATAATATATTTACCGATGGAGAAAATAAATCGTCAGTAAAATGTTAGATATTTACCGACGGTTATTCTTGATTCCGTCGGTAATATTACAACCGACATGATTTTTTGAACTATGGTTTACCAACGATCAATTACAACCATCGGTATATCACTGACGGAGTAAACATTGCTGTCAGAAACTATTACGACAAAATATTTTATTCTGTAGGTAAATGTACCAACGGTTCACACATCGACCTTCCGTTAGTATAATTACCGATGGTTACATAATATGTCCGTTATTAATTTTACCTATGATCATTTTAATGATGCCGTTGTCCATTTATTGATTCCATCACTAATTTTTATTACTAACAGAATATAACCATTTAACGATGAAAATTTCTATCACTAAACGACGGTTTTTTTTAAGTGAAAATTGAACGATTGGGTTCACATCGAAATAGAGGACACGTTGAAGTTAAGAACATAAGATCTTGCGTCGGAACATAGACTTGGTGATCTGAATAACTTTGTAGATTTTGGTTAAGATATGCACACAACCTACTAACTATCGCAATAGTACATGGATTACTCTTTTAGTTTCATTTTTATCATTCTTTTACATGAACCGTCAATTCTTCAACTTCTTGTTTTAGGTAGAATGTGAAAATGCACAAGACATGACTTATCTTATGCTTTACTCTAATCGATTAACTACAGCTCAAATTGATATACACTTCCTACATGTAGGGTCTGCTTCGATAATTAAATGGCGTCGAAAGATATATATAAATGAGAGAAACAGTCTCTTGTTTTTTTTGGGTCATCAATAGATTTTAAGAAATATTTTTAAAAATTAAAATAGATTTTTGTTTATATTCTTTTTAATATAAATTATTAATTTATTGTTATATATATGATAATATTTATACAGATGCAGATAAAGTTAATAATATAATGATTACATATTAAAATAATTTAACAATATTTTAAAAACTTTTTAGTATTTCTAGAATAAAAATGTATTTTTTAATAAATTTAAAATATACCATTTTAAAAAAATACAAATTATAGAGAAGGGTAACTTTTTTATCCCCGACCTTGATTTCTTTCATGGTGGTGCTTTCCGTCATTCGCACCACAACCCAAAGGCTATCTTTTTCTTTGCTCATTTCTGTAAGGCCAGAATAGAGATTGTAATAGAACTTTCCAATGTGGAAATAATAACCAAAGCCATGCGTAAGAGTCAGCATCATAAGTTTTGGAATTTCGCATATTTTTACATTCGCATATATAGTATAATAAGAGACGTAAATGCTGTGATCAACAGTACACCTATACCATAGTTTTCTTTGTTTGATTGTTCTATAAAAGTTATAGATGGATTTGCAAAGAAAAGTTATTTTATAAATTCATAAATAATTCTAATATTTTGCCATTAAATTATATACTAAGTATAAATAATAATAGAGTGCTATAAAATTTTATATGTTTTGCGTTTTGTTTCTTTATTCATTTAAACATGCCAAAGAATTATTAGTAGTACTGCTTTTTACTCTCTTCCTAATGTATTAGACATTCTTAGTAATTAGAAGACCTACCCTTTTTATATAGAATTTTGGTCATGTTCCTTATCATAAATTTCAATGGACCTCGATAGTTCACAGTAAAAAATTTCATAATTTGACTTAAGTTTTATGAGTTTGGTCTATTTTAATTAGACCAAACATTTTAGGTCTCTTATGCTTTACTATGGATCAAAATTTTTTCTTACTATTAATAAAATATATATTTTCAAATGTCACAATTAATATTAATTCAATTAAAGAAAATTCCAACAGGAATATGTATTAAACTATGTACAAATTCACTCTCCATAGTGATATAACTCACCATTGAGTATAGACAATCTCATATATGCCTATGATATTACAGTTTTTATTTAACTACACTAATTTCATTTCATTACATTATATCTGACCAAATATCACAAAGACATATTTGCTTTTGGATTTATAAGTATAATGATTTTCCTCTTTATAACAATTATTCGTCCAACATTATATACATCCAAAGCCTAAGACATAGCTCGTTGTACCAATAAAATGAAAAAAAAGAAATCGTATCATTCATGACCTAGGGTGCACTTCTAAACTATATATATTACACGAACCGATGATGAGCAATATGCATGTGTTATAGTTCGCTTTCAGTAGATCTTTTAAGATACGGATGGAAGTAAGTATGTTCTTCAAGTTATTTTGCTGAAAGATTCTCACTAGAGCAGTTATATATATTAATCATAGTCAAAGAAGCTGGTCTTTATTTAAGTTCATCATAACTTTGCAATGTGTTACATTAATAATTGAGAACCTGCAAATATATAACTAAATATAAATATATATCAAGATATAAATAAACATGCCACTTGTTCTTAATTTAAGAATAATTCTGGCCACAAACCAAGTTGTCTTTTAACTAGTCATTGGCAGTACAAGTAGTATTCGTGATTCGTGAGGCATGATCCATGTTTAATGGGAGGAATACCAGTCGTTCTCTAAAACATATATGAATGCATGATAACCATTATCCCATTACCGTGGGAACAGGGAGCAGAGGCAGAAGAGCATTAGCTTGATGGTGTGGACATCTCGTCTACTGCATCTTGACTCTTCTTTTGTTTTTGTGTTTTGTGTTTTGACTTTTGAACTTTGTTTTTCTTTCTGACTTTACTTCTTCAATTGTTGAGAATTTTATCAAAGTTCATATTTGAGGGGCTCCTAACCTACCCCTTTTAGTACAGATACCATCCATTATTCATATATGTCTTGGGCGTTCTCTACCAAAACAATGGACTGGACTTACAGTCCCAAAGTCCTGTGCGAATAGAGACAAGGCCCGTGAATGCAAAGCACAGAGTGATCAACATTGTTGTCCAAACGTTTTCATTAGAAGTCCATAACTCTAAAGAAGATTCTAAGACGGATGTTACCAAGTTGACCATAACTCTAAAGAAGATTCTAAGACGGATGTTAACAAGTTGACCTTTTGATTATATGATTTCTGGCTTTAAGTTTGGAGTTCCTGGAAGTAACTGAAGTTACATTTTTTTCTTTCGAATTATTATACTGCGCCAGAGACAGAAATTTAACCTTTGTGAGATTGGGTTCACGCTGTTAAAGGCCCCGGCAATGACAAGTAGCTAGCAAATAAAAATAAAAGACAATAAAAGAGGTCTTAAATGAGACACTAGTTATCCTAACTGTTAAGATATATATTACGATATTTTGGGCGTTATTTGTAATTAAACAACTTTGATTATTTGGGAAATATTATTATGATGAGTATTCTATCTTATGTGGAGTTTTTGGAAGATAAGATTTATTTGAAAAAAAACCTAGTCATAGTAGGATTTAATTGGAATAAAATTACCATATCTTTATTAAGATAAGATGTAGATTTTGGGTGATTTTTGGACTCTTCTTGATAGCTTATTTTGGTAGTTTTTATCTAAGGTAGCTGATTTTTTGGTCATATTATACATAGGATAGCTGTGTTCTCCACCTATTTGCATGAATTTTTGGGGTTATACTATTGCTGTTTTTGGGTGAAAAACAATAAATACATTGTGACTTGGTAGTTGTGTCTTTTGAGGATCTTGAGTTATCATGGCAGTTGATTCTATGATGATTCTATCCAGATCTGGCAACTACATTTTCTCCTGGGTTGTGTGATTTTTTCGATTGTCCAAGTTATTGATTTTGTGCGAAAATCAAGTTGTTTTCGTGTGGTTTTGCAGCTCCATTAGTTTAATGTTTCTGTGATGAAATGTTTGTTATTTTGTTGAGTTTTTGTCACTATTGTGTATGGGATGTCTCAGTGACAACATTGAAGCTTCATAGAAAATTTCTTGGTAGACAACTTCGTATTCTTTCATTGACGAAGCTACATTGTTAGTAGAGTTTTTTTCTATCTCAAGTGATGTTGTTGTTTATGTCTTTAGTGTTTAAATCACTTGAGTTGTTTAATTCTTATCTTTCTTGTCAAATGTTATTGTGAAAATTCTTTATTGAGGTTAGCACGAGGTAGTTGTGTTATTGGGAGTGATTTACTTTTAGAGTTGTGAGGACGAAAGACAATGTCAAGGGTTGGATGAGTTGGCTCTGTAATACCTTAAGTAAAACTATTGTTCTTCTTTAGTGAAAGTTATTAAGCCAAGTGAGGGCCCCGTAGATGTAGGCAAGGTGTGCCGAACTGCGTTACCAAAATTTGAGTGTTGATTTGTTTATTTCATGTTTAATTCTTCTGTTTTTGTTTGTGCTAAAAATTAACAGTTGGTTTATATCAAGCTAGCGATATATACAATTCAAAGCAACTGATAGATACAATTCAAAACAACTGTGGTTGAACTAGATTTTTGTGAAACTATATCCTTCCTAATTTTCAATTAGTATTAGAGATTGGGTCACCTAATCTGAACTTGGTATGTCAAGTTGTTATAGATCCGTGTTTTGCAATTATGGCTATAAGAGAAAAGCTATGAAACACTAGGCCGCCATTACTAGATGGATCTAATTACCTTGCTTGGAATTCTAGAATGAAAGTATTTATTCAAGCACAAGGAACCAAAGTATGGACTTCGGTGTTGAATGGCTGGGCACATCCAATAACGATTAATGAAAAGAGTGAAGTGATACTTAAAGATCAATTTGAATGGACATGGGCTGAAAGGAAGCACTTAATAACTCTCTAGCAATACATGCAATTTTCATTGCTGTAGATGATGGACGTTTTAGTATGATATATAGCCTATGAATTGGCAAAAGAAACATGCGACACTCTACAAACAATACCTGAGGGATCAAAATTTGTAATAACTTTGAAACTTCAGAAATTGGCCACTAGATTTGAAGAGCTAAAGATGGATGAAAGCGATATTATTGGAGACTTCCATGAGAGGCTGCATGACATTGCCAACCAAGCACATTAACATGGGAAAAAATATTAAAATTTGAAGCTTGTCAAGAAAATATTGAGATCACTACTTCCTAGATTTATACCAAAAATTGCAACCATCGAAGAAGCCAATGATATCAATAAATTATCTTTGGATAAGGTAATTAAGATTCTTAGCAACTTTGAGATGAATTTGTTAAGAGATAAATGAGAGAAGAAAAAAGGATTGGCATTGCAAGTTGAGGCTGGAAAAGTCATAAATGACTTAAGACATGAATCTAGTGAGAATGAGGATATGTAGTTATTGACAAGAAATTTCAATAAGTAGTTAAAGAAGTTTAAGAAAGATAGACTCGAGTTTAAGCATAATGGTAGGAGCTTATTAAATAATAATTTCAAACAAGAAGCTAAAACTTAAAAGGTGAAAGAAAGGTGAAGAAAATTCAATGTCATGAATGTCAAGGCTTTGGACATATGCAAGCGGAATACGCTAATATTTTGAAGAACAGAAAAAAGAAGTCTTATATAAGTACTTAAAGTGAGAACGAATATGAAAATGAGTATAGTAGTGAAGAGGAATTTGTGAGTAATAATGTTGCGTTAGTTGCTTTATATAGTAGAAGTCCCGTTGCTTGCTTAACAGCAACTAGGGAAGAAACTGACAAAAAAAGAAGAAGAATTAGTCTAGGACTTCAAAAAAATGCAGATAAATCAGTTCATAGCTCTAGTTCAGATTATCATAGTGATGATAGCAATTCAAAATACAAAAGGAGGATATTTGCAAAGCTTATAAGTTAATGTATGCTCAATGGGTGCAAACATGCAAGAAGAATGAAAAGTTAAAGAAGGAAAACTCCACCATGAATACCATCATTCAAGATCTAGAAAAGAAGTTGATATCTACAGTATATAAGCTTGATGGAACAAAGTTGAAGCTAGTTAGTGCAAAAAAAAGGACAAGAATGTTAAGTGGAGGTACTAAAAAGTTAAAAAAGTTGATGGAAATCGGTAAGATTAAAGGAGACCTTAGGATATTAGCTATAAAGGTGAATGTTCTAAGTCAACTGATGAGAAAAATGGTGCGGCTAGATCTGTCCAAAGAGAAACTTTAAGGAGGAAACAAATTTATTCCTACTTATCATTTGATGTGAAAATGAGGCTCTGCATGATAATTTGAGAATTCTACTTTTGGATTTTGATTTACGAAGTTATGTCAAGAAAATGTTGATGCTTGGTTGGAGACCTATAAGAAGATTCGAGTTTTCTATGATCTTAGTTTTTCAAGTTTTATCTTGGTTTCTCTCTACATCATAGGTTATATAAGTTTGGGCAATATACTTTCATATGGTTTATGTGAGGAGAAGATTGTTTGAGTTTAATTATGATTCATTGAATGCATTTTTGGGGTTTATGATTTTAATCAGTCATATGAGGATGACTTTGATATGAGTAATGATATGTTGGCTAATATTTTGACTGCTGGTAAATTGTTATCTTGGTCTTCTACTGTTGCACTACGTGCTTATGATGCTTCCACTGCACCTACTGCTGATTTTTATGCCTCTTTATTCATGGAGATTGATCGCATTTAAGGCATTATTCATTTTGGCATTGTTTTGTCCTAAGAGGGAGATATTGGATTGTTTTTTTCATCTAATATTTGTGTTTTGTTGGTGACTGTTCAATTATGGGGGAGATTTCAAGTTACTTCCATGACTATTTGTCTTAGTGGAGAAATTTGATTGATTGTATAATTGTTTATTTGGGATTATCACTTCTTTAGATGTTTTTTGAACTTGACGAACTTAATTTTATTTGGAATTTGATGTTGTGTGTCCAATTTTCTTCTTAAGGGCGTTTCGATATGTGACAAATAATGTCAAAAAAGGAGATTGTTATATATGTTATGATATTTTGGACATTATTTGTAATGAAACAACTTTAATTATTTGAGGAATATTATTATGATGAATATTCTACTTTATGTGGGATTTTTTGAAGATAAGGTTTGTTTGGAATATAATCCTAATCATGATAGGATTTAATTGGAATAAAATCACCATATCTTAATTAAGATAAGATGTAGATTTTTGGATTCTTCTTGACAACTTATTTTGGTAGTTTTTATCTATTTAAGGAAGCTGATTTTTTACTCACATTATCTTTATTGGACAACTGTGTTCTCTGTCTATTTTTGTGAATTTTTGAGGCTGTATTGTTGTTATTTTTGGGTGAAAAATGATAAGCATATTATGACTTGAAGCTGTATTTTTGGGGATTTTGAGTTATCTTTATCAACTGATTTTATAGGAATTTTATCCAAATCTGGCAGTTGTGTTTTCCATTGGGTTGTGCAATTTTCTGGGCTTTCCAAGTTATTGGTGTTATGCGAAAATCTCAAGCTGCTTTTATATGCTTTTACAGCTCTATTTGTTTAACGTTTTGGTGATGAAATGTTTGTTGTTTTGTTAAGTTTTCATAGCTGCTATGCATGGGATGTTTCAGTAACAATATTAAAGCTTCACAACAAATTTCTTGAAGAACAACTCCTTATTCTTTCATTGACGAAGGTACATTATTAGGGAAGTTATATTCTATCTCAAATGTTGTCATTGTTTATGTATTTATTGTTTAAATTACTTGAGTTGTTTAATTCTTATCTTTATTGGCAAACGTTTTTGTGAAAATCTTCTATTAAGGTTAGCACGAGATGATCATGTTATTAGAAGTAATTTACTTTCACAGATTGTGAGGACGCGAGATAGTGTCAAGAGTTGAGTGAGTGGGCTCTGTAATGCCTTGAGTAAAACTATTGTTGTTCTTGGGTGAAAGTGATTAAGCTGGGTAAGGGCCCCGCAGACGTAGATAAGTGTGCCGAATTGCATTACCGAATCTCATATGTTGATTTGTTTATTTCGTATTTAATTTTCTATTTTTATTTGTGCTGAAAAATTAATAGTTGTTGACAGAATTGTTTTATATCAAGTAACTGACAGATACAGTTCAAAGCAATTGCGGCTAAACCAGATTTTTGCAAAATTACATCCTTTCAGATTTTAAGCAATGACAAACTCCAATGTTATAAATACCATATTAGTATCATATATGTACCGAATTTAATTTTAATACGATAATATACTAATAACAGTCAATATTGAGTATTATTTATGATATTTTTAAAAATTATAAAATAATTCTTATTTTATAAAATTACAAAATAATCTTTCAAATATTGTGTTATATAATTTTTAATTTTATATTAACTATATCTCTAAAAATCATAATAATATAAATATGAAATAACAATAATGTATTTATTTCTATTAATGTTACTTTTCACATATTGCACATATAAATAGTAACCAAAATTAACACAAAAAGATTGTTTAATTATCATACAAATATAAAACTAAGAATATTACATAATATTTAAAATATTAGAATTTTATCGTCTAATAAAGAATAAGTACATCAAAAGATCAAATAGAAAAAATAATAAAATTCCCTAACTCTATAAGTATTACAATAAGGTTTGTGACGAGGAACATAATCAACTATAATTAAAATTTGAAGCAAAAATATTTACAGTTAAAAGTTTTATAATTATATGGCATATATAGAATCTAACATATGTATCGAACTATAAATGAAATTAAAAGAAGTGATTAAATAAAAACTTGGAACTTTATTTAATTGAATATCCACTTAAATTGCATTACCCTCAATTCTCATTTGGTACAAAATCCTTATTATTAAAAGGAAACTAATTATTACTATCATTCAAATTCATTGCACCAAATGAGATATCAATATTTTTCTGTATAAGATTATTGTCTAAGTCACTCTCATCTATCAAACTCAGTTCTTTATAAACTCAATCGACTAAAACATTGATATGGTCAAGGCAAATTGGATCTATATAACTATTTGTTTTATTAAAATGTTCTATTAAAAGTCCTAGTAAACAAATAAAATAAAATTATAAAGAAATTGCAAGAAATTGTATTCAACTTAATAATGATAAATGATAATAACATGCTTTTCTAGAGGCTTTAAATTATATCTAATAAAGACCAAGCCATTTAATATTTTGTGGTTCAATCTATTTCTTTTATTGGAATGAATGATTCAAATTTGCTTAATTCCTTTCACACCCTGTTGCACTTACATATCAACTTAGAATTTGAATTGCAAACCTTTATAATTCTGGAACACTACTTTCCAATTGGCCTTACTAAGTAATTACAAGACAACAGAAGTAACATTATATACAAAATAAAGTGATGATTAATTTTCAACAAGTAACAAAAGTAAAAAAGAATACTTGGATTAATTTTCTCTTTTTGACGAATATTAATAGGCAGCCCATTTTTAACTTTTTTCATAGTTTCATCAATGATAGGAAAGTATCTAGCATCTTCTGTATTTTTCAACATTAAGTTAATGCAATGTATAGTAAAAGGTGTTTAGTAAAAATAATTATACATGCTTTACAATCTTCTTCCAGCTGCTTTATAAGTAAAATCATTGTCATTAATGAACTAAACAATATTTTCTAGCTCAACTTCATTCATAGTTTCATCAAATATTTGAAACAGAGTATCAACATTTCTATTAAGTCCAGATGCATAAATAGACTTAAAAAACATTGTCCCTTTGTAGAATAATCCAATATTTGATAATATGCCCATGTATTCTATTTGTCAAACCATCATACATGATTGAATACACATAAGTATCTCAAGTCATTCTTCTTTCATTCAAATAAGTGTTTATTTCATAAATAGAGTTGCTCAAAAGTTTACCTCTATAGTCATCAACTCAAGAAGCTCTACATCCTAGACCATAAGAGGTAATAACATCCATTATAAGCTAGTAATAATAAGACTAGGTAGAATTGAATATTATACCTGAATCATAGCACCATCTAGTCATTGCCATATCCATATTATAAGTTGCTTCTTTAGATTGTAAGGCTCCATGGATTGAAGGTTGAGCTCTATGAGTTGTTTATGGTATAAAAAACTTAGACACATGTCTTCTTCTTTTTAACTTACATTAGGTGCAACATTCCTTTCTTGTTGAGTAGGACTACCACTTTTAACATCCTTATATCATCCTAACCACTGCAAAAGGAACTTTTACTACCAATTTTGTAGTTCAGTCTTTGCTTTCTATCTTTTTCATGCTAATACTCTTCAAGTAAAGTCTTCATTTGTCATTTCACATCATGACTCACTTTCTACAATGCTCCATATAATAACTAAATCCTTTTTCAATCTAGTGATTCTTTTACATTTCAAATGCTTTTTACAATACAAAAATATGATATGGTTCTTCACTCCAGGAACCAATCTAGCATGAGCCCCTGTTGGATCATCAAATTATCCTAAACATCTGAATTATCGAGGTTACTTTAACTTCCCTCCATTTATTTGTAAAAATAAATGAACATATATGTCAATTTACATATTTCAAAAATAAAAATTATTACAAATGAAATTAAATTTACCTAAAAATATTAACTCTGGATAATAAATATAAATCTTCTCACTGGTATATTTATTAACATGTTACGAGACATCTACACCTAATAAATGAATCAACATTATCATATTTTGAAACCTTATGATATATGTTAATTGGTTTAGAAATAAATATAACTCGTTAATTTTAACTTGTTTTTCCTTTTGTACAATGTGTATTCTTAACCTATTAATTATATTGTTTACGACAACTCAAAATCACCAAAATTATGTAAAGAAGTCCATGTACTCTATACATAAGGCTTCCCACTTTGGGAGGGTTAAAGGAGGGTCATCAATGTACACAACCTTCCCTTTGTAATTTTACAAAGAGGTTATTTCGTGATTTAAACTTGTAACCTTATGGTCACAAAGGAGCAACTTTGACCAGTTGCTCCAAGGCTCTCCCTCTTAAAAAAATCACCAAAATTATATACTTGCCCACAATTATTTTCTAAGATTAGGATAATTAAATATAGCATGTAAAATATTTGATGAATTTGTAAATATTATATATATGAAACTAGACAAAATCTTCCAATTTTACTTTTTAAAACAAAGTATCAGAGTATTAATAAACCTAATTCATTAACACAAAATTAAGTAGTACCTAATTAATTATTCAGAGTCCAGTCCAATTCTATCATACTAAAAAGACCATAATATCAAATACAAATCATGATTCAATCATCCAATACAAATTGAATGTTATAATATGATTATAAGTAATATTATAAATTCATTCAAATTAGATTCAACCATTCAATTGAATGTTATAATAAAATTATTTATAATATTAAAATTTTATACAAATAAGATTCAAATGTTTTGAATGTTATAACTAGTGTACTATAGGTAATTCTACAAACTACAAAAAAAAGCACAAACACAAAACTCAATCTATTTATTAAAGATAATAGGGTAATTTATATGACAAATCAGTAAACTTAAGAGTTAGGGACACTGGGGCTAGATAATGTCAAGTGATGAGTGGTGGGTGGAGCATTAGAGTTTGATGAGTGGAGCACTGGAATGGAGACAGGCAGTGGAGACTGGAGAGTGGACTAGTGGCAAATTGTGAGCTTTGAAATGACAAATCTAGAGTTTATGTTTTTATGGCAGAGAGCTGCTGTGTGAATGGATGACTGGGGTTGGTGATGATGAGTAGGTGATTAGACAATGAGAGTTGGAGTGACTAAGATCGTGAACAATGGCAGGAGTTGGAGCAATGAGAGACAGTGAGAGAGTGAGTGAGGCAAAGAGAAGAGAGGGAAGGGTTGACAACTAGGGTTAAGTTATATTATCTATATAAAGTTTTTAAAAATTTAGTCATATTTTTCTTAGTTTTACAATTTAGTCCTCAGTATCATATAGATATTTAGAATACTGGCAATTACTGACAGGTATTATGTACTAGTATTCTATTATTGATTGTTGTATTGTTTTTCATCTGGTATAGTGTGAAATATAGAATGTTGTTCGACTCCTTTATTGTTATATTTTTTCCCCACAAACTACGATCTTCTTCTCCATTTGAACACAAAAACAATTATTGTTTTATTATCATCACCACTTCCATTTGTAGCTTTTTTCTTTCTATTAATATTTATCTCTTACCATTTTAACTCTTACATTGCTTCTATTTGGAGGACACCATACTCTATAAATTATGGAAATTTTTGATATCACATTCAGCAAAATAAATACAAAAATTTTAATTTAAAATTTTTAAAAATAAAAAATTAAATTTTATATCATAATTAACATAAAACATAATAAAACATAAATCATAATCCGTACCTTATTATGAAGCTTGATCATTTTCTTATCATTTAACTTATTTGAAATTATTCCATCTCAACTACCTTAGACACACAATCATTTGACCTCTGATAGTATCTAAATAATAAGTTGAGAGAACTCTATAATTGTTGTTGAAAGGGTTAGGTAGGAAGTGTTAGTTCTTTTAAACCCTAAACTTATTTGTAATAAGTTTAGGATATTTTAGTGATTTTAATTTTAATTAAATTAAAATTCTAATTCAATTAAAATTTAATTAGAATTATAATTAGATACTAATTATGCTTGGATAAGATTCAATATGTAAAAAAGAAACCCTTAAGTTAATAGAAAATTAAGAAACCCTTAAGTTAATAGAAAATTAACCTCTACATTAAATACATAGATTTTTTTTGTTTTGTTAGACCCCATTTCCATATAGGGAATTTATCTAACATAACATGGGGTCTATAATTTCAACAATCTTCTAAATTAACTAAAGTTTTAAACCCTAATTTTCTCAATTCTCAACATACACATATCTTAAAGCCTTTCTGCAGTTTTAATCTGAAATTTGGAGTTGTTTGTGAATGATTTTATTTGAAAAGGAGTCAAAAATGGGGGTTGAGAGTAGTTAGGGTTGGTTTGAAAGAAAATTAAGAATTTAAGTTAGAGAAGTTGGTTTAGAATAAAAGAAGATAAAGGGGTAAAAATGTGGTCTGAAACTTCCATGATTAAACTGTATTGATCTAGGAAGATATTGATAAAATTGTCTTCATGAAAGTTGTAGATCTTTCTGTTAGCCTTTTAGTGGTAGAAAGTTTGAAATTTTTGAATTTTTGGATTGAAATTTATGGAGGTTAGAAGTAAAGGTGTGAGCACGATTGCGACCTCACTATTGATTCACTTCGTTGCGATCGCGACTTCTAAGATTGGGAGCTGACGAAATATGATTCGATCATTTGTCTATATCTAATTCGTCCGAACTCTAAATGACATGAGACTTGAACCATTATACTTTTAACACACTAACCTACATCTCCACAAAATATCTTAGCCACTTAAAATCAGTTGGGAGAGATCTAGTGAAAAGCGTGACACGGGTCTGGTTGAGTGTCCATAGGCGTGAGTCACTCTCACACCAGTGACTTTTCTTCCTCACACCCGTGAGTCACTCACACCAATGATTTTTTCCACAGGCATGAGTCATTCACACCCATGGAGGGCTTATTGGTTTTATTTGTCACATCATGACATTGTGCTCTCTAATAGTATATGCACCCGAGAGCATCTTGCAAACTGAATAGTCCTGCTTCTTTTGACCATAAATTCTTTAATAGATCTACAAATTACTTGATTCTTGAACCAATAGGTTACTAGCACATTATTCTACTTCTCCATGAAAATTGGTAGCATTATGAATTTTTTGGAAAATATTGATTGATGGAAAGTGAGGGAATCCGTTGGAATAGTATGAACTGTTATGATTTCATTAAACATGCTTGGGTATTTCAATTATATCTTATTATTTACCCATCAAAATGGAATGATTTTTAATTTGAAGTAAACTATAGACATAGGACTACAAATTTTCTGAAGATATGAATTTTTAATTCTATCCCTAGAAATCCATATTTTGAATTAAAGTTGGTTTTAGAATGTTGTTTTTAGGTTTTGAACAGTCTGAAATGTTTGGGTCATAACTTTCAGATTTCTTAACTGAATTAAATAATTTTAGTGTCATTAGAAACTCAAGAGATATTAGAACAACTTTAAAGAATAAAATATTGTCAAATTACTTCATTTTCATGGTCATATTAATCATGCATTGTAGATCCGAAGGTGTGTTTCAAGAACAAAAAACTGAATTTGACCAAATGAGTTATGAAATTAGATTTTTATGATTTTATTGAGGTATAAATCATAAGTATAAATAATAATTATGTGAGATTGGAAATATGAATGTTTAAATGATGAGGATAATAAAGTGATACCTAGGATTGTCATGAATACGCATTCTACATATTTCATTATATACATGTGCATTATTAAACACTTATAATTATGCAAATTGTGATATATGTGTATGTTAGCAATAGGAACATCAACCTCCAGAGATTGCCGGAACTTCTAGGCATTAGCGTTGGGAGCGAATTGTGAGTAACCTAGACTATCTCACTCAATAAATTGTTTATTTTATATTATGTTTGAATTATGAATAAATGTGATTCAATTCTGTTGATTTCAGACAATGAAGGTCCAATGATTGTGAAATATGAATGAGATATTGAAGTACTACTTGTATGTGAATGTGACGAAATAAATGTTTCATGACATGATTGATTATGACAGATGCATTCCATAAATGAATGCATAATCAAATAATGAGAGTTGTGACCTGAGTAGCCACCGAAACTGAGCTTAAAGCTACAAATGTGATTAAGAGTCAAATGATCACTATGTAAAATGAGCCCTGTAATCTCCAATGGATAAGGGCCAGTATGAATGAGCCCGGTATCTACAATGAATATAGGACAGTTTAGACACTCGGTCATAACAACGTAATAATCGGAAAAGAGTCATATGAGCATTTCATAAGCATTTTGTTAAGCATGTTGGATTGATTGAAATGCAAAATTGTCTACTCTTAAGTGAGAATGTGATATGTGATGAATTATGCAAAGTTGCGAAATATATGTTATATATTTTGATTTGATGTATGAACTGAGTGAATCATCGATGATGGTTACCTCATTGAGTTTGCAAAACTCACCAAAATTATAACGTTAACTTTTCAGGACCGAGGGATGACTTTAGCTATTGAGGGACACTTCTACTTTTGGGAACAAGAAGAAATGGCTCAAAGGTCGTTCAGCTAGATATGGACAAGTTAGATAGATTTTTGTGTATTTTCTCTTTCATGTAGTGTCTTTTGTATTAGGTTGTGATGATGTACACATTCGGATGATCTTGGAAAACTACCAATGTAGACATTTGATTTTTAAGAAATG
Organism: Erythroxylum reticulatum; assembly: GCA_025504915.1. NCBI lineage: Eukaryota > Viridiplantae > Streptophyta > Magnoliopsida > Malpighiales > Erythroxylaceae > Erythroxylum > Erythroxylum reticulatum. The sequence goes on from JANSVA010000006.1 coordinate 10,289,927, forward strand.
AAGAAGGAAATTGTTTTAAATTATTTTGTTTTTCCATATGATGTTTTATAAATAAAAAAAGAGATGATGCCATGTTAAGTGAATGTCGTAATTGATTGTAGCTTGTTGTTATCATATTTTATGTATTGGAATGTCCTTAGGGTGTTCCGGTATGTACCCTAGGGTAAGGGGCGTTACATTTGGTAGTATCAGAGCATGGTTTGGCATCCATAGGGATATCTAGGAATGTTAACTATAAAATATCGTGAGAAATGCGAATAATGATTGAAGTTATTGTTTGTTATAGGTCATTCACCCTAGGTGATTAATTGGGGGAACCAGCTAACCTAGGATTGTCAAGAGCCAGTAGGGAGTCCTCGGTACCACGATCAAAGGAGATGCCTCCTAGAGTTCCCAAGAGAAGGGAGAGGAGGTATGATAGGCTACGGAAACAGGGGGTTGTAGATTTCTATGATAACATAGACCCTGCTGAGGCTAAGAGATGGCTAGAAAGGACTGAGTACATGCCCAAGATCTACCTGGACCGGAAGATGAAGGAGTTCTTGGAATTGAAGTAGGGATTCCAAGCAATTATTGAAAAATATTTTGGCCTTCCTATCAAACAATTCCAATCAGACTGGGGTGGAGAATTTCAAG
>JANSVA010000006.1:10290662-10302464 GCA_025504915.1 Erythroxylum reticulatum
ATAAATTGTTTGTTTTATATTATTTTTGAATTATGAATGAATGTGATTTGATTGTGTTGATTCCAGACAATGAAGGTTCAATGATTTTGATATATGAATGATATTTTGAAGTGATACTTGTATGTTAATGTGACAAACTAAATGTTTCATGACATGATTGGTTATGAGAGATACATTTCATACATAAATGCATGATCAGATAATGAGAGTTGTGACCGGAGTAGCCACCGAAACTGAGCTTAAAGCTCTAAATGTAATTAAGAGCCAAAGGCTCACTATGTAAAATGAGCCCTGTATCCCCAACGGATAAGGGACAGTATAAATGAGCCCGATATCCATAATGGATACAGAATAGTTTAGGTGCTCGGTCACAACAACGTAATAATCAGGAAAGAGTCACATAAGCATTTCATATGCATTTTAATAAGCATGTTGGATTGATTAAAATGAAAAATTGTTTACTATTGAGTGAGAATGTGATATGTGATGAATTATGCAAAGATGTGAAATAAATGTTATATGTATGATGCCTTGCATGAATTGAGTGAACCATCGATGATAGTTACCTCATTGAGTTTGCAAAACTTACCAAAACTACAACATTGACTTTTTAGAACCAAGAGACGATCTTAAATACTAAGAGGCACGACAAGCAATTAGTCTTGTACTTTTGGGAACAAGAAGAAATGGCTCAGAGGTCGATCAGCTAGGTTTAGACAAATTAGATGGATTATTGTGTATTTCCTCTTTCATTTAGCATCTTTTGTATTAGGATATGATGATGTACACATTCAGATAATCTTGGAAAACTACTAATGTAGACATTCAATTTTTAAGAAATGAAAGGAGGAACTTGTTTTAAATTATTGTGTTTTTCCATATGATGTTATAAGAGAATAAACAATGATGATGCCATGTTAAGTGAATATTGTAATTGATCGTAGCATGCCATTATCATAGGTTATTTATTGGAATGTTCTAAGCGTGTTCCGGTATATACCCTAGGGTAAAGAGTGCTACATTTGGTAGTATCAGAGCATGGTTTGGCATCCATAGGGATATCTAGAAATGTTAAACATAAAATATCGTGAGAAATGCTAATAATGATTGAAGTTATTGTTTGTTATAGGTCATCCACCCTAGGTGATCAAGTGGGGGAACCAACTAATCTAGGATCAGTAGGAGCCAGTAGGGAGTTCTTGGTACCTTGATAAGAGGAAATGCCTCCTAGAGTTTCCAAGACAAGGGAGAGGAGGTATGATAAGCTACAAAAGTAGGGGGCTGTGGATTTCTATGGCAGCACAGACCCTACTGAGGCCGAGGGATGGATATAAAGGACTAGGAGGGTTTTTGATAATATGGACTGCTAGCCGGACGAGATATTCGACTATGCAGTGTCCTTACTGCAGGGCCCAGCTTATCAGTGGTGGAAAACTATCCTGGGCAGCACCACCAAGCCTTGCCACCTGAACTGGGAAGATTTTCTGAAGGTCTTCAAAGATAACTAAATGCCTAAGATCTACTTGGACCGGAAGATGAAGGAGTTCCTAGAGTTGAAGCAGGGTAGGATGTCAGTAGCAGAATATGAGATCAGGTTCATTGAATTGATGGGTTATGCCACTGCTATAATCCTTACCGAAGAAGACAAGTGTAGGAGGTTTGAGGATGGACTTAACATGGAGATCAGAATAAGGTTGGCAATTTCTAACTTGAATAGTTTCACCGAGTTAAGAACTGCTTCTATCAGAATTGAGCAGCTACTGGTTGAGAGACAAGCAGAGACTAGGCAAGGGTCCAAAATGAAGAGGTCTAGTGAGAGTCAAAGTAGTTCTGATAGAAGATTCAGTAAGTGCCAGAAGAGAGCTTTCAGACTACTAATTAGATCAAGGCAGTCAGGATTTAGACAGAGGGGTGGTTTTGTACAATCAGGTAGTGGAAGAGGAAAAGTGCAGAGTCAGTTGCCTCCATGTGAGCATTGTGGGAAGAGGCATGGGGTGAGTGCTAGAAATTGTCTAAAGCTTGCCTTAAGTGCAGCTTTTTGGACCACCAAATTAGAGATTGTCCTGCTACTTGGGGGACTCAATCTGGTATGAGTGGGAGATCTGGGAGTGATGCTACAGTCCAGCAAAGCTAAGATAATAGGTCCGAGCAGGGAGGCCGAGGCAGAGACATAGTGAGCTCTAAGAGTCCTTCTATAAGGACTAAGGTTCGGAGCAGCCGACCGTAGTCCCAGCCTCAAGTCTATGCTTTGACCAGGAAAGAGGCTCAGGACTCTCCGGATGTTGTTGCAGGTGCACTTCTTATTTATGATCATGAGGCATTTACATTGCTATATTCAGGATCTATGCATTCCTTTATCACACCGCATCTGGCATATAGGCTGTATTATTGATAGGATGTTATTACAGTAAGAATTAGAGGTGAGTACACCAATAGGTAGTACTACAGTTATAGGAGAGGTCTACCAAGGGTGCTTGATTCGGATTGATCAAGTAAAGTTGGAGGCAGATTTGTTTATATTGTAGCTGAGAGAGATAGATATTATCTTAAGCATATATTGGCTCACTGCTTATAGAGCTTTCATAAGCTGCTATACCAAGGAGGTAGTACTAGAATCTCCTGGTCAGCCGAGGGTAGTATTAAGAGGAATTAGTCAAGTAGTGCCAACTAGGATGATATCCTTCATGAGTGCATTGAGGTTGATGCAGGGTTTATGTGAGGCCTATATGGCCCACGTCATTGACACTAGAGCTAAGCAGAATGAGCAGGACATTCATATAGTTAGGGAATTCTTGGATGTGTTTCTTGTCGAGCTACCTAGTTTACCTCCAGATCGGGAAACAGAGTTCACCATTGATATAGTTCTAGGTGCTGCTCCTATATCTATTCCTTAATATATATGATATATAGTGATGCTTCGCGTTAAGAATTGGGATGTATGTTGATGTAGTATGGCAAGGTGATCGCCTATGCATTGAGACAATTAAGGTCTCATAAGATTAATTATCTCGTACATAATTTAGAGCTAGCTGTAGTTGTCTTTACTTTAAAGATTTGGAGACACTACTTGTATGGAGAGACCTTCCAGATTTATACAGATCATAAGATTCTGAGGTATTTGCTGAGCCAGAAGGAGGTGAACTTGAGATAGAGGAGATGGATTGAGTTACTAAAGGATTATGACTGAACGATTGAGTACTACCTGGGTAAAGCTAATGTGGTGGATGATGCCTTGAGCAGAAAGTCTAATACCAGTGCAGGTCAGATTCAGTTATCAAGGTTACCCAACTTGATTCGTTTGGGAGCTCTGAATGTGGAGTTGAATTTGGAGCAAGATCAGGCATTAATTGCTATTTTGAAGCTGAGACCGATGTTACATGATAGAATCCAAAAAGTTCAGAGTAAAGATCCCGATATGGTGACACTTATAGAGAAAGTGAAGATGAATCTGGATTCTGAGTTTGAGTTGAGAGATGAGACATTGTAGTTGAAGTAGAGATTAAGTGCGCCCAATGTGGAGGATCTGAGGAAGGAATTCTTGAGGACGCTCATATGGCTACTTATGCTATACATCCGAGTACTACTAAGATTTATAACACACTTAAGCAACATTTCTAATGGTCCGGAATAAAGAAGCAAGTGGCAAAGTATATATCTAAGTGTATAACACGCCAGCAAGTTAAGGCTGAGCACCAAGCTCCAGTAGGAAAGCTATATTCGTTGCCCATTCTGGAGTGGAAATGGGAGCGGATCACTATGGAATTTATTATGGGATTGCCTAAAACTTCAAGGTAGAATGATGCAATATGGGTCATAGTGGACTGATTAACTAAGTCGGCCCACTTCTTACCAGTGAGAGAGAATAACTCACTAGATCAATTGGCCTGGAGATATGTGAATGAGGTGGTGAGACTGCATGAGGTTCTAGTATCCATTATATCGGACATGGATAGATTTACTTCGAGATTCTAGAAGAGCTTGTAGTCTGCCATAGGTACAAGGTTGAACTTTAGTACTGCATTTCATCCTCAAACAGAAGGAGAGAGTGAGAGGATAATTAAAATTGTTGAGGATATGCTCAAAGCTTGTGTATTAGAGTTTCAAGAAGCTTAGGATTAGTATATGGCACTTATAGAATTTGCATACAATAACCACTATCACAGTAGTATCAGAATGGCACCGTACGAGGAACTGTATGGGAAAAAATGTCAGTCACCATTATATTGGGATGAAGAGGGCTTAAGAATGGTTGAAGGTTTAGAATTGATACATGACACAGTAAATAAGGTGAAATTGATCCGAAGCCGAATTAAAGCGACTCAAGATAGACAGAAGAGTTATGTGGATCAACATCAACAGGATACGGAGTACAGTGTAGGAGACAGAGTATTTCTCAGAGTGTCACCTTAGAGAGAAGTATTGAGATTGGGTAAAAAGGGCAACTTGAGCCCTAGGTACATTGGTCCCTATTAGATCATTGAGAGGATAGGACCTTTGGCATATAAGTTAGCTTTACCAAATGAAATATCTCAATTACATAATGTATTTCATGTGAGTATGCGTCGAAAATACCAATCGGATCCAACACATGTGATATCGAGTCAAAAGATTGAGGTTGCTAGTAACTTAAACTATGTAGAGAAGTCAATCAAGATAGTGGGATCTCATATCAAGCAGTTGAGGAATCGAGTTATTCTACTGGTGAAAGTCCTGTGGAGGAATCACTTAACTGAGGAAGCAATTTGGGAAACAGAGGAGCATATGAGGAGACAATATCCCCACCTATTTGAGCAATCAGGTAAGAATTTTAAGGACAAAATTTCTTTTAAGGAGGAGAGAGTTGTAACATCCCATTACCTGTGGGGAGGCTCAATAGTAGATATGAGAGATTGTAGAGAGATTAGAAATGCATTCATGATCATGCATTATATGATATGCATATACACATGAATATTGAACTTTTACACATGAAAATAATCGTACATGGATTCATGGATAATTATGGGTATAATTGATTTTTGATGTGCTATTATAAGAATTGTAAATTTGTTGTATTAAAAATTTAGTTGGTGATTGTATTTGTTAATTTTGAATTTTGGTGAACTTTAGGAAAGATTTCAAAAAATGTTGGATATTATTGTACTAGGAAAAATGCCACGTAGTAAGTAAATTGATATATGAAAAATAGAAATAAGAATAAATGATGATGAAGAAATTTGGGAGTTGACTTCAGAACTTTTGAGATAATGATTTCAAAAATTCAGAGACAAATTGGAGAAAAATATGAAGAAGATTGAACTAGTTAATTGATATATAGTCTATAGCCACAGAAGTTATATAAGTGACAAGTGTCACTAACTTAGTTAAGTGATACTTTTTGATTTGTTAGAAAGACTAAGTCAAGTTCTTGTAACTTGAAAGACTAAGTACACATTGTTTTCATCTTTATCTCCTTCTTCTTAGTCTTTTCTTTCAAGTTTCCTCTTTTACACAAAGTTTTCCATCAAACCTTCAACTAAGTCACACCTTGTTTTTATCTGTTTATTTCTACTCCTAACTTCGGTTTCCTTCCCTTTTGCCTTAAGAAAAATCAAAGCTTGCCAACCTCTACAATGGTGTACGTGAATGGCATGAAAACTAGGACTTCTTGAACTTTTACAGATTTTTGGAGCAGTATCAAGTAAGTATTGTGTAAATCCTTTAAAGTTGTTGGTTTATGAAACAAAAATGGTGATTTATTTTTCATTGCATGATCATGAAGAAAAATGGTAATTTTTTATAAACATCGTGGATTTAAGATATGAAAATTCTTCATACATGATTTTGAATATTTGATTATCTAAATGTCTTAAGATAGTGTATAAATGATTTACAAGTTGAAGATCATTGGAAACGTGTATGATTAAGTGTAGAAAAATTTCGAGAGAAGAACAATGCTCTGTTTATGATTGTGTATTCACTGTATACGTGAGTTTACAGTGTTTTTAGAGATGAACAAAAGAACGAATTTAGAGTTGAAGAATAGTTGTATGGTGATGTTAGAGATGTGAATGAATGACTAAAATTATATTTAGAGAAGAAATGGGAGAATACAAAAAAATGAAAGATGCAGTAGAAAAAAATTGAAAAACGCAGAGAAGGAAAGAAATGCATGAATGGACATTTTCTGTTTTGATGATTTTATTTAAACATGGTATTTGGATTCTTGGTTGTGAAAGATTGGAGTTGTTTATGAATGTTAGAGTATAATGAGAATTGAAAAAAATGAAGAGAAACTGGAGATAGAGGATTTAGAGAAGTTGGCTTAGAATAAAAAGAAGAAGTTGAACATAATGTAGAAAAATGATACATATATAAAGAATTTCTGGTTTTTGATGTTTGATGCTAATTCCTTGTTTTTGATATGTATTTGAATGTGTTGGGCTGCATGGACGTCAAAAACATGGTTAAGATGAGTTAGGGAAGTTGGTTTGGAAGAAAAGTAAGAATTTAAAAGAAAAGAAGGAAGAAGATAGGTTGTAGAGGGTCGGAAGAGGAAGAAGAAACATAGCATTTTTTAGGAAAAGGGATAGGAAATCGCGATCGTGTTGAATTTCCTTTAAAAACTGAAAACTTGCAATCGTGCTGAAGCACGATTGTGACTCTGAAATTCGATAGCCACACTTGTGATCATGCTCATGCACGATCGCGACTTTGCAATGTCGATGACCAACTAGCACAATCACGACTTCTAAGGTTGGAGGCTGATGAAACATCCTTCGATCTTTTGACTATATCTCCTTCGTATGACCTCCAAATGACATGATACTTAAACCATTGGACTCATAACACACCAATATACATCTCCACAAAATATCTTAGCCATATGATATCATTTGGGAGAGATTTAGTGACAAATGTGGGACGAGAATGATGAGAAATTCTGGAAAACTTTTGACTGGAGTATTTCCATGTAACTTGCTTTGATATTTTGAAGATATCTTATGCTGTAGTTATTTGAATGGAATGATTTTTGATTTGGAGTAAACTAGAGACATAGAGATACAAATTGTCTGAAGAGACTAAATTTTAATTGTCCTTAGAAATCCATATTTTGAATTAAAGTTCGGTTCAGAATGTTGTTTTAGGTTATGAACAGTCCAAAATGTTTGGGTCATAACTTTCAAATTTTTGAACCGAATTAAAAGATTTTGGTGTCATTAGAAACTTAAGAGATAGGAGAAATACTTTCAAGAAGAAATTATTGTCAAATTATTTCATTTTCATGGTCAGATTAATCATGTACGGAATACTTCAAAGTTAGTTTTTGGGAAAATATGAAAGTGATTCAATGCGATATGAATTATGATTTTAATGGTTTTATTGAGGTATAAACCTAAGTATAAATAACACTTAGGTGAGTTTTGAGATAGGATTGATTATGTGACGAGGATAATGGAAAAATACATGGGATTGTCATAAACACACATTGTATATATTTCATTACATACATATGCATTATTAAACACTTGTAATTGTACAAATTGTGATATATGTGTAGGTTATTTGATATAGAGGAGCAACAGGAACGTTAACCTTCAGACGTTACCGGAACTTCCAGGCATTAGCTTCAAGAGCAACTTGTGAGTAACCTAAACGGTCTCACTCAATAAATTGTTTGTTTTATATTATGTTGGAATTATGAATGAATATGGTCTGATTGTGTTGATTCTAGACAATGAAGGTCCGATGATTGTGATATATGAATCAAATATCGAAGTGCTACTTGTATGTGAATATGGCAAACCAAATATTTCATGACATGATTGATTATGAGAGATGCATTCCACACATGAATGCATAATCAAATAATGAGATTTATAACCAGAATGCCACCGAAACCAAGCTTAAAGCTCCAAATGTGATTAAGAGCCAAAGGCTCACTATGTAAAATAAGCCATGTATCCCCAACAGATAAGGGACAGTATAAATGAGCCTGGTATCTACAATGGATATGGGATAGTTTAGGCGTTCGGTCACAATAATGTAATAATCAGAAAAGAGTCACATGAGCATTTCGTATGCATTTTATTAAACATGTTGGATTGATTAAAATGCAAAATTGTCTAATCTTGAGTGAGAGTGTGATATATGATGAATTATGCAAAGATGTGTATATGTATAATGTGTTGCATGAATTGAGTGAACCATCGATGATGGTTACCTCATTGAGTTCACAAAACTCACCAAAATTACAACATTGACTTTTCAAAACCGAGAGACGATTTTAGCTACTGAGAGGCACGACAAGCAGTTAGTCTTGTACTTTTGGGAATAAGAAGAAATGACTCAAAGATCAATCTATTGGGTTTAGATAGATTAGATGGATTATTGTGTATTTCCTCTTTCATATAGCATCTTTTGTATTAGGATATGATGATGTACACATTCGGATAATCTTGGAAAAATACCAATGTAGACATTCAGTTTTTAAGAAATGAAAGGAGGAAATTGTTTTAAATTATTGTGTTTTTCCATATTATGTTATATGAGAATAAAGAATTATGATGCCATGTTAAGTGAATGTTGTAATTGATCGTAGTGTGCCATTATCATAGGTTGTGTATTAGAATGTCCTAAGGGTTTTCCGGTATGTACCCTACAATAAGGGGGTGCTACACTACAAAGGTTACAAGAATGACTAATATGACCATATCTACCACAATAGAAGCACAAAATAGATGAATGAGAGTTGCTATAATTTCTACTATGTGTCAAGTTCTTGTTGTTATGACTATGGCTACTGTTGGATTTAACAAAGAAATTCTTATATGACCTAATATTATTGTTTTCATTGTAACTTATTCCATCCTTATCAAAAACGCATTTACCACTACCAAGCAATGCATCAATGTTGTTCCTTCTAACAACGAAATTTTTTAGATCTTTTTCTAGAGATAAGATCTTTCCAGCACATTTCTCTTTCTCAAGTTCTAGGGCAACAACTTTTTTTCTAATTGTCGTACTTTATTATAATCATTCTTATGCAAAGTATTTTCCTACTTATTTACTCTTTCTTCCAGAACTTCCTTTTCAGAAACCTTTTGCTTATAATCAACCTCAAGAGAAATATTCTTGGTCGCCAAATTCTCGTTCAAAGATTCCAATGATTTAGTCTTACTCTTTAGAGATGCATCATTGCTCTTGGACTTCTCAACTTCTTTGTAATACTTCACTATCAACTTTTTGTACTAATCATACAATTCATGATATGCATTTTTCAATTCATCAACTTCAACATCAGAGTTAGAATAATATGCCTCATCATCTCCAGATTTTGCCATAAGACAGAAATTGTTGATTTCTTTAGGCTCTTCTTCTTCAAAGCTTTCAAAATCCTCATCTGACCATGCTGCTTTTAGTGTCATTCTTCTTCTGTAGGAGGATCCTTTATCTCATCTAAGCTCAATTTCATGCATCATCAAGTTTTCTCATAGCCAGTCAAGTGAAATAATGTCTAGATCATTTGTAGTTTCTAGAGCTATCACCTTAGGTCTTTATTCCTTTAGTAGTGACTTTAGAATCTTTATTACGAGACCATTATTAGGATATATCTTTCCTAAGTTCTTTAAGTCCGTGATGATATTATTGAACTGTTTGAAGAATTCATCTATGGTTTCTCCTTGTTTCGTGCCAATAGTTTCATATTGATGCACTGAAAGACTTATTTTATGTTTCTTTGCCTCATTCGTTCCTTCAAATGTGACTTGTAGTTTATCCCATAGTTCTTTTGCTGTAGAGCAGTAGGATATCTTTTCATATTCTTCTAGAGATAACGCACATATCAAATGATGTTTTACTTTAGCTTTTAGTTGTGCATTTATTTGTTAGCATCAGTCTATACTTCTACGTTAACGGTAGTGGAAATTGTAGCTCCAACTCTGATGGCTAGCAAGACTTCGATATCTACAAATTAGAGATAAATGGTCATTCTCTCTTTTTGATATAAGTAGTTGTTTTCATTGAAGTAAGGAGGCTTTGAGACGGATTGTCTTTCAAAACTTCTTAAATTGTTTGTCATGATCTATCACATGCTGTAAAACACAAAATTGTGAAACGTCGTTCTAATACTAAATAATAAAGCAAATACACGCAAGAAGAGGTGAATTGTGTGTGACTTTGAAAATTTTTTCAAGTTATTTTCAATTTATATAAAGACAGGAGTTTGTTAAATTTTAAAATAATAGGAGTCTATCAAACGATAGAAGCCTGTTAAATGACATGAGCCTTATTAGATGATTAGAGCGTATTAAACAATAAATGTTGTTAAAATAATTTAAAACAGAATTATCATCATCCAAGAGGTGTAAATAAATGCAGTATGTAGTATACTTCAACAACATATTATACTTAGTTATATTAAACTTGATAGCATCAAATGAATATTTAATAAGACTCTAATGTTTAACATGTAGAAAAAGCCCCATCACAATTAGGTGTTAGACTTATACGCATGTAATTATCCAATTCTTTCCTTAAACAAAAACCTTAGGGCAAGCATAAATGTGTTACTAAAGTTAATCTAATGATGCCTGCTATTTTCTTTTATAAAAACAAAAAGGCAAGGGCAATATAATTCTTAACCTAGTCCAATAGGTTGATTTGCGACAAATGAGGCTACAAGAGATTGCTAGAGTTAATAAAAAAGGTTGAAGGATGATTTACAATAAAAAGATATTACAATTCACTTTAATTTTGAAGATGATAGTTGGTTAAAAGATAAGACAAGTTGAAATTTATGGTCGAAAGGGATTACATCTTAAAATATTACGGTTGATTAAGAGATGAGACATGTTGAAGTGTGTAAATGCAGACTGATCGAATCTAACACTTAACTTTAAATCATTAATTCATTAAATAATTTATTTAAATATGTAATTTTGAACTATTATATATATTCAGCTATTTATCAAATACACACTAAAAGACTAATGGTTATAAATTTCATTGACATAAATAAATTGTAGTTCTTAATTTGAAAAAATCTTTAATTGCTATCGGCCTTACAACTAACATTTGAGTCAAACATTTGGATCTTGTTTTCGGGTGACTCAAACAGTTTGGTTTATTTTAGATATTGGTAGGATTTGAATGAAGCTTTAGAGCACAAGTCAATAATTTATGAAGAGCAAAATTAGGTTAAGATTATACTCGTACAGGACATGTTTTGAGTAACTTTATGCCCACTTGTTAACGTGATAATCCCACGGGGAAAATCAGCATTAGGTATCGTTTATCTTGTTTAGAGAAATAGTCGACTTGCTTATGCCCAACCTCAAGTCTATATGACACGTAAACTCCTTCACCCTGTCTCTTTTTAACATAAACCATATATTAATTCTACCATGCATGATCAACAGACAGAATTCAAATTGAATTTGATATCAATCAAAGCAATTATATAGTAATCAAAATTTATCATAAAACTTAATTAAAATGTTAATATATAGTTTGATTTAACATTTAAAATGTTCATATTTAAAGTATTTTCACATTTAAATTTTAATTAACCTATTTGTAAGTCAATTTGGTCGAACTCAATTGTATAAAGCCTAACTATAATTTATTAAAAAGATTTAATTCACACCTAAATTCGCAAGCTTATCATTTGCCTAAGTATTGAATTTAAACTTGTTTGAATTCAATTAAATTTAGTTTAATCCATTGATTTTGAATCGATTTGACTCAATTTTTTAAGTAATAATCAAATTCAAAACATATTTGTCAAAGCTACAGCTAAAGTTAAACTTTAGTATTTAACTC
>JANSVA010000006.1:10302564-10330259 GCA_025504915.1 Erythroxylum reticulatum
AAGCGATATTTTGTCACTTTAGTGAGAGTTAGAGTAGTTCTACCAGAAGATTCAGTAAGCGCCAAAATAGAGCTTCCAAGCCACCAGCTAGATCAAAGTAATCAGGATTTATACAGAAGGGTGGTTTTGTACAGTCAGGCAATGGTAAAGGTATAGTGCAGATTCAGTTGCCTCCATGTGAACATTGTGGGAAGGGGCACGGTGGTGAGTGCTAGGAATTATTTGGAGCTTGCCTTAGGTGTGACTCTTTTGACCACCAGATTATAGATTGTCTTGCTATTTGGGAAGCTCAATCTGGTATGAGTGGGAGATCTAGGAGTGATGCTATGGTCCAACAAAGCCGAGGTAGTGGGTCCAGACAGAGAGGCTCTAGTAGAGGCAAAGTGAGCTATGGGTGTCCTTCTATAAGGATTGAGGTGTGGAGCAGTAGATCGCAATCTTAGGCTCGAGTTTATGTCATAGCTAGGCAAGAGGCTCAGGACTCTCTGGACATTAATGTAGGTGTGCTTCGTATTTATGATCATGAGGCATTTGCATTTCTAGATCCAAAATCTACACATTCCTTTATTACACCGCATTTGGCATATAAGATGCATTGTGGTAGGGAGTTACTACAGTATGGATTAGAGGTGAGTACACTAATAGGTAGTACTACAATTATAGGAGAGGTCTGTAAGGGGTGCTTGATTCAGATTGATCAAGTAGAGTTGGAGGTAGATCTGATTATATTGCAGCTGAGAGAGATAGTTATTATCTTAGGCATGGATTGACTCACTACTCATAGGGCTATCATGAAATGCTATACCAAAGACATAGTACTAAAATCTTCTAGTCAGCCGAAGGCAGTATTCAAAGGAATTAGTCAAGCAGTGTCAGCCAGAATGATATCTTTTACAAATGCACTGAGGTTGATGCAGGGTAGATGTAAGGCCTATCTAGCCCACGTCATTGATACTAGAGTTGAGTAGAATATACAGGACATTCCTGTAGTTAGGGAATTCTGGGATGTGTTTCCCACTGAGCTACCTAGATTACCTCCAGATCAAGAAACAGATTTCACTATTGATCTAGTTTCAGGTGCTACTCTTATATATATTCCTCTATATAGTATAGCACGTGTGGAACTAAAGAAATTGAAGGCTCAACTACATGAGTTGTTAGAAAAGGGTTTTATTAGACCCAGTGTTTCACCTTAGGGAGCTCCATTGTTGTTTATAAAGAAGAAAGATGAGAATTTAAGGCTATGCATCGACTATAGGTAGTTGAATCGGGTGACAGTAAGGAGAAAGTACCCATTACCTAGAATTAATGATTTGCTTGATCAGCTACAGGAAGCTTAGGTATTCACCAAGTTGGATTTGAGATCTGGTTACTATTAGTTGAAGATAGCAGAGGTTAATATGCTTAAAAGTGCATTCAAGAGTAGGTATGAGCACTTCAAGTTTTTAGTTATGTCGTTTGGGTTAACTAATGCCCTAGCAGCATTTATGGCCTTAATGAATAAGGTGTTTCAACCCAACATGGACCGATTTATGATTGTATTCATTGATGGCATTTTAGTGTATTCCAAAAGCAAAGAAGAGCATGCTGAACATTTGAGAGTGATTTTATAGATCAAGAGGGAAAAGTAGCTGTATGTCAAATTTATTAAGTGTGAATTTTGCTTAGATTAAGTAGTATTTTTGGGACATATAGTGACTGGACAAGGCATACAAGTAGATTAAAGGAAGATAGAGGCAATGATGAATTGGGAAGCTAAGAGGAATGTGTCTAAAATTTGAAGCTTCCTAGGATTGGTTGGATATTACTGGAGGATTATCGAGAGATTTTGTCTAATCTCAGCCCCTCTGATAAAACTTCTGAGAAAGAATGCAGTGTTCATATGGAATAAGGAGTGTCAAAAGAGTTTTTAGGAGATGAAACATAGATTGACTACTAAAGCGGTGTTGACTATTCCATTGGGGACTGAATGATATATAGTATATAGTGATGCTTCACATCAAGGATTGGGATGAGTGTTGACGCAGTATAGCAAGGTGATTGCCCATGCATCGAGACAATTAAGGTCTCATGAGATTAATTATTCGATACATGATTTAGAGCTAGCTATAGTTGTCTTTACTTTAAAGATTTGGAGACAATACTTGTATGGAGAGACCTTTCAGATTTATACAAATCATAAGAGTCTGAGGTATTTGTTGAGCCAGAAGGTGATGAACTTGAGACAGAGGAGATGGATTGTGTTACTAAAGGATTATGACTGCATGATTGAGTACCACCCAGGTCAAGCTAATGTGGTGGCTGATGCTTTGAGCAGAAAGTCTAATACCAGTGCAACTCAGATTCAGTTATCGAGGTTACCCATCTTGATTCATTTGAGAGCTCTGAATGTAGAGTTAAATCTGGAGCAAGATGAGGCACTGATTGCTACTTTGAAGTTGAGACCAATGCTACATGATAGAATTTGAAAAGTTCAGAGTAAAGATCCCGATATGGTGACACTTATAGAAAAAGTAAAGATGAATCCGAATTCTGAGTTTGAGCTGAGAGATGAGACATTATGGTTGAAGCATAAACTATGTGTGCCCAATTTGGAGGATTTGAGAAAGAAAATTCTTGAGGAAGCTCATAGGGCCGCCTATACTATGCATCCTGGTACTACCAAGATGTATAACATGCTTAAGCAACATTTCTGGTGGCCCAGAATGAAGAAGCAAGTGGCGGAGTATGTATCTAAGTGTATAACATGCCAGCAAGTTAAGGCTGAGCACCAGGCTCTAGTAGGGAAGCTACAATTTTTGCCCATTCCAGAGTGGAAATGGGAGGGGATTACAATGGACTTTATTCTAGGATTGCTAAGACTCCGAGGCAGAATGATGCAATATGGGTCATAGTGGACCAGTTGACTAAGTTTGCCTAATTTTTACCAGTGAGAGAGAATAACTCACTAGATCAATTGGCCCCGAGATATATGAATGATATGGTGAGACTATATAGGGTTCTAGTATCCATTGTATCGAACAGGGATCTCAAATTTACTTCAAGATTCTGGAAGAGCTTACAGTCTGCCATGGGTATAATGTTAAACTTTAGTACTGCATTTCATCCTCAAACAGACGGATAGAGTGAGAGGACAATAAAAACTGTTGAGGATATGCTAAGAGCTTGTGTATTAGAGTTTCAAGGAACTTGAAATTAGTACATAGCACTGATAGAATTTGCATACAACAACCATTATTACAGTAGTATCAGGATGGCACCGTATGAGGCACTATATAGTAGAAAATGTCAATCGCCTTTATATTAGGATGAAGAGGGATTAAGAATGGTTGAAGGCCTAGAGTTGATACAAGATACAGTAGATAAGGTGAAGTTGATCTGAAGCCGAATTAAAGCGGCCCAAGATAGACAGAAGAGTTATATGAATCAACATCGAAGGGATATGGAATACAGTATGGGAGACAGAGTATTTCTGAGAGTGTCACCTTGGAGAGAAGCATTGAGATTCAATAAAAAGGGTAAGTTGAGCCATAGGTACATTAGTCCTTATGAGATCCTTAAGAGGATAGGACCTTTTTCATAGAAGTTGGCTTTACCGAATGAAATGTCTCAATTGCATAATGTGTTTCATGTGAGTATGCTCCAAAGATACCGATTAGATCTGACATATGTGATACCAACTTAGGATATTAAGGTTATTAGTAACATAAGCTATATTGAGGGGCCGATCAAGATCGTGAGATCTCAGCTCAAGCAGTTGAGGAACCGAGTCATTCCATTAGTGAAAGTCCTTTGGAGGAATCACTCAATTAAGGAAGTCACATGGGAAACAGAGGAGCATATAAGGAGATAATATCTCCACCTGTTCAAACAATTAGGTAAGAATTTTGAGGATAAAATTTCTTTTAAGGAGGGCAGAGCTGTAACATCTCGCTACCTGATGGGAGGTTAAAATAGTAAATATGAAAGATTATTGAGAGATTAGAAATGCATTCATATTCATGCATTATATGTTATGCACATACATATGATTATTGAACTTTTGCATATGAAAATAATGATACATGCATTCATGGATAATTCCGTGTATAATTGAATTGTGATGTTATGATATGAGAATTGTGAATTTGTTGTATTAAAAATTTAATTGGTGAGTGTATTTGTTAATTTTAAATTTTGGTGAACTTTAGGAATGATTTCCGAAAATGTTGGATATTATTGTACAAAGAAAAATACCACTTGACAAGTAAATTGATGTATGGAAAATAGAAATAAGAATAAATGATGATGAAGAAATTTTGGGAGTTCACTTCATAACTTTTGTGATAATGATTTTGAAAATTCAGAGACAAATTGGAGAAAAATATGGAGTAGATTGAGCTAGTAAATTGATAACTAGTCTAAAGCCATAGAAGTTACATAAGTAACTTAGTTAAGTGACACTTTTTGATTTTGTTAAAAAGACTAAGTTATGTTCTTTTAAAGTTGAAAGACTAAGTACTATTGTCTGTCCTAGTTATCTTCATTGTAGCTGTCTTCTTTAAGTTTCTTTCTTATACATAGAGTTTTTCATTAAATATCCACCAAAATTAAAATTTGCTTTTCCTTATCTTCTACCACTCCCACTTTGTTATCTACTTCCTTTGCCTCCAGAAAACCTGACCTAAACCATCTGTAAGATGAAGTACATGGTTGCTGAAAATTAAGGCTTCTTGATATTTGAAGATTTGGAGTTTTAACAAGTAAGTATCGTGTTAATCCTTATAAGAAGTAGGAATATAAGATTAAAAAAATTAATGATTTAATTGTCATTACATGATCATGGGAATAATGGCCATCTTCATGAACACTGTACAAATAATATGAAAAATCTGGATATAATGTTATTTAGAATTTGATGATTATTCTGTGATCAGATAACTTAAAAATGATTTTCAGTTAGAAAGAACCATAAAAATATGCATAACAAGAGTATAAAGATAATGAAAGTTGATAGTGAAATATATGCTCTGTTTTTCTCTGCAGTGTTTATATACATGAATATTTTGGTAACTTAAAGATGAACAAAAAAAAATGAATTTAGTGTCAAGGGATAGGTGTAAGGTGATGTTTGGAGATGACTAAGAATGATTAAAGTGTTAGTTGGAGGAAGAAAATGAGTAGAATACAGAAAATGAAAATATAGAAAAATGAAAGTGAAGAAATACTGAAAAATGGTGATATACGTGAATGAGGTTCTGTTTTGATGTTTGTGTGTAATCATGGTTTTTGATCTGTTTATGATGTGTTGAGCTGAATGGGAGTTGAATTGGTGAAAGGAAAATGGAGAATGTATATAAAAGAAAATGTAGGAGAATGAAAGAAGAAACACAGAGAATGAAGAAGATGAGTGAATGAATTTTCTGTTTTTAATGTATGTGTTTTAATCCAAAATTTAGAGTTGATTATGAATGATTTTATTTGAATGGGAGTCAAAAATGGGGGTTGAGAGGAATTAGGGAAGTTGGTTTGAAAGAAAAGTAAGAATTTATGTTAGCGAAGTTAGTTTAGAATAAAAGAAAGAAAAAAGATAAAGGGGTAAAAATGTGGTCTGAAACTTCAATGATTAAACTATATTGATCTAGGAAGATTTTGATAAAATTGTATTCATAAAAGTTGTAGATCTTTCTTTTAGATTTTTAATGATAGAAAGTTTGAAATTTTTGGATTTCTAGATTGAAAGTTATAGATGTTAGAAGTGAGGGTATATGAAGCACGATCGTGAGCCCGTTATTGATTCACTGAATGTCGCGATCGCGACTTCTAAGGTTAAAGGCTGACAAAACATCCTTCAATCTTTTTCCTATATCTCCTTCATCCGACCTTCAAATGACATGAGACTTAAACCATTGGACTCTTAACACACCAATATACATCTTCACAAAATATCTTAGTCATCTGAAATCATTTGGGATAGATCTAGTGAAAAAGGTGGGATAGGTCTAGTTTAGTGTGCACAGGCGTGAGTCACTCTCACACTCGTGACTTTTCTTCCTCACACCTGTGAGTCGCTTACACCCATGTTTTTCACATGCATGAGTCACTCACACCTGTGACTTTTCTTCCTCGTTCTCGTGAGTGTTTATTGGTTTTATTTGTCACATCATGACACTATGCTCTCTAATAGTATATGCACCTGAGAGCATCTTGTAAGCTGAACAATCTTGCTTCTTTTTACTATAACTTCTTCTGTAGACCTCCAAATGACTTGATTCTTGAACCAATAGGTTACAAACACATCATTATACCTCTACATGAAAATTGGTAGCATTTTTAATTTATTTAAAAAATATTGATTGATGGAAAGTGAGGGAATCTGTTGGAATAGTATGAACTGGTATGATTTCACTGAACATGCTTGGGCATTTTGGTTATATCTTATTCTGTACTCATACAAATGGAATGATTTTTTATTTAAGTAAACTAGAGACATAGGGCTACAAATTTTCTAAAGAGATGAAATTTTAATTATGTCCCTAGAATTCCATATTTTGAATTAAAATTAGTTTCAGAATGTTGTTTTTAGCTTATGAACAGTCCAAAATGTTTGGGCCATAACTTTCAAATTTCTAAATCGAATTAAATGATTTTGGTGTGATTAGAAACTTAAGAGATAGGAGAACAATTTAAAGAAGAAAATACTGTCAAATTACTTCACTTTCATGGTCAGATTAATCATGCAATGTAGACTCGAAGGTGTGTTTCAAGAAAAAAGAACCTGAATTTGAACAAATGAGTTATGAAATTAGATTTTTATGGTTTTATTGAAGCATAAATCATAAGCATAAATGATACTTATGTGATATTGGAAATATGAATGTTTACATGACAAGGATAATAGAATGATACTCGGGATTGTTATGAACACGCATTGTATATATTTTATTACATATATGTGCATTATTAAACACTTATAATTTTGCAAATTATGATATATGTGTATGTTATTTGATGTAGAGGAACAACAGGAACGTCAACCTCTAGTTGTTGACGGAACTTCCAGGCATTAGCTTCAGGAGCGACTTGTGAGTAACCTGGACGGTCTCACTTAATAAACTGTTTGTTTTATATTATGTTTGAATTATGAATGAATGTAATTTGATTATGTTGATTCCGGACAATGAAGGTCCGATTATTGTGAAATATGAATGAGATATTAAAGTACTACTTTTATGTGAATGTGACAAACTAAATGTTTCATGACATGATTGATTATGACAGATACATTCCATACATGAATGCATAATCAGATAATGAGAGTTGTGACCTGAGTAGCCATCGAAACCAAGCTTAAAGCTCCAAATGTGATTAAAAGTCAAAGGCTCACTATGTAAAATGAGCCCTGTATCTCCAGCAGATAAGGAACAATATGAATGAACCTGGTATCCACAATTGGTACCTGATAGTTTAGGCATTCGGTCACAATAACGTAATAATCAGAAGAAAAAAAAAATCACATGAGCATTTCATATGCATTTTATTAAGCATGTCGAATTGATTGAAAGTCTACTCTTGAGTGAGAATGTGATATGTGATGAATTATGCAAAGTTGTGAAATATATGTTATGTGTATTGATGTAATGTATAAATTGAGTGAACCATCAATGATGGTTACCTCATTGAGTTTACAAAACTTACCAAAATTATAACGTTGACTTTTCAGGACCGAGGGACAACTTTAGCTACTGAGGGACACTTTTACTCTTGGGAACAAGAAGAAATGACTCAAAGGTCGGTCAGCTAGATATGGATAGATTATATAGATTTTTTGTGTATTTCCTCTTTCATGTAGCGTCTTTTGTATTAGGATAAGATGATGTACATATTCAGATGATCTTGGAAAACTACCAATATAGACATTCGGTTTTTAAGAAATGAAAGAAGGAAATTGTTTTAAATTATTGTGTTTTTCCATATGATGTTTTATAATAAAAAAAAGATGATGCCATGTTAAGTGAATGTTGTAATTGATCGTAGCGTACCGTTATCATAGATTATGTATTGGAATGTTCTAAAGGTGTTCCAAAATGTACCTTAGGATAAGGGGATGCTACACATACCATGTCAAATAAATTTTCTACATGGCAATAAGGCTCTAAAGAAAAACAATATGAAATTTTATGTAGAAAATATTTAATGGAGTAGTTAATTTGAGTGTTCATAAATGTTTGGGTCCTACTTAAACGTTTATGACCCCATACCATGTCTTTTAAAATATTTATCAAACGTTTGAGTCTTATTTGAATGTTTGTAAACATTTAGGTCCTCCTTAAATTTAACCAAAACCTTTGGTCTTTTTTTGACACTATCTTTGTGTATGACTTATCAGGTTCCTAAATATGTTGACAGCAGATATAAATTATAATCCTAAATTATGTTTTGAATTAGATAAATTTAACTTCTTTAATTTATCTTTAAATAAATTACACCCATAAATTAAGGTTGACGTCTAGCAACGTATTATGACCACTCAATTAGGAACGTCTAATTGGTTTTGACTAATCCTTCCATGCATAATTTTTCATATAATACAGTTCTTTCATCATATAATATTCTAATTATACATAGATCATAAAATTAATGTCAACCTTATTTGAGTCAAATCATATTGGTTATCAACCATTAGTAATTGATTCAATTGATGACATTTGAGAACTATTTTCAAAGTGTCATTCCATCTTGGTAAAGGATTTTCTCAATCAATACTAATCGAGAATAACAAAATATTCTCCCTAATTACTGTAGGGTGATGAATCCTACATTGATGATTTAACTACTTCCCCTTAACTATCTTAAGTCATAAGTAGTATTAAAACTTAACAATCGTTATGAGATACTTTGATGATCTCAAATCAAAAGATCACTTATATAATTATCATATTGAGAATTTTCATAGCCTAACATTCCAAATTGATTTCTCATATTTAGTAAACTTATTCTCTAAGAAGCAACTACATATTTATTTAAGTATCTTCATACTTTAGTCTATGAGATCCATTACTTCTTTTATAAGAAAAACATAAAGTATACTATTTTTATATTTTATTAATTTTCAGTCCTAGTAAAACAATAATTGAGAATAATTTAAAGATAATTCATAAATATAATATTAGTATCATAATTATTATTTTATCATAATTTTATTTATAATAAATATTCCTTTCCGACTTTATCTTCAGCATAGTACGTAAATCAAGAACCACTTGACGTCTGCCATTTACCTAAATCATGTATGCCCAATGGTTCAACTCTGAGGGCCTTCCTCGTTTGGTTGGCCACGTTTATGTTCGTGATATGGACTCACTCTTTGAAGAAAATATTCGTCGTTTCTATCACTTGTGTACTTGGTATAGCTGGTGTTGTCTTGCTTGATTGAGAATTTTTTGTCAAAGGGATCATTCTCACTAGTTCTCTCCTATTACTGAACAAGAGAAGCTTGCTCTTGCTTAACCATGTGGTTTTAGGTTTCTCTCTCTCTGTTTGCTTTGGGTTCCATTTGTTTTATCTAGTTTTTTGACGAGTCGAGGATTGTTTGGATATTTGTGGTTGAACATAAAAAGAAATGAAGTGAAAATGTTGCTTGTATAAGTTCGGCTTTAGAGAATTCAAACAAGCCGTTTCAGTTTCAGTTTAACTTAGTCCATGAGTAAACACTGCCTAATTAAATCTTTTTTGTTTTGTTTCCGCCAATGATTTGAAGAGCTAATTGAAAGGGGTTTTGTGCTTAAATGAACCTGATCACTATTCACTCATTAATGAACCTAATCAGATTAACACTCTGAAGTTTTCTCTTCTCCCATTTAGATTTGTCATCAATGCTTGTCACTAATGCTAAGTTTGCATTATTTGAATGTGATAGATCACAATAATTACTAATTAATTTTTAATTAACTATAAAACTGTATGTAATATATGTTAGGCTTATATTTGATGATCATAATCTACAAAATTTTCCTAATGTTTGGAAAATTAATCAATGTTAGGAGTGTTGTGGATTGTGGGAGAGGACAATGGAGTAGGAGAGATGGTAAAGAATGGTGAGGTAAGCGATCTGTTTATATAAAGCAAAACCCCATTTGCTAGCTTTGTAATGTAGTAATAATCATTCAGGATGTGTAACCTAAATATTAATCTATTTGTGATTTTATTCTATTGACGAGCATACTAATTACTAAACACAATCTATCTACTGTTAAATTACTTTGCCTATTTACAGGTTTGACTGTAAGTTGAATTTACTTCAATGCCCTTTACTTTTAATTAGCCTCGGTGTCGTTTCGTCGCTGTTTCAGCCTATGGTATGTGGATCCCTATACTCAGTCCTCTGTCGCCGCTGAGATGACAAAAGTTGTTCCTTAGAAAACCCTAATTACAGTAGGAGAGAAAAAGGACTAATCAAATCTATAATATTCAGCGCTTGCAGCAAAGAAGAAGGTATTTCTTTTCTCGTCTTTCATCTTTAGCTTGCGACTTAACGGATGTCTTTGCGTGTTTTATTCTCTCAAAACGTTAATTTCAGTTATATGATATGTATTGATATGATGTTCTTTACTGGCACCAACAAGATGCAATCTAACTCTAGTGTGCCAAGAAAATAACACGAAACACAACAATCCACTGGAATCTTTTTTTTTCAGTTGGTTTCGGTTTTCAATTGGCAAATATAATTGATTTCAGTTATAATTCTTTTATTTTGTCCAGATTTCAGGATGAGGTTGTTAACCCACAACATGCTTTCATCGAACATTAAAGGAGTTTCCAGTGGGTTCCCTCTCGGTATAGAGGTGGAGAAAGTGATTGAGAAGCAAGTGGACTTCAATCCTGATTTTCTGAGGAACATGTTTGCAAAGGTGGAGTGGAAAGCCCTTGCTGACGCAGCTCGAACCATGGGCTATGCAGAGCTCCCTGAAGAAGCTGATTTGTCAATGCTGGAGTCTGATGACTTCCTCAAAAGATTTCACCACGCCTTGTTGGAACTCCATCTGGAGGAAGGAGCTTTGGTTTGTCCAGAGACTGGTCGCAAGTTTCCTGTTAATAAGGGTATTCCCAACATGCTCCTTCTTGAAGATGAAGTTTAGGTTTAGCCAACATCCATTTTTCTTAACCGTTATGTTCGCTTTCCATAGGTTTTGGGAGAATTTGTGATAGGTATTATTGCAGCTTAAGCATGTGCCTTGGGTTACTTTTATGTAACAATATGCTTCATATCTGGGGTTTGATTTATCACACCCTCCTTCCTAAAGGCTGTGGACTAAGCCAATTCTGAGGCGTAGTTGCTTATTCTGATTATGTTAATTGATTAGATAAAACCATGTCCTGCAATGTCTCTATCAATCATCACCTTTGTTTTAAATATGAGTAGGGAATGAAAGTTCATAGAACACATGTTTCCACCATCTTACTTCCAGGAAAATCTTCTTTGCAAAGCATATTAAACACATCGTGAATTGCCCCACAACATTTCTACTAAACCCTTAAATGTCTAACTTGAAATGATATTGTACAAACAATTTCTGTATTATTTCAAGAAAATGAATTTAAAGTATCGAATTTCTGTGATGGAAGGCTTGATTGGTTTCTGTTCTTCCTTTTCTTCCATCAGGGGCGAGGTGGGACACCAAAACCCCAATTCTATCTTCAAGTTTATAAGTTTCTCCTTCCCTTTTGTCTGTACAAAGATGTCTGTAGAAACAGTAAATGTAAATGGCTAGGATGACTCTCCTGCCTCGAACCCTCCCAGGACGCAACCATCCGGCAGCAAGTTCTTAGAGGACCTGTTATCTTCCTTCATGCTAATTTCAGAACGATCTTAATGAACTTGTAAACAAAGCAAATTCATTGAAGCCCAAGGAACTAATTGAATGTAAAGAATACTGGTTATCAGAGCAGAGAAACAAATCATGGTAGCAAAATTTCAGTGGTAAAAGAAAACCTTGAAACCAAGATACGAAAATGCAAGATCTATGCTAGTGTTGCTGCAAATAAATTTTCAAGATCACGAAGGTGATTACGAGTGGTTTCACCTCATATGCTAAAAATAACTATGATAAAAAATTTTAATATAGCGAGCAAAAGTGTTTTATTCTGTAATACCATTAACCAACATCATAAGGTAAAAGAGAGAAATTGAGCATTCAAATCAACAATCCAGCTATTGATGAATGTGCATGTATTATTATGTGCAGAGTTCGACAATTTGTAAGGAATTGCAGGCAGACACAAGTTATGACCACAGTCCTGAGAATCTAGTGAAAAGGTATGGTGGAATTCATAACTCGTAAGCCGGTCCACAACACATGGGACTTTTCATCTACGTACATGCAATAAGTTTGGGTATTTGTCCTGCACAAAGAGATGGAACTCCACCGAGCTCAACAATCTTTCCACATACTTTTAGTAGCCTGGACTTGCAATTGATGTTATCTTTTCAGAGCTTCAGTACAAGCACCAACAGCAACCCCGTTAAACAATGTTCTAACTGGTCCCAGCTCCAGCTGATCCAAAGCATTCAATTCCTGCCTCACATTGTTTCGTATTTTAATATCTTTCCTGCCTTGAAGATAATATACATACGCTGCTTTCAGCGATAATATACGCCATATAAACTGCTCTTGAAGGTGCCAGTTCAGTTTGAATCTTGTGATGAAAAGCAGCACTAATACCACCCAAAACTTACACCCGACACCCATCAGCCACCATTTTTGTTCTGATCTGAATATGTAAACAGCCATATACTAATTTATTATTTATGAATATAATTGCTTAAGGTCTCATGGTGCAGACAAGTTAGAAAAATAACAAACAAGATGACTTGGAAATCCATTTCAAGCAACAAAACAAGTTCATAGTTTGATCCGTCAAATATAGAATGGTGGCATTGTAGCAGTGGATTAGTTACAGCCATAAAAGGTCAGGTCTGGATACTAGTTCGGAGATGGATCTAGAAAATTGCATGAACCTATTAGTCTACAAAAGAATAGATAGGGAAAAGGAAGATAGGCGTAGAGAAAAGCCAGCAGCTGCAGCAGCAAGAAACCTATCAAGTCGGTGGTTTCCTCATTCGTAGAGAACCTGAGCAATTGATTTCTTTATGTGTCATATGTGTTTGTCTATATCCTTTAGTTGATTGGTAGGTTGTACTTTGGTAATATAATTATTTAAAAGCATTTTTTATTTTATGCGTATTTAGATGTATATGATAAAATTTATAGATAAATATACAATACAAATAAAATTATAATAAGATCGTAATTATAAGATTTATATTGTATTCATATATTATATCCAAATTATTCTTAGTCATTGTTCTATTAAGACAAAACTTTAATATAGCGTTAAAAAATAGTACATTTTGTATTTTTTTCTTATAAAGGAAATAGTCAATCTCATAAACTGAACTATAAAAATATTTAAATAAATGTGTGAATGCTTATTAAAAAACAAGTTCCTTGAACTAACCTCGTATGAAAAATCCATTTGAAACATTAATTGTGTGTATACGAAAATTCTCATTTTGATGATTATATAAGTGATCATTTGACTTGATATCTCTAAAGAATCTCATGTCAGAATTGTTATGCTTAGATAATACTTAGGACCTATTATAGTCAATGAAAGTTCAGTAGATAATTATTGGACATAGCATTAGTTATATAGAGTGATCAATATAGGATTCATCATCTTAAAGTAATTAGAGAGAACATTATGTTATTCTCAATTAGTATTGATTCGAAATTTTTTTGGCTA
Organism: Erythroxylum reticulatum; assembly: GCA_025504915.1. Taxonomy (NCBI): domain Eukaryota; kingdom Viridiplantae; phylum Streptophyta; class Magnoliopsida; order Malpighiales; family Erythroxylaceae; genus Erythroxylum; species Erythroxylum reticulatum. Next base: position 10,316,350 of record JANSVA010000006.1, read on the forward strand.
AAGTGAAATGACTTGTGAAAATAGTTTTCAAGTGTCTTTAATTGAATCTTGCTAATGGTGGAAAACTAATATAATTAGAGTTAAATAGAGTAGACATTATTTTCATACTTTATGTCCAATTTGAATATTGTATAATGAAATAATTAAATTATATGAAAAAACTATTCACGAAAAGGTTAGTCAAAACCACTTTAACATTCCTAAATATTTGAGTAGTTATGATGCATTACTAGGCATCAATCTTGATATGCTAGGCATCAATCTTGATATATAGATATAAATTATATAATTATAGAATTAAAGATAATTTGAAAGAGTTTACTTTATTTAATCATAAACATGATTTAGGGTTATATTTTATATCCATAGGCAACATAATTAGGAACATAATGAGCTACACATAAAGAAAAAGTTGAAGAGAGAAAAGGTGCTTTAGTCTAGTTAGATTTGATTGTAAAGTTTGAGAAACTTTATAATTAAATATGAGATATCTAGTAAATAATGATCAATATTAGATATTGGATCTTATTTGAAAATAATTAGTATTCAATTAAATTAATTATAATTATAATTAAATTTTAATTGAAATTATAATTTTATTTTAATCAAATTACTAAAATATATAAAAACATATTATAAATAATTTTAGGCTCAAAAGGAGCTAGCACTCCTTGCTAATCCTCTCTACAATAGTGAGAGAACTGTGGATATTATTAAAGGTCAGACACCTGTATATCTACAATGATTGAGATTAGCTAATTTTAGAAATAATTTTGAGGGTAGAGACAAGAAAAAGAATTAAGCTTTAGAATAAGGTACAAATTATGATTCATGATTTATTATATTTTATATGTTAACCATGTTAGAGAATTTAAATGATATTGACTTCAGGAAATCATATAAAAAGTTTTGTATTTATTTCACTATACGAGAGATCGGATTTTGTTCTAATTTTCCTATAATATGCACAAAATTGACAATTTTAGATGGATCTATGATGAGAATGTTATCAAAATTTCCCTTCCAAAAGCCTTTTAAGCTTATAAAAGTTACAATTCTCTTAACAAGCTCGAATACATTCCTTTGCTCATCAGGAACTATATTTTCCAACTTTAATCTTACCACCGGAGCAATAAAAATTATGCCACAAATGACAGCCACAAAAAAGGAAATCCTATCACAATGATTGCCATAATAAAACTCAGTTTAGGTTTTAATCCTCTTTATCATAAATACATGCGACTTGAAAATTCTAACAAAAGTACTTTCTTGAAATTATGGTTATGATAGCTCTCTTAGTTTAATAATAAAATTGCAAGTTCGAGTTCAATTTCATCATCTATTAAAAAAATCCATTAACATCATTCCTTCCTCTCCTAAAACCCTTATAAAAAATATGGTACTGATAAGAAGAATTTGAATAGGAGGAATTGCTCACAAAACAATATATTATGACTGGATTATGGGTTTATATAAGATTTCATTGATTAGACACAGCATGGTACATGACCTTGTGTCAAATATCTTGTTTTCTACAATATAAAGTTGAAATATTGGCTAAAACACAATTGTCTTGGAGGGGGTATTTAGTGGAGAAAGAATTTCTGAAGAAGTACAAGAATTGGAGCATAAGATTGTCAGTTTCTATACATCTTCTAAAAGAAGACTGTGTTCATATCAATGTCCTTTGCAAAATAAATAGTAATTACACAGTTTGAGATACAATTGTATCCTAAGTCATCTTTTTGGTGTATTGCATTATCTGAAATCATATTTTTAGGTGGAATTTAATCTCTTGTATCATATTAAAATCATATTTAAAAAAGGTTTGGTGTGGTAAAAGTTAATTAATGTAGGATTGTATTGGTCAGAATTAACATATAACCTAGCTTAATATATCACGATTGTCATTATTGAATGGTAAAAATAATCACTCTTGCTCCTGAGGATGTAGTAGCATCAATTAGTTAAAAATTGTTAAACTGTTAAGATGTTCTTATGTTTTTATTTGTTTCTTTTATATTATTATATTCCTACTACATATAATTTATGGACAAGTTATACAAGGCGTAATTAACTTAACAATGAATTTGGTTATAAGTTTGAAGTGAGGAAGTTTAACATAACTAAGAATTTTAGTTTGTGGCAGTACAATATTTGTTAGCACAGTAAGATATATTGAAGAGGTTATATGAGAATAAGCTAAAAGATATGAATGAGCTCAATTGAGAAGAGTTATAAGTATGAACATTTGAAACCATATCATATAATATTACATCCCTTATGGAGATATAAAAGAAGTTGGAGAGTCGATACATGTTGAAGTCTCTCACAAATAAGTTGTATTTGAAGTAGAGACTATACATGTAATAGATGTAGGAGGGATCAAACTTGGAACAACATATCAATGCATTTAACTAAACGGTAATTAAATTTTTAAGGCTTTAGTTGACTATTATATATAAGGATAAAGTAAAATTTTCATTCACCTTCTTCTATGAACATACGGTGACCACGCTTTTACTAAATAAAGAGACAATTAGCATAGAAGATAAAAATGTTGCATTTTTTTTCTCATAACTAATAAAGACAAAACACTAGTGAAAGGCCTCAAGGTGAAGGATTGTATATGAGAGGAAATCAAGGTCGTGGGAAAAAGCAAAAGAAAGATGACTTATTTAGGAGGAGTTCTATATCAAAATTCACGTATAACAAGATAATTTAGTGCTATAAGTATGAGCAAATTAGGCATATCAAGAAGGACTATCTAGTTCAATATAGTATATTGCAATGAAAGAGGCATATTAGATGTTTCAATTAGTTAACTATAGGAGACGTAGAATTTAGATATGAGATGCTTATATCATATGATACTAAACAAGGATTAATTTGTGTCATACATGCAAATCAATTTTGGTGAGAGATGATAAAGCTTATGAAATCATATGTTAAGATTAAAATATTTGATGACCTTGTTATGATATTGTGTCATGTTCAATATGTGCTAGATTTAAAAACTTATTTGATTTCTTTGGGCACCTTACATATGAATAGTTTTTGCTATAAAATCAATGAAGGCAATCTCAAAGTGGTTAAAGGTGTTTTGACTATAATAAAGGGAAAAAATAACAAATATATATATAGATTGATAAGGAGTACATTTATGGGTGGTGAAGTTGTTATAATAGAATATGAGGAAGATAATACTACATTATGACACATGTAGTTGGGTCATCTTAATGAATGATAGATAACATAAATTTATACAGTGAGCTTCTTGAAGGGTATCAAATGCTATAAGTTAGAATTCTAAAAGTATTCTGCGCTTGGTTAACATTTTAGGATGGCGTTTAAGATAATAAGTACAAAATTGACGGAATTCTAGATTATATGTATACTGACATATGGGGCTCCACTAGAGAGTTATTATGGATGGATCTTAGTATTTTGTTACATTCATTGATAAGTTTTTGAAAATTTTGGATATAATTATGAAGTAGAAATATGAGGTTTTTTAAAAATTTAAAGTATGAAAAGCTAAAGTGAAGAACCAAATAGACATCTAGATCAAGTACTTAAGATCACACTACAAAAATGAGTACATGGACCCATAATTCTAAAATTTTGTGAGGAAAATTTAGAGGCATTATACAATTTGCAGAGCATCACAATATAATGATGTTTTGAAGAGGATGAACATATTGATAATTCAAAAGGTAAAGTGTTTGAGGTTGAATACAAGCTGCCTAAAATTTTTTAGTTGAAAACAGTGAGCATAGCATATTACATCATTAATAGATCATCACAAATTTCATTATAAGGGAGATGGAAAAGAAAATGATGACATGGAATATGGTATATTTTTGAGCTTAAAGATATTTAGTTATCCCACTTATTTACTAATTTTTAGTGATGAGAGGTTTAAAGTGAATCAAAAATTTAAAAAAAAAGTGTATCTTTATTAGCTATCTAAAAGTTGTTAAGGGATATAATTTTTAGGATACAATACCCAAGAAGATGATGATTAGTAAGGATGCAATGTTTAATGAGTAGTATATATTGAAGCAAACATATATAGTGGATATATAAACATCAGCAAAGAGCGTACTAGCTTATAGATGTTATAAGTGAAACCAAATACCTATAATATATTGTAGAGAGGCTGGAAGTTCTAGTTCATGATAGAATTTCTAGTTTAGGTGAAGACTAGGCTCACAATATAGCTGCAGATAGAGAGAGATGCACTATTAATCTACCAAATAGATATAGTTAGGCAAACCTAGTATTCTTTGCACTTATCATCACTAATAAGAATCCAACAACCTTTCACATGGCTATAGGCAATTAGGATAATAAAATCTAGATAAGAGTTATGGTGTAGCAGAAGGATTCTTTGCACAAGAACCAGATATAAGAGTTGAGTTGGTATAACTTCTCAAAGGAAAGAGGCTTATAGGGTGTAATTGAGTATATAAATGGAAGTTAACAACATGAAAAAAAAGAAGGAAAATTTTCAAGGATTAACTGGTAGCAAAAGAGTATGCACGATAGAAGGGATTAATTATAATAAAATTTCTCTTTAGAAGTTAGCCATACGCTTATCAAGATAATGATAGTATTCATAGCTATTTTGGATATACACATTGAGCATATAGATGTGAAGAAAACTTTTCTTTATGACGACTTAGAAGAAGAAATGTATATAGAGTAAGTTGAAAGGGTTTAATCAACCAACAAAAGAGCATTTAGTATGTAAATTAAAAAAGTCATTTTATAGGTTTAATTAATCTTCATGATAATGATATCAAAGGTTTGGCTCTTACATAATTCAAATTAGCTACATGAAATATGAGTATGATTGTTGTATATACATTAAAATCCTTGATGATGTTCATTTATTTTTATGCTATTATATAAGGATGATATTTTGATTGTTTTAAAGAATGTGTAGGATGTAAATAAATTAAAGACCTTGCTAGGAAATGTATTTGAGATAAAGGATTTGGGTAGTACTAAGAAAATACTATTATCAAAGATAAGAACTCTACAGAATTGTGGTTATCTCAATGTAATTATATTGAGAAAGTGTTAAATATGTTTAGAATGAGTAAAGTTAAACCAATGAGCACGTTATTAACAAACCACTTCAAGTTTTCCCTTAATAATTGCCGTAAAATGCAAGATTGAAGATATGTCTAAAGTACCACATGTTAATATTGTGAGTTGTTTAATATATATGATAGTTTATATTGGGCCAAACTTGGCTTCTGGTGTTAGTTAGGTGAGTAAGTACATGCTAAAACTTGGCAAAAAAACATCAAAAAGCACTTAAATGGATATTCAAATACTTGAAATGTACGATGAACTACAAAATTATGTTCAATAGTAAATACAGTAATCCTTTAATTATAGGGTATATGGATTGAAACTATATAGGAGATTCAAATAATAATATATCTATCATAGGGTATATTTTAACTTTTATAGGAGCCTATTAGTTGGAATTCAATGATTCAATATGTGTTTTCACTGTCTACAACTTAAGTGAAATAATTAAAATGGTTGAGGCTACTAAAGAAGAATTATAGCTTGCAAGGCTAATAAAGCAAGTAAACATCGATCAAGGTAGAGTTTGAGTATATTATTCCATTTATTTAGTAAAGAATCAAGTACACCATGCAAAGACCAAGCATAGAGATGTAAGGTCTTAAAAGATCATGAAATTAACTGCATCTGGTAAATTCTAGTTGGAAAAGGTTTACACTTTAGAGAATGTAACTAATATCTTGATAAAGAAAATTTCTATGGAGAAGTTTAATCATTGCTTGACCTTGATTATTTTCTCGAGATATTAGACATGGAAATAACTCAACCTATTTAGACTATATTTTCTAAGGTAAAGATTTTTGTATAATGACTCATATACACAAACATACAATCTTAGAGTATTTCTATAAGAATATGGTTATGTATTAGGATGTATTCTTTGAAATGCAGAGTTGAAGACATGAGTAATAACAAAATTGGATTAGAGAAGTTCCAAAAGAAATAAACAATTAAAAAATGGGTTTGTCAGTTCTTATGTCTATGTTAAAATAAATATAGTTAAAAACATAACCTAAGACATGGAAGCATCCACACTCTTATCATTTTCTAGAAGAAATAGTAAATTACATGATTTAGGATATGACTTTTTTTCAAGAAATGTTTACGATAGACTTTCATATCTGAAAATATATTTTTAGGTTGAATTTAAATATTGAAAGAATTATAGGTATTATTAAAGGGAAATTTAAGTAGGATTGTATTAGGTAGAGTTTACATATTAATCATCTTCTATGTGACCCTAGTTTGATACATCGTATTATTATTGAATAGTGAAATAGTGGCCCTTGATCCCAATAATATAAGTACACTATTTGATTGAACTTCATTAAAATTTTCTTGTGTTCTTATTTATTTCTTTTTATACTATTACATTTTTGTAATAATGTTATTTGATTCATGTTTATATATTGAGTATTAAAAAAGGAAATTTATGTAAGATTGTATTCGGTAGAGTTTACATATAAATCATCTTTTGTGTAACTCTAGTTTAACGCATCATTATTATTATTGAATAGTGAAAATAATGGCCCTTAATCCCAATGATTTAAGTACAATAATTGATTGAACTTTATTAAAATTTTCTTGTGTTCTTATTTATTTCTTTTATAATATTACATTTTTTGTATATGTTTTATCAACACAACCTTTATAAAAAAAGAAAATAACAAAAGAAGACTTACAACATGCAACCTTAAGTGAATATACTACAATTCAAGCTCACTCAGCAAAAAATTAGAAATGTCATTATCAAAGAGACCTTTTACTTTCCGTCCATTATTTTGTACTTAACTATTTTTATCGAATAAAGTCATATATTTTTAATTGTATTGTTATCTCTATAGGACATGATCATATATTTTCGAGTGCATTATAATTGTATTTGTAATTATTACTTATTACTTATAGTATTTCAATATATATATAAATAATTTATAATAATTAAAACTATTTAAATAACATTTTATAATAATTAAAAGGATTATTAAGATAATATATTCTTTTTAAAAAATTATCACTTAAAAATTAGCCAAAATTTTAAATCAAAATGAACTTTTATTGAGAAAATTTTTAAATAAAAATCAATAATATGATGTGCTTTTTGAAATGAAAATTTAAGAAATAGGCATACTCGTGAATTAAATTGGCAGAAGATAACTAATTCTTGTTGGTTTATATCTTACAGTCAATCGTTTTAGTTGTAGTTTAGTGATAAAATAATTTAAAGGCAGTCTTTATCGTGTACATGTTTAAATATATATAATAAAGCCCATGAGATAATTATACATTGCAAATGAAATTACAATTACAAGATTCATATTGTATTTATGTATTATTCCAAAATTGTTCCTTGTCATTGTTTTATTAAGGCTGGACATTAATAGAATGTAAAAAAGCTAGCGCATGTTATGTTTTTCCTTATGAAGGAATTCGTTGATCTTATAAACTAAAGTATAGAAATACTTAAACAAATATGCGGGTGCTTGTTAGAGAACAAGTTCACTGAACATACTTGACATAAGAAATACATTTGGAACATCACTTGTATGTTTATGGAATTCTCATTGTTATGATTATATAAGTGATCCTTTGACTTGAGGTCAGCCGAATTATCTTGTATAGGGATTGTTATGTTTTTATACTACTTATGACCTATTTAATCATGAGTTGTTCAATCGATAGTCACTAGATGTAGCATGAACTATATGGAGATAATTGTGTGATCAAGATAAGATTCATCACGTTAAAGTAATTAGGGAGAATGTTCCGTTGTTGTCAATTAGTATTAATTCGGGTATCTTTAGCTAAGGTGAAATGATGCTTTGTAAATAGTTTACAAATGTTATTAATTGAATCAATAGCCAATGACGAAGAACTAATATGATTAGACTCAAAAGTATAGACATTAATTCCATGCTCTATCTAATTGGAACATTGTAGGATGAAAGAATTGAATTATATGGAAAAATCATACACGAAAAGGTTAGGAAAAATCACTTTGACATTTTTAAATATTTAGATGGTCATGACGCGTTGCTAGATGCTAAAATTGATTTATGATTATAAATTGTTTAATTGGAGAATTGAAGATAAATTAAAAGGAGTTTTAATTTATCTAATTCTAATTATGAATTAGAATTAGAATTAGAATTAGAATTTAAAATCATTGCCAACATATTTGGGAACCGAATAGGTCTCACATAAAGAATGGGATGAAGAGAGCAAACTTATTTTAATTAAGTTAGACTTAGATTGTAAAGTTTGAGAAACTTTATGATTAAATATAAGATATTTAATAAATAAGGACCAATTCGAGATATTGAATCTTATTTAGGAATAACTGGTATTTAATTAGAATTATTTGTAATTCTAATTAAATTCAATATGAGATATTTAATAAATAAAGACCAATGTGAGACATTGGATCTTATTTGGGAATAACTGGAATTTAATTAGAATTATTTGTAATTCTAATTAAATATTAAATTTTAATTGAAATTAGAATTTAATTTCAATTAAATTACTAAAATGTCGAAAACATATTATAAATAGACTTAAGCTCTATAGAGCTAGCACTTCTTAGTTAATCCTCTTTGGAAAAGTTACAAAGTTCTCTAAACTTATTTTGTAGATGTCATTAGAGGTTGGACACTTGTGCTACTACAATAGTTGAGACGGATCAATTTCAGAATCAGTTCGAGACATACGATAAGATAAAGATTAAGTTTCAGAATAAGGTATAAATTATGATTCATGCTTTGTTATAATTGATGTGTTAATCATTTTATATAATTAAAAACATCTTGGTTTTTAGGAAATCCAAGTAACGAAAAAGTAATGTAATTATTCCGCTGTGGTTGAGAATGGATGGCGAGCCAGTTTCCCAACGATTCTTGTATAGAAAAAATTTACAAAATTCACCTATGATATGTAAATAATTAAAAGAAATTTAGATTATTTATTAATATATGTAATAATTGACTATTGTAAAAAGAAGTGGAGGATAAACGTAAACCATTCACCCAGTCTTTTTTATCCTCGTGCTCTTTTCTTTAAAATCTCTCATTATTCGCATTCTTTTTTCAACTTCTCCTTCCCTTTCTTTTCAATCTCGAATTGAACCTTTTACATTAACTAATTCTTTGTTTTGATAAATTCACTCCTTCTACTTCTAATTCATTTAACTATTTCGTTTTAGTTTTCAACATTATTGTTATAAGTAAAGTATTTAATATTATTTATTGTAAATGAAAGTTATTATCTTTTAACTCTTCAACCATATAATTTTTTTAAAACTAAAATTATAGATTAGAAAGTTCTTGTCAAATTATTTAGTGAAAGTTCAAATATTTCTTATAAGTAATCCACTTTTATATTTTATTTTAAAATTTGTTTAATATTCACTTAGAACCACAAAATTGTATAAAATATTGAAATTTCATCTTTCTAATTTAGAGATTTTAAATTTTGGTTAAATCTTTATAATATATTGAATTAAAATGAGTGAAAATATAATAATGAGATTATTTTACATTAATAACATTAAAAATATTTATTTTTATATATACATGTTAAATTGTTATATTTTATACACAAATAATAAATTTTTAAATAAAATAATCATATTGTTTAACTTAATTATTATTATAAAATGATTTACAATTTATAATATATTGGAGGCCATAAAAAGATATCTATTATTTAGTCAACTATTTTGCTTATTAGTTGAGGTATATTTGAGCCCTCACATTTACACTACAATTTAATTTAGACCCCTATCGTTTGAGAGTGTTCAAAAAAGAACTTTATTGTTTTAAAATTATCTTTATTAAAGCCCCAATCAACGAAACCCTTAGCCATATTGAGTTTCATAAGTTGGGTTCAAATCTTCTGTCCCATTTTGCCTAGTACCCTCTGTCCCAACAACATTCTAACCATTCAATAATTAAGAGGGAGGAAATTTAAATGGTTGGGATGTTGTTGGGATAAAGGGTACATAGCAAAATGGGACAGAAGATTTGAAGCCTCATAAGTTGAGTGTTATGTCAGTATTGACGTAACTTTTTTAATTATGTTTTCAACTTTATGTGGGACTTACTAATGTCTAGCCCACGTGGCATTATTGAGTTCCAATTCTAAACTAACCCTCTTTTCTTATGTATGGGACCTCTAATCGTCTACTCTTACACCCTTTAGTGAATCAACAACATTATCTACCATTGCCTTTTCAATCCCGTAATATTTTTCCTGAATATTAAAAGTTCCACGATAATTCTCTGTATGTTTAAGACAGTATGATAGTCTTTTACTACTTTTCAATCTTTCATAAGTAGAAGAATACATAAATTGACACAATTTATTTATTAAGATGAAAATTTAAGACTTATCATTGACACGTATTGTAGTATACCAACAATTTATCTATACAAAATATTATCAAATGGATCGCCCAAAAATTTTATAAATAGTGGACTAGATGCCATTATTATAAAGCACAATTTATAAGCATTCACGTGTGCTTGATAAATTAAATTAGATATGTTATTCTATTGTGTGTGATAAAGACCATCCAGCTTAGAGATAACTTATAACCCTAGAAAATAATGAAGGTTGCCAAGATCTTGGACCAGAAAAAGATGATGAAGTTGTTAAAGAAACCATTGAATTAATGATGGAAAAGAACTAGGCTTGAAATTTTGTATTTGAGCCTGGGTTCAGCTTGATACTCGAACCTGATGACCTAAATGTGTCAAGTTTGGGTTGAGCTAGATTGGACAGCTTAAGATCAAGCTCGAATTAAATTATAAAATTTTAATAAAAAAATCTAAGTCAGATTTAGACTAAGCTGGGTCAAATTAGGGAAATTTTATGATTCATAAAAAGAACATGCAATAAGAATATCGTCGACATAAATGAGTATCCAAATAAAGGTAACTGAATCTTAAAATGAATAATGAGGTATAGGCATTGGAACCATAAAATTTAAGTTATGTAAGAAATTCACTAAAATGTTGGACCACTTTTTGAATCCCTACTTTAGACTACATAATGATATTTGTAATTTACAATTATAATCAAGATGTATAAGTTCAATAAAATCTTTCAGTTGCTCTATGAAACTATGTAAGAAAGCATTAGATATGTCAAGTTGGCAAAATTTTCAATCATAAATAATGGCATAGATAAAATTATCTGAGTAATGGTGATTTTAAACACTATATTGGAAGGTTCATCATAATTCACACTGCTTTCTTGAATATACCCTTTTGTCACAAGACTAACCTTATAATGTTCAATGTTACCATCAACTCTCCTTTTAATATTAAAGATCCATTCATTCTTATAATGTTTGTAATTAAGATCTAGGAATGAATGTCTATGTTTGATTGGATAAAAAGACATTTTTCAATTCCGGATATGGTTTAGCTTGGTTAAAGGTTCTTGATTTGGGTTATGATGAGAAAAAAGAAATTAAGTTTGCTTAGCATTTATTCATATATATAGTCTCAAATGGATAAAGTGAGTACGATTTTCTTGTTGTTGATTGTTGTGGTTATATTAAGTAAGGTTAATGACTAGGTTAAGAATCGAATTTTGGGTTAAAAGATAAAGGTGAAACATGTAACTTAAATACAAATTTTATTTGTTGGTGTTAGGGAGAAGGAAGAGTCAGTGGTATTTTAGTTTAATGTAAAAGTATGAATATTGGAACAGATAGAAAGAGAGAAGGTAGGAGATAATAAGGGATATAATGATTGCATATATAAAGGTTTTATAGGAGCCAAATTATGGCTTATATACCTAAATAGGTTAAGCTAATGATCGAGTTTTTGTCTTTTGCTGGTTATGATTAGAATATCTCCTAAAACGAAAACTCTTTTTCATTAAACCTAACATGTCATACAAAGTAAACACATTAGTGATAATATCAACATAGAAGAAAGTTGAATGAGAAGGAATTTGTCCAAATTAAATGCAAGTTAATTTAGAATGAAACTTTATTTGTTATAGGATAAAAAAAAGAGAGGGTAAATAGTATAACCAAATGGTTTATATTCCAAAATAATTTGGATGTTTATTATGCAATAAAAAATATGGTGACTTTTTTTTAAGTTATTAAAGAAGGCAAATTGTTGATTAACGTTGCACTTATTTGAAAAGCATAATTCCAATATCTTAATAGAACATGAATATGTGTAAGTAAATTAAGAGTAATGTAAACCAAAATTTTGAATTTTCTTTCTGTTGTGTCATTACGTTCATTAGTATATGGACATCCTATATATTGAATTATTCCAGTATTTTAAAATAATTTATTTAATTTTTAATATTCTTCATGTTGGATCCCATTTTTGGAACCCAAATATTCGGAGACATAATAAAGCATGTCGTCCCATAAGGGTGGTGTGCCCATAACAGTCGAACATCAAACAGTTAAAATTTTGAGAATCTCAAGCAAAACTTAATCATATTTCATTAAAGAATCCAAACAAAGCTTATACAAGTTTATATAAAATACAAAATACAAAAGTTACATATGATACAATTGAATGCTTATGCTTGATATGATTCTAAAATACAAAAATTCCTGAATTAGCTTCATTACAAAAGTCTCTATCTATCTATTTGGAGTCCCGATGTCTTGCAAGGATCGCTAATCTTCTCTTTCTGCACCTGAGGAGGGAATCGTGGGGAGAGCTACATAGCTCAGTAGCTAATATATTTATAGTCATTGGAACGAGCCACACAATCAAACATATATATATGTACATTCATATATTCATATATGTCTATATCTCATTGGGCTAGCAATTCAATCATTCACAATTCAACTTCACCATTCATAGTTCAACATATCATCACATATATCATGTCAAGTGTAATTAATCATCAAAATATAACACGCAATCTTGCATCATAACTTGACAAATCAAAATACAAATGCACAATAATTGGCTCGAGGGTTCCGTGGAAAAAAATAGAGAAACCGAAGTTTACTCCGTGAACAAAACGAATCCACTTTTTAGATTTCATATGCCATAAGCGGCCAGTTGGGAGAAGGCTTTACATTGACATGCACGTGACTATGAAACGGTTGCTCTCTCGCCTAAACAGAAGCACATAATCATGCTCAAATCATTCTATCAAATGCTTTCATACTTTTCATGCTCTTTCCTTTCTTTTCATTTATACAAAATGCCATGACAAGGCATAACATGTTCAAAATCACGATTCAATTATATCAAAATGTCATACTTCTTTCCATGCATAATTTAAAATGCATCATAGTAATTCACAATTTAGCCATTTCAAGCAAATCAACATTTACAACTAAGTCAATTTCAAACAAATCGATTTTCCATATACATACAAAGGTAAGAATTTGCCCATTTACACAATAACCATAAATATATTACCCATCTCATTTGCTTACAAAAATCCAAGTCAAGGTTGTCTTTCCCCTTGCTCTTGGGTAGGATTCTCTTGGTTCCCTAAAACAAACCAAGTCTTATTCAATAAGAATCAATAGAAATCCCATAATGCAAAATCATTACAATTTGTTATAGAATGCTTAAACCCAATCATTTTCTAAAGTCTATGAGCTAAAATCCTTTCAAAAGTACGAAAGATCCAAAATGATCTTACCTCTATTCTTCACCAAATGAAGGGATCTTTAGCTCAAAGGGAAGCTCTTCCCTTCCTCTATCTTTTTCTCTTTTTGAACCGCTTCAAAATCTCTCTCAAAAGCTAAGAAATGAAGAGACCCTAGCTCAACTCTCTTCTTCTCTCTCAACCACCGAAAT
>JANSVA010000006.1:10355519-10377343 GCA_025504915.1 Erythroxylum reticulatum
CGACTGCGGTTCGTTTGCACTAATTTTTCCTCGACCGAGTATGACCGCATATTTCCACGGTCAGTGCTATGGCCCCGATCTGGTATCCAAACGGTGCAGATCTTGGGGGCAAGACTATAGTCAATTGGATATACTTTGGTGCAAGGGGCATAACTTTTTCTGTAGAACTTGGATTGTGATCATTTAGGTATGGTTTTAAAGATGAATTCGAAATCTAAAACTTATACAAGACCTAGAAACGAGATTTAGATGTATAGAGGGTTAAATTTTCAATTTTCTGTAAGTGACCAGTAAAAGTTTGTTTAATGGACATGGATGTCCGCCTAATGGACATTCATGGGTCAAGTCCCTAATTGAGGCTTAAATGGGATTGAGCCTAGAATGATCCTTGGTTTATGTAACTAATGTATGATATGTTTGAAGTGAAAATTAGGGTTATAACTTAGTGAATGAAGGGATAATATCAAAGAACCCAAGGCATGACTATAATGGGAATTAAGATGTTCATATGATTGTAGCTATGATTCAAAGAAGTTGAGTAATATGTATTAAGTGATTAATTGTTAATGAGAATGGGATATTATGAGATCATATGAGGTTAAAAAAGAGATGATGAGAAATTGAGTTATGTTACAAAGTAATCAGGTGTTCTTGAGGTGTAAGCGCATGAATAAGCTAGACATATACAAAGGGTAAAGATTGAATGGAGAATTTTGAATGATCATGTACAAATGAAATGTAAATCTAAGTTCAATTAGACAAATAAGAATTTTGAAATAAGAATGAGCATAATATGTGAATTTAGAAAATATAGCCGGGATTGTTATTGAGCATGCATTATACATTACACATATACATGTGTGTAAAACTAAATGTTTATGTGATTGTGCAATTAATAATGTGTGTGCAATATGTGTTTTGCATAATGATGATACAGGATAGAACGTCCCCATTTAGACGTTTCCAGATCATAGAAGCTAATGCTAATCTAGAGCGTACTGTGAGTAGACCGAGATGGTCTCACTTCATTGTTTGTTTTGTTTTAATTTTGTACTAATTGACTACTAGATGATGTTATGAATGTGATTGATTGTGTTGGTTTCTAGACAGAAGGTCCAATAATGTGATGTATGAATGAAATATTGAAGTGCTCCTTGTATGTGAATTGGATGAAATACGTGATACATGACTTGGATTGTTAAATGCTGGACTTAGTTCAGACAGAAAATGTGATCATGCATATAAATCAAAAAGTGATACTCAACTCTAATGTTAAATGTCGAACTACGATATGATGATATGTGAATGTGAGTGAATGGGAATATGCAAATGTGATAAAGGCATTCTATTTCATGAATGCATGAAACATAATGGCAGTTGTGACCAGAGTAGCCACCGATCAGAGCTTAAAGCTCAACGTGTGAAAAAGAGCTTCGAGTTTAAAAGTGATTAAGAGCCTAAAGCTCTTTATGTAAAATGAGCCATGTATCCTATTGGATAAGGGATAGTTAGTAGTGAACCCGATATCCAATGAATACGAGACAATTTAGGCACTCGGTCACAACTCATGTGCACTGCATATTCATAATATGAATGATTAAATTGTATTGAATGTGAAATGATGTGAATGTGAATTATGTGTTATGTGACTGGGTGAGCCATCGATGCTAGTCACTCATCCAGTTCGCAAAACTCACCCAAAATTTGCAAATATTTTTCAGGATCAGAAGAATACCTTGTTAGGCAAACGGGAGTATACCTTCAGCATTTAAGTAAGGGATAAAGGATGGGATCAGTTCACATCTGCATTGGTATTTCCTTTATTTTGTATCAAATTGAGTCTTCCTCAATTACTGTATCTTGTGTATTTGAATATATTTGTTGTGTATAACTTTCCAATTTGGAAAGGTTTGTAAATGATTTTGTAAGGTAATGAAATTATGACTACAAGTATTTTGTATTTGTAATAGGCCCAAATGGCTATTGAAAATTTGATAATTACATTGTTGCGATTGAAAATGTTTACTAATAAAAAGGGCTCAATTTGGTTATGGATTTTCGCATATTATGTTTGATTGTATTAAAAAAATTTGTACTGAGTTTTGACTGATTGAGTGTTCTAGCATGTCACCCTTGCGGGCATGGACTTGGATATCACGCAGGATGTCAAGTACGTGTCTTGCGGGAATGGGGTCCTGCACTTTGTTCCTATTTTCTCTTCAGTACAAAGAAAAGAATTGGATTCATTCAATTTCTACTGATAGAATGCGAACTTGGTAAGAGGTGGCACAACAATTCTAGATTAAAAATTTTCCACCTAGTAAAGCTGCGAAGTTAAGAGTTGAGATCAATACGTTTAGACAGCATGACTTGTAACCATTGCATGAAGCTTAAGAGAGGTATAAAGACCTTTTAAAAAAGTGTTCACATCACAGGTACCAAAAGTGGATGCAAGTGGAAATGTTTTACAATGGGTTGAATGGACAAACTCGAACCATTGTAGATACAGCAGCAGGTGGTACTCTGATGAGAAAAACATCTCAAGAAGCATGTGCATTGCTGGAAAATATGGCATCGAATAACTACCAGTGGCTATCTAAGAGAGGAATTTTATAAGTGGCCTAAGTGACTCAATTATCTACTTAATTAGCAACTCTAACCAGTCAATTTTCAAAATTCATATCAAAGGAAAGACAAAATGAGCAGGTGGCAGCTACTAGTCAATCATTCTGCACCAATGATGAGGGGTGGAACAAGCCCAGTTTGTTAACCAAAGAAACTTTGGATTTAAGTCACAATCAATGGGAAATCAATATGGTCAAGGCTACAACTCTAAGGAGCAATATAACTATGGCATTCAAAGGAACATGCCCCACCCATCAGGATATGGACCACCACCTGCGGAACGAAGACCCTCTTTGGAAGAAATGATTGGCACTTTTGTAACTGAGATAAGGAACCGTTTTCACAAGAATGAGAAGGAGATGGATGAGCTAAAGATGCAAGTAACTAGTATTAGGACTTCAGTGAAGGATTTGGATGTTTAAATAGGACAACTTGCAAATACTGTTAAGAATTTGACTCATAGGACATTTCCAAGTAATACTAAAACTAACATGAGAGAGCAGTGCAAGGCCATCACTCTTCGAAGTGGAAAAGAATTGGAAGATTTGAAACTTAAAGAAAAGAGCTCCACTCAATCCAATGATAACGAAGGAAAGAATACTTGTGAAGAAGCAAGTGCACCTACACAAGTTGAGAAGGAAGTTAACTCGGAGAAGAAACTAAAAGGAAAACTGCAAACAAAAATCATCCCAAAGCAATCATATCCTTAAAGATTTAAACGGAAGAAAATCAATGATCAATTCACAAAATTCCTTGAAGTCTTTAAAAAACTTGAGATCAACATTCCCTTGATTGAAGCTATTAAGCAAGTACTGAATTAGGAAAAATTCATCAAGGACATTGTCACCAAAAAGAGTAGATTTGGAGACTATAAGATGGTATTGATGACCGAGTAATGTAGTACAATCTTGCAAAGAAAGTTACGGTAGAAATTGAAAGATTCGGGAAGCTTCACAATTCCGTGTGAGATCGACAACACATATTTTGGTAAAGTGCTTTGCAATTTGAGGGTAAACATAAATCTCGTGCCTCTTACCATCTTCTAAAACATGGGATTAGGATAAGTCAAGCCATCGACAATTTGCCTCCAACTAGTCGACCGTTACCTCACTTATCCTCGACATGGAAGAAGATAAGGAGATCCTAATTATACTTGGTCGAACATTCTTAGCTACCAGAGGCGCAGTGATTGATGTGTAACAAGGGGAATTAATCTTGCATGTAAATGACTAGAAGGTGAGGTTAAACATATACAGATCACTCAAACATAGAAGTAATACACCAAATTAAAATTGAGTAGATGTCATGTCCTTTTGTGTGGTAACATATTTTCCTTCCCTTATATCTAAAGACTCATTATTGACATATTTGGAAGGTATGTTTAGAAAAGATACTATAGATGATGAGGATACTTGTTTTATGATGGCATTGGATTCTCTTGAATGCTTGCAAAATTTTTACCAAATCAAGTCTTTTTTTGTGACTGATGTTGATGTTGTTGGTGATGTGAAAGATGCACACCCATCGATTGATTTAAAACCCTTGCCTGAAAATTTGAAATATGCATTTTTGGGTACTAATCAAACTTTTCCTATCATTATCTCATCTTCGTTGACTCCTTTAGAAGAAGAAAAACTGCTTAGGGTGTTAAGGGAGTTAAAAATTGCATTGGGTTTGTCAATTTCAGACATTAAGGGAATTAGTCTTTCTACTGTAATGCATAAAATTCTTATGGAGTCATTCATCCCTAACATTGAACCCAGAGAAGATTGAACCTAAAAATGAAAGAAGTGGTTAGGAATAAAATTCAAAAGTGGCTTAAGGCTGGAATCATTTACCTAATTTTTAATAGTTTATGTGTTAGTCCTACTTAAGTTGTTCCTAAAAGAGGTGGATTCACTATAGTTAAAGATGCAATAATGAGACTATTTCCAGTAGGACAGTCACTGGATGGAGGTGCATGGATTAAAGGAAGTTAAATAAAGCCACTAGGAAGGACCATTCTTCTTTGCCATTCATAGACCAGATATTGGACAGACTTGCTAGACATGCATTTTAATGTTTTTTAGATGGGTATTCAGGATATAACCAAATAGCCATAGCACCTGAAGATTAAGAAAAGACCACATTCACTTTTCCTTTTGACACATTTGAATTTAGGTGCATGTCTTTTAGTTTTTGCAATACTTCTGCGACATTTCAACGCTGCATGATGGCTATCTTTTCTAATATGGTTGAGAATTTCATGGAGGTCTTTATGAATGATTTTTCTATTTTTGGTGATTTATTTGATAAGTGCTTACATAATTTGTCTCTAGTGTTGAAAAGATGTTAGGATACCAACTTAGTGTTCAATTGGGAGAAATGCCATTTTATGGTAGGGGAAGGAATTGTGTTGGGTCAAAAAGTATCTACCTATGGCATTAAAGTGGACCGAGCTAAAACAACAACTATTGAAAAGCTTTCTCCACCGACAAATGTAAAGGGTATCCGTAGTTTCCTTAGACATGTACGGTTTTACTGGATATTCATCAAAGACTTCTTCGAAATCACTAAACCCCTTTGCAATCTCTTGAAGAAGGATATAAAATTTGATTCAATGACAAACGCTTGAAGACTTTTGAGTTGATTAAGAAAAAATTGATTTCAGCTCCTATGATGATCACATTTGATTGGCAACAACTGTTTGAAATCATGTGTGATGCGAATGACTTTGCAGTGGGAGCAGCTTTAGGCCAAAGACTTGAGAAAGTGTTCAGGGTTATCTACTACTTTAGCCATACTTTGGATGATGCCTAGCAAAATTACACTACTATAGAGAAAGAAATGTTAGCGGTTGTATTTGCTTTAGACAAGTTTTGGCTATATCATTGGGTCTAAGATTGTAGTTTTCACAGATCATACGCCAATCCAATATTTGTTTGCAAAGAAAAATGCCAAGACATGACTTATTCGATGGGTGTTGCTTTTGCAAGAGTTTAATGTGGAGATCAATGACAAAAAGGGGACAAAAAATGTAGTTGTTGACCATCTATGTTGATTAGAGCTTGACGAATCAAATACACTATCACCTATCCAAAAGACTTTCGCATATGAGTAGTTATTCAGAGTCAATTAAAAGCTTCCATAGTTTGTCGATATGGTGAATTATTTAGCTACAGGTTTGATACCTTTGGATTTAAATCCATCTCAAAAGAAAAAAGTTCCTAATTGATGCGAAAAGTTATCTATGGGATGAGCCTTTACTATTTAAAAGAGGCCTCGATCAAGTGATTCGAAGATGTATCCCGGAAGATGAAGTCCAAGAAATTTTGGAGCATTATCATTCATCACCATATGGAGGTTATTTTGGCCCAACAAAAACAGCAGCAAAAGTTCTCCAATCTAGTTTCTATTGGCCTACGCTTCATAAGGATAACTATACTTTCACTAAGATGTGTGACCGATGTTAACAAATGGTTAATATCTCATGAAATTTATGAGCTTCCTTTGACCAACATTTTTAAGGTAGAACTCTTTGATTTGTGGGGTATCAACTTCATAGGACTATTCCTCAAATCTTATGGACAATCCTATATCTTTTTGGCAGTGGACTAGTATCAAAATGGGTTGAACCCATAGCTTCACCAACAAATGATGCCAAGGTTGTTCTTAGATTTCTCAAGAAAAATAATTTCACAAGATTTGGCACTCTAAGGGCCATTATTAGTGATGAAGGTACCCGCTTCTAGGTAATCTTTTAACCAAATATGGATTTTGTCACAAGGTTGATTTACCTTACCACCCATGATCAAATGGCCAAGCTGAAATATCAAATCGAGAGATCAAGGACATTCTTGAGAAGATGATGACCCCCAACAGGAAAGACTGAATCTTGATGATGCCTTTTGGGTAGATAAGACGACCTTTAAGACTCCAATTGGCATGTTTCCATATCATTTGATTTTTGGAAAAGCTTGTCATCTTCCAGTGGAGTTGGAACGCAAGGCTTATTAGGCAGTTAGGAAGTTAAATCTTAATTGGAAAAATTGGTTGAAAATTGGTCTCTACAGTTATGTGAATTAGAAGAATTTCGAAATGAAGCATATGAGAACTCCAAAATATATAAGGAGAAAACTAAGAAATGACATAATCAACACAACATGAGGAAAGAATTTGCCTCAGGAGTGAAAGTTTCACTTTTCAACTCGAGATTGAAGCTTTTCCAAGTAAATTATGCTCTAGATGGTTAGGCCCTTTCGTTGTGAAAAATGTTACCTCCTATAGAGCAATTGAAATTGAAGGAAGTGATGGAAGAGCTTTCAAAGTGAATGGGAAAAGATTGAAGAATTATTATAGTCAAGAGTTGAGAAACATTGCAAGCATTTTGCTCAAGAACCTATGATCAAATGGCTACGTCGAGCTATTGACGTTAAACATAGCACCTGTTTGGAGTTGTGAATTCTGATTTCAAATCGTTGAGCCTTCTTTGACTCAAGGAGTCCTTATGTTCTCATGTTTTTAGGAAATTGGGGACAATGTCCCATTTAAGTGTGGAGGTAGGATCGGTTTTAAAATTTTTGCAATCTTGCACTTAAACTGTGACGAAGGTTGAGCTATGCCATTTTGTGATAGTAGTTGAATTGAGGATTAAGTTGTGTACTTGAATTTGAATTAGGCAGCTTGAGAGGAAGGTTAATCATATGGATTGATTGAAGTAGTTAGTTACATAAACCCCGTCAATAATATGATACTTAAGTGTTTAGGTAATGTATAAATTTTTTATGGATATTTACATAAGCACATGTGAGGTTTTGAGCCTACATAATTGCATTTTATATTCATTTCATTGTTTTTTGTTGTGTGTGATGCTCCCCTAGGAAGATTACCTCTAAAACTTTAATTGAACTGGTTTGAAACCATGAGATGCATGCTTTATGGAAATAATTAAGGCATTCTTTGTTTTAAACCCATTAGCTTCAATGACCCGCCTCATACATTATCCCTTGTAGCCCCTTTTAAACCTTCACCTTTTTGATTGCAAAATAAACACTAAAAAAAACCTGAGACTCCATTAGCCTTGCCTGATCATAAGTATAATGAAGTGCTAAGTGATCATTTGTTCTATAGTTTGGGACTTTTAAGCTTACATGTTATTCTGAGATGTTTATAGAGGTACTCCTACTCATATTTTATTAATTTATGTTGCTTTTGTCTAAAAAAAACTAAGACTCCATTAGCCTTGCCTGATCATAAGTGTAATGAAGTGCTAAGTGATCATTTGGTCTATAGTTTGGGACTTTTAAGCTTACATGTTATTCTGAGATGTTTATAGAGGTACTCCTACTTATATTTTATTGATTTATCCTGCTTTTGTTTTGTCATGTTTTTGTTGTTTTTCCTTGTTTTTAGTAAAAAAAAGAAAGAAAGAAAAATAAAAAAATAATAAAAAGAAAAAGAAAAAGAAAAAGAAAAAGAATTAAACATAGTAGCATTAGTTAGTGATAAGAAGTAGTAGTCCTATGTATTCATTTGCATATCTTAGACTTTGTATTTAGTTGTCCCTTTTACGTAGTGCTTTGTTAATGCTTGTGAGTTAACTCGTGACCTTTTTATCCTACCTTAACCCAAACCATATTATAACCCTAAATAAAAGTTCTTTTGATCCATGTTGTTGTATATTTTATGTGGTAGAAAAATGGTGAATATGCAAGCCTATGATAGTGTAGTCTTTTAGAGGGAGTCCTGATTGAAACACTAACCCTAAACACTTGAGTGATTTGAGTGAAAACATGAGAAAAATCCATCTGAATTTTATATATGCCTTTGATTAATGGTGTCTACCTTTGACCTTGTTTATGTGCATTGATGAAAAAAATTATGATATATGTAATAGCCCAAAGCTTGAGTTTGCCGAAGTTTGAATTAATGTATACACTCAGTTTTCTTTGAAAACAAATTGATGAATTTTTTTATTGTGTTTAAATTGCTTGAGGACAAGTTAAAGTTCAAGTGTGGGGGTATTTGATAGAGATACTAATAGGCTTTTGTTTGATGCATTATGTAAGGGAATTGTGTAGTGCTTTGAGGTTCTAAATTACTGATTTTATGTTATATTTGGATGTTAGGAGTTGTTTTGGAGAAAAGAAGTCAAAAGTGGCTAAATTAGAGAAGATACTAGCAATAGCCAAAAGAAAATACAATAAAAGAGTAAAAAAATCACAAGACCAATGGACAAAATGCATAGTAAAACAAAGCAAAACGCAGCAAAGGGCAACGCAGAAAAGAGAGAAAACACATAACCTCCAAAGTAGCCTTTACTCACAGGATTGGAAAAAAGGGCTGCCTCTATCCACTACAAAGCAAGCAGCCTCCACCAGACAAAAATGCAAGACACTGCCTCCACTCCACCCCAATCATGGACACAACCTTCAACAACACAACCTCCACTCACCAACGCATCCTCCACTCACCAATGCAAGAGAAGAAAGCTTCCAACAATGTAGCCTCCACCAGAATAAAGCACGTAGCCTCCACAAAAAGAACGCAGCCTCCATTAAAACAAAGCATCATAGCCTCTATCAGAACAAAGCACGTAGCCTCCACAAGACAAAGAATTAGCCTCCACCAGAACCAAGAACACAGACTTCACTCATGCACGCAGCCTCCAACAATGTAACTTCCAGATGCAAAATCAACGCAGCCACGTAAAGGAGAGGGGAGAGCACGCTAATTTTTGCAGTAGTTTAGAGTTGTGTTCTTCATTTATATTTGATTCCTTCATGAGTTTGTCTAGGATTTATGCTTTTGGATTGCTTGGCATCATAATTTGTGGCTAGAACCTTAATTTCTCTTAAAGATTTGATGTTTTGTTGATGCTTTAACATTAAACATTGCTGGAATTCATGACTGAATATTCACATACTTGTTGATTTTTCTTGGGTTTATTTGTTCTTCCTTTGGATCATTGAAAATTTGCTTGGTATAAATTCACCTTTGGAGAAAGGGGGTTTTGCTAGAAAATTGAATGAATTTCAGCTAGGATTTTCTTATAAGTTGGGAGAACTAAGAAACTTAGGAGGTGAAAATAGAAAGTTTGGGTTTGGAACTTAAGAAATTCTAGGATGAACTTAAGTAAGGGATTACTAATTGATGTCTAAAGTGGATAGATTAGTTCACCTTTGGTTAAAGGGGATTAATTACTCTTAAAATTCATATACAAGGTTAGGATTTTTCATTTATGGAGGATAGCTAATTCAATATTAAGGTTGGCAAAAATATCATTCCCTAAGAGAAAGCCATTCCCTATGGAAGTTAATACTTTTAATTAATCAATTACTACACTCTTTTCTTAATTAGTTATTGCATAGATATGTCACATTCATAGTTATTTTGGTTGCATTGAATTAGGTAGTTGCTTAGAAATTCATTTTAGTTTTTTAACTCTTTACATTGCTTTTAATTTCTAAAAATTTCACCAACCCCGATTTTAAACACCGTTAACTAGCGTAGATTTCGATTTTAAACACCGTTAATTAGCGTAGATTTGAACTTTTTTGTAATCCCTATGGATATGACTCGGCTCTTACCGATTTATTACTCACTTTGACAATTGTGCACTTATGGTTTACGATCAATAAGCATTTAATTTTTAAAGTGGTTATAGTTATTATTTAATAATAACTAATTAAGTGGTTTAGTTAACTTTAAGTAAAACCAATCCTTAATGATCATGGGAAGCACACAAATAGAAGTGGGTTTTTGGCTTCCTAATATAAATATGTTTCTATAATATCCTTCCGGAGCAACTCTTATGTAAAATTCAAGTTTTTTAAAATGTTTTTTTTCATGTCTTTCTATTTGTTTTCAAAAAGAAAAGGTCTCGTTATTTTCAATGTTTCAGATTAATAAATATTTGTATACTATCCTTTTCATGTATGTTGTTTACACTGAAGTCCTGGTACCTCTCATTGTTTATCTTTATGATTGCTGATTTTAGTATTAATGCTTTGGATGAATTTTACTAGTTGCCTTCTTCCTGTCCTAATTCGAGCAATCTGACCTCCCTTCTACCATGATTGTATTATGTTGACAAACAAAATGCATGCTTGTAAAAACTTATTCAAAAAATAAAGGCATTTTTTCTACTTTTTTTAATGATAAAATGCAATGTTTTAAAAATTAGATCGAAAATTAAATCAATAGGAAGAGATCTTTAAGGCTTAAAGATTTAATTAGTAGTAGACCGTCCTTAAATCGATATATAGTAAATAAGAAATAAAAATTATAAGAATAGTTTAAATATAATAAAATAATTTATTGAAATAAAATGCATATATCAATGTCTGTTGATGTATATTAAATTTATAATAATTCTAATATTTCAAACTATTATTAATTCTAATATAAAATTAAAATAATAACAACAACAACTAGTAGAAGTCTTGTTGCGATGCGGGATCTAGGGAGGTTCATTAGTGCACAACCTTACCCCTACCTAGAAGAGAGGTTGTTTCCGATAGACCCGCATACAAATACGTCATGAAGATACCACAAAATTTTAAATGAATGTGTAGACATTAAAAAATAATAAAAATAAACAAAAAGATACATAAAATACTATTAATAATAATAAATAGGTATTATAATGAAAATAACGAACATTTAGAACATGTCAAAGATTAACAATAAATGGTAAGATAAATATACATACCAGAAAAGACGATTGAATAAGAGTAACTTTAAACAAGCGAAAAGGTAAAATACAAATACTAACAAAAAGAACTCGTACAAGAGTAACTCCGACTAGGCCAATCAATACAGTAAATCCACTAATAATGAAACTAACTAAACTAAAATTGACATGGTCTAATAGCACCTATAAGAACATGAATGCCCTTTTTAAAAGAGCTTCTTTACTTGTATCTTAGTATGTCAAAGTTTTCTATTTTGGGCCAAGTCCTTGATGAGATCCATCCGAGCTATATCATTCTTGATTACTTCCTCCCAGTTCTTTTTAGACCTTTGTCTTTTCCTCTTATAGTCTCTAAATATTATTTTCTCATATTTTTTCACCAAAGAGTCAGGATGCCTCCTTTTAACATATCGGAACTACCTAAGTCTTGTCTATCTCAATTTGTCATTATACCTGCCACCTTTAGTTTGTCTCTTATCATTAGATTCTTAACCTTATCTCTTCTGGTAAGGTTACACATCCACCGAATCATCCTTATCTCTGTAAATAAAAGCTTATTATTATTATTAAAATATTTTTGAAAGAAATTATATCTTATCATTATCAAAAATTTTAAATTCTTCATGACTATTTAACACTACAAGAAAATTACAAATTATCGACGAAAAATTCCTGATGGACGAAATTCCTTAGTAGATTAGCGACATAAATTTATTTCTTTTAGTACTTGTTAGAAAAATGGTATTTTGCGATGGCAAAAGAATCCGTCAGTAAAGGTGGAGGCAATTTATACGTAAAACTTTAGCAACAGAACTTAGCAATGGAATAGTGAAAGTCATCCTAAAAGTAGGCAGCAATGGTTTGCGGTAAAAATAAGTGACGAAGTTTACCGCTAAAAGAAATTTCTACGGGGAAATTACCTACGAAAACTCCATTCCATTAGTAATTTACCTACAAAACTATAATTTCATAAGTAAATTCAAACAATGTTGGTATTGTTGTTTAAATTTAAAGGAAAATGACATTTTAATTGTTAATTAAATTAAATATACAAAGCCCGCCCCCTCCCGGTCGTTCTTCTTCATTTTTTTATTCTTCTTTGTTGCTCCTCTTTGCACTATCTTCTTCCATCTGCGGTCGTCATTGCTCATCTTCTTTCATTCTTCCAGTAACTGCTTTCATTGTCTTGAATTTTCCGTCTCGAGGTTGGTTGTCTATTTTCTACTCTTAGGTTAATTTTTTGACTTGAATTTTTATAGTGAACTGTTGTATGTTCAATGTCTTGGTGTTATTGTGGATTGAGTTATGAGGGTTTATTTAACTTGTTAATAGCTCAATTTTTGTTGTTGCGTGGTTATGTTGGTGAATAATGGAAAAAGACAGTTTTGAAACAAACTAAGGATGAATTTCAATAACGTACTAAGTGTTTAATGAAAGTTTTGTAAGAGATCTCTAACATCATTTGTAACGTGTATTATTTTATTAACTTATGATATGCTATTTATATTAAATTGAAGTTCTTGAAAATCTAATTGCAATTTAGATAGTATTATTTTTTAACTCTCCAACAATGTTGAGTATCTTGTAGATTTGAAGTATAAAAGAATATTTTATACTAGAGAATTTTCAATTCAACTGTCTAGGTGTTCAAGGAGCTTTTTATATCCTTTTATTACTCTTGATGCACAGTCTTAAGGATAATATTGTTCTAGGTGTAGTGGTGGACTAGAGTTAAATCTAATTACATTACTTTTTTGTCATTTTTATATATTTTTAGATTTTATTAGGTTATGAGTTTAGGTTCCCATTGGTATCTTTAGGTTGATGAAATAAGTTTACATAATTTAAGATTGAGATTGAGAGTTAAAAATTAAATTCATAATATAATTAAGCAGATGCTATGTAATCTTAAGTTTGTGAATAATATGAAATTGATTTTGTTAAGTAAAGGACATGAGTGATCTTATAAGGATTGATGCATTGAATTTTATTTTCTTATGTAGATACATTCTTTGATTATGAGAATCTAGAACTAGAATTTCATCTTTTTGAGATTACATATAAGATGCATACAAATTGAATTGTTATACTTATTATTTTTGTATTTCTTAGGCATTCATAGTTCTTTTATGTTTTGTTCATTAAGGAAAATGTACAAATTGAATTGTTATACTTATTAGTTTTGTTATCATTAACTTATTAAGGAATAATTATGGGAAAATTAACTTTTAGTGAGCATTAATTGAGGCAAGTCATTATTTTTTTTAAAATTAAATATTCATTAACTCAACAAGAGTATCTAGTATCAAGTATGTCAAACTTCATTAAATTGAAAAGATGTAACATGTGATTCATTGTCATGTGCAAAAATTGTTCATATTAAGAAAGTGTTGTGGTTAGTGTTTAGAGAAACAAATGAAAGACCAATATTGATACAAGTAGGGGTTCAAAGAAATTGCACTAGTTATGAAGGACAAAACATTAAGCTATCTATAAGACTTAGGAAATAGTATAGAGGAGGACTAGCTAAGAGAACTATAAACAAAATAGTGTTGACAACATTTAAATTTAGTGGTAGACCACCCAGTTGGTTATACAATTTTTTTTCGTTATGTTTTGTTATTTTATGTTGACCATTTATAGACAAAGGCTATAAATAAGACAAACTATTATTTTAAATCTATTTATTGTTTGAATTATTATATATGATCCTTTTCTTTTTCTTAAGTTTGTTTTAATATCTCTCACATGTCTAACTTCTTATTTTGTGTTTATAAGCTGTAAAAAAAGTGCAAGTAAGTACACTTTATTTGGATAATGAATATGTGATTCCCTTTTTTTTAAAAAACTTGTATAATTTGATTATGGAAATTAGGCAACTTATATGAGATTGATTACTTGTTCCCTTGAATTAAATTTTTTAGAAATGAAATTAATTATGTTAATAAAAATAAAGTTTAAATTGAAAGAAATGCAATAATAAAAGTTTTTATAACATAAAACGGTAGCAGTAGCAAAACTACTAAGAAAACCAGCACTTAATAATGAATTAAATATAAGGCAAAGGAAGTCCAAGTCTTTGACTATAAAATTAAAAAATAAGTTACTTCATTGAACTAGTTGAAAATCAACCGTCCTCATATTCAACTCAGTGGAACTTTGTTAGCTATCAGTAATCCTAAAAAGAGTTTGGAACTTCCATAAACCATCTAATATTGGGTAAAAATGGATGAAGCTTCTAAAGTGAAGTATTGTTACCATAACCTAACTGTATGTCAGATGCAATTAATGAGTTATTATTTGTTTTCTTATGAATTGTATTATTGAGTTCAGGAAACTATGTTCCTATGAAGATATCTTCTGAAAAATTGTAGGGTTCCTTTCAATTTGTATTCCATAAATCATTTTGTTGAGAGATAGCTTGAATATTAGTTCGTCCTCCTCCTTACTCCTTTTATTTTTATGATGCCAGTTAATGAAATATTTCCACTTGATAGTTAGTGTAATCATATTGTAACACCTTATAAATGTACCTCAAATTTATAAAGAGAACCTGCATTTAACAAAAAGGAGTTTCTTTTTGGTTGGAGTGAAGTTAATTTCTTTTTGGTTGGATTATGTTGGTTGCTATTAGGGAATTGTTACAGCTTATATCTTGGGCATTTTTTGATTTGGCTACTTGTGCTACTTCATGCATATCTATACACATGTTTAATTCAAAACTTATCAAAAACTAGCTAATTATTTATTGTCTTTCTTGTAGGCCATATTCTGTGTTGAAGAGCATCGATAATCGGTCTTACTAGATTAAAAGCATCGATAATTGATCCTACCAAATTAAAAAAAATCAATTCTAGGTACCCACACAAACTTGGTCCTTGGAGATTAGTTCTTATATTTTCTTTTAACCTAAATATTTTTTGGTTTACTTTATAAGCATTATTGCAAAGAGAAACTTCTATAGATATGTCTATATTCACATCAAATAACAGTTCACATGATGAGAATTGAAAGTGCTATTACCATATGAGAAAGACCTTTAAGAGTATAACTTATATGCATTTTTAGGTTTAGTTAGAGATGTAGGGTATATAATGATTTCTTTTCGACATGTGAGGGATTAGGACTTCTCTTATATGATAGTGAATCCTAACAAATAGTTTAGCATTTATTATGCTCTTTCAATGAAAATATGACCTATAGTGAATTAGAGAAAATGTCATGCTTCTTTATTTCTTATAAGGTCCATATTAAATGGGATTTGGAGTTCTTTTCGTGTGATAGTTGGGCCTAATAAATGATTAGCATATGATATACTCTTTTCATGAAAATATGACCTATCGTGATTTAGAGAAAATGTGATGCTTTTCTGTTCTCATAAGGATTAATATTAAATGGGAGCAAGTATCATGCATTTATACTTATAATGATTGTGAGTTTGTTTCATACCATTTTAATGAAAAAGAGGCCTATATGAATGCGAAGGAGGCTGTAAGTTCATTTGAGATGACCTTGTATAAAAATTATGCCTATTATTGCCTTAAGTATTATACCTTCTAGGTTTAAAATGTGATTCATACATGAATTTCCTTTTGCTTGGGACTTAAAGGATAATAGATGGGCACATATTTTTTTGTAAACATTTAAAAAATGCAATATGATCATGTGAAGATTTAGACATAGTCTCATCATATAATTGTTTGGCCCTTATAAAAATACATAGGCATTCTTTAATGCAATTCCTTAAGTGAAACTAATTCCATACATATCATTAACATTGTTTTGAGTTAAAAAATAAACAATTGATATGCATGAAACCAATTCCATATCTAACAGGAGGTTTTAAAAATTAAACCCTTAATGTTTATAAAAAATTCTTATGCAAAAAAAACCCAAATAAAGTTAATTATTGTATTTGTTCATAATATTGGTTTTTCATAACAATGTTTTTTTGCATAATAATGGTTATAATCTTGCAAAAAAATTATATTTTGTCTTCGTCCATATATGATATTGTGAAAAATGGTTATGATCAAATTGAGGTTAATTGTTCTTTTTCAAGTAGAGATTGAGGCTTTAATAGTTTAAAAGTTTTAGGATATGAAAACATTAATAGAAGGAAAGCAAAATATGCAATACATAACTTAGAACTCATGCATGTTTATACCTATGCTCAATTTAAAACTTATCAAAAACTAGTTAATTGTTTATTGTCTTTCATGCAGGCCATGTTCTGTGTTGAAGAGCATTGATAATTGTCCAACCTTATCTTTGTAGTTTATGATTGTTCATCTATTAAGGTAAGTCGTTTGACTAAGTAATATCTACAATGTGATCAGTTTTGTGTTGTTCTTTGCAATTTTACCTCTAATAATGATTGATGAGCTTTTAGGTTGAGGTTTAATAGTCTAAATATTTTTATTTAGGAATTATTTAAATTGAAACATAAAGACTTGAACTTTAATGTGATTACTTCAAACTTAGTATTAACATAAGAAATTCAAGTAATTAACATGGCAATTCTTTGCATAATAAACCCATAAGATAGTATATAGGTTGGAAACCCATAATGTAACTCCCATGAGGCTTATCTTTGAAAAATTCCATGATCTTAGGAGTCACAACGAGAAATTGCTTTCTCGATTCATCTAGTATAACGATGCCACGTACCATAGTGCTTGTTTAAAATCAAACTTTAGAAATGAACTTGCAAGTGATTAATTCAAATTTAGTACATAAAGCTATCGAATTCTATGTTTTCTCAACAATTCATAAAGGCATCTTCTAATTCATATTTGTTTATTTAGTCCTCAAATGGTCACTTAGTCAATTTTCAATTTATGTGGATGACATTCTATTCAGGTAGTGATAGTTTTGTGAAAGTTGATGTTATCAATGGCTTTTCTTCTTACAACTTTCAACATTAAAGATTTGAAGCCATTAAATTTTTTTTAGGCTTGGAGATTACCCCATCTGGTGTTGGAATTAATATATGTTAATAAAAAAATGTGCTTTTGATCTTTTTGAGTAAACTAATTTTATTTATTGTAAACCAAGTTCCAGTTTTTTAATTTTGATAAAAAGTTAATAAAATAATTTGTAAGTTATATTTTACTTCTTAATGTTACTTCTTACAGGATATTGGTTCGCAAATTGCTTTATTTGACTCATACTCACATATGTTATCCATCAACTAAGTCAACAAATCGATCAGTCAAGTACATCTCATTTGTAGGCTGCTTATAAGGTATTAACATATATTAAGTGTAATGAAGATCAAAGCCTTATCTTTCCTTATAATTCTTCTATGAAGTTCTAAGGTTCTTATGACTTAGAATGTGGTGATTGTCCAATCTCTAAGTTGGAATTGGTTGTAATTGGGTTTTGTAATTGTGAAATCATTTGGTGGGATTGTTTGGTTTTATTTTGGAGGGAAAATGGTCATAGACCTGTAAAAACTTAGGGGAAATGAAAGAACTAATGATGTGTAAAGTAAAGATTAAATGTTCTGTAAGATTAATATGGATACTGCCTTAATGATTATTATATCTAACTATGAAATGAATTTTTTAAATAACATTTTTGTGGAAATGAGTAATGTTAATAGATCTTGGATGTATAGAAAATTAACACATAATAATTTCATTAATTTTGACTTTATTGAGGGAGTTCAAGCTTTTATTGACAGGGAGAATTGATGGATTACTATAGTAAAATTATTGAGATACTTGAAATTGAGTACCTTGCATTGCCAATAAAATGAAGTGTGATATTTAAGTGTGAATGGTTTGATCCAACTCTTAACGTTGGAACAAAAGTGCACAATTGATATAATCTAGTTGAAATCAACTAGAAAAGAAGATTTAATTGATTTGAATCTTTTGTGTTCCCGATGTAAGTGATCCAAGTGTATTATGTCCCTTGTCCCAGCTTACAATGAGATAAGTTAGATTGGTTGGCCGCAAGTGTATTATGTCCCTTGTCCCAGCTTACAATGAGATAAGTTAGATTGGTTGGCCGTTTCTAAAGTAAACCCTGGAGGTGTTTCTGAATTACATAGAAAAAGGAGAAAATAAGAGAATTGAAAGTGAAGCATTTCAATACGATGTTTATGAAATAAATGCATGTGTAACATACGACGAGAATAAACCTTTGAATGATCCAAATAATGGTTATGTTGAAATTTTATCTGGAGAAGATGAGGAGGGCGAGAGATCTAAAGAGGAGCCTTAGTTTGATTCTAATTCTTTATAAAAAGAAGATGATGATGATTTTAATTTTTAATTAAATGATGATAGAGAATAATTTATGTTTGTAATAGAATATTATATGAGTAAATCTATTATTGCATCAACAATATATTATTATATATTTAATTTATATTATTCTATTATTGGAAAATTCAATAAAATGTGAATTTCAAGTTAAAATATGCCACAAAAGAGAAAACATGAAACGATATGACCAAGGGTCAGGTTACCACCATTTGGACAAGCCAATGTAGATCTAAGTAAAGGATTACATTTTGTAAATGCTATAAAATCAGGTGCTCGAGCTACTGTACATCTATATGAGACATCACCTTCCTAACCAACAGTCCCTATACAGTCACCTTCTGTACCTATTGTTACACCATCCAATAGTCCTACACCATCCACCACCCCTATACCGATAGATATCAGGAGTAAATGTTGTGAATGAAGGAGGAGGCCTTCAGTCTGGAGCTAAGGGAGTTGATGGAAGAACTTACATCACAATTGTCATCATTCTGTAAATGAAATTCTAAAAATTTTGTAATATATGATAACACCATAGGTTTATACTAAAGTTATAAGTTTTAATTTGAAAATGATATAAAATAGCTTATATATTAGGTTTGTTCCATTTGAAACGTGCTCCAGAAATATCTCATCCAAGTTCAAGGAAAAGATAGATCTTGAAGGTTATATATGGAAGAATATCTCTTAGACAACAAATGATTTTCATTAACAGAAGTTTGAGGTACAAAAAATATATTTTTAATCTTTTTTAATTTTATCTACTTTTATATACTAATTAGATAAATATTGTAGTTTATAAGTACTTATAGTATGTTTTCTTTTTTTCAAAAATAATATTTTTGGTATTCAAAATTTGAAGTTGTAATTTTTGTTCCAATATGATATCTTAAAGTGCCAAAAAATAGCCTACTGTTGCCAAATCTGGTACAGAATCTGAATACAGGATCAGGAGCATGGCTCTTGTTACTGCGAAACTCGATTGGATCACCTCTCTACTGGGAGAAATTGGTTTATTTGGTCTTATGCCCACACTATTATGTCATAATCTTGGGGCTACATTCCTTGTTTCTGATCCAGTTACTCATGCTTGTACTAAGCATATCAAGATTGACACACATTTTGTTCAAGACTTGATCGCCAGTAAAGCACTCTTGATTAGACACATTTCCTTTACTCATCAAATTACTAATATTATGACTAAAACTTTGGTTTCTTTAGTGTACTAACATTTTTGTGACACACTCATAATTACACATCATCATGAGTAAGGTATGTACAAAATTTTAATTTGTATGTCTCCATTTATCTATTATATTTTCACTTGTATATCAAAGCCTAAAAGCCTTTCTTAAAGATATGAAAAGTATAACACACATTTTTATTTTCTTAACAATCAAAGAGTATGAAGTCAAAAGATAATACTTAAGGTACAAAGGGATGACAATAAATTATTATCTTAGACTCTCGAGATTGTCCCTAAAGCACTAGGAGTGACTTGCATGAATATCAAATGAGATATTTAAAAATTAAGAATAAACTTAGGATTTTAAATACTTTAATATCATGTCAAAGGATAAAAAATGCGACAGAATTTTAATTTTTGTCATTAAAAATAAATAGGTTCATGTATAGAAAAAAGCTTTACTCAGCTCTTAACTAAAGGATGTAAAAATATAATACGCATACAATTATTTACAATTAATTAACTTCCGCTAATATCTTCTTTTAATATTTTTTAATTTAATATAAATTATTTATGGTTTGAATAAGTAAATTTTTGTAGTGTATATAACTTGATAATCCAATAGCTATAATATTTTTTAAAATTTAATAATCATTTCACATTATGATTATTTTGATTATATTGACAAAAGACAGTAATACAAACAGTTAATACTGACTATCAGAATTAAATTGAAGAATTAAAAAAATTTGAAGAAGAAAATTAAAAAACAAATCTAACCTTAAACCCCGAGTCATTCATTGTTTTCTCCTATTTCTTTTGCCATCATCATGTTCTTTTTCTTTATTGCTTGCTGTTTTCTTCTTCTTTTTTACTGCTCGCATTTTTACATAATTTTCATATGTAACAATGGTGACGACAAGTGATAAAGAAGAAGACAATAAACGAGCGAAGGAGAACATAATGAATTTGAATTATTTGCGTATCTCTTTCTCTTCTCTCTTACATTCTTTGCCTTCTCTCTTCCTCCTGAATTCTTCTCTCTCTTCTTCTCCTTATATTCCTCATTTCTCTCTTTATCAAAAGTTAACCATAACACTTGGTATCACAGCATACATTCCTCGGTAGTAATGGCTGAGCTATGTAGAACTGATGAAAATGTGAAGAATTTGATAGAGGCACAGATCAGGAATGAAAAGTTATTTCTGGAATCTAAAAAAACAAAAAAAAATGGAGAATGATCTTCTAGAGCTTTAAACTATGATGACAATTCATGTAGTGACAAAGAGTGAAACCGGTAGCTATTGTTCCAGCTACTCTAGAACTTACGACTAGAAATGAGCAAACCATATAAGAGGACTACATAATGTCTCTCTCTCTTTCTCTCTCGTAGGGGTGTTCTAAGATCATAGAACCAATGATGAAGGCATTTAATGTTCTCAATAGTAGTGATGGTGTTAATGGGACTATTTTTTGACCCAGGAAGGAGATGAGAAAACTACTGTAACTGGAGATGTCTCTAGCCTAAAGCCAGGGCTCTATAGGTTCCATGTTCATGCTCTTACGGTGCGTTTGGTTGCGCTCTCTGACAGCTACAGACAGAACGAAATAGAAATTTGGAGACGGAACGGAACAAAAATTTGAGAGAGTGATATGTTTGGTTGTGGTGGACAGAACAGAAATTTCTGTCTCCGTCTCGAGGACAGAATGCGTTTGGTTGCAGTAGACAGAACGAAAAAATTGTGACAATGACCAAAATGCCCTTGGTCCTTAATATGATTAGAAATATTTCCATTACTTGATAAATTTATTACGAACAATTCGTGTTGGTTGAAAAGTTAACAAATAATAATAACTACAAATTATTATGAAATATCGAATAATAATAATAATAATAATAATAATAATAATAATAATAATAATAATAATAATAATAATAGTGTTAATAATAATAATAAGAATAATAAGAATAATAATAACAACAACAAAAAATTACCCGATAATAACAAAATAGACACAAAATGTTTCATAATAATAAATATGAATTATAATAAAGACAAAA
>JANSVA010000006.1:10381774-10408492 GCA_025504915.1 Erythroxylum reticulatum
TGAATTATCAAAGTCCAATAAGATTCCCCACTTGGCTTCAAGGAAGGTTATCAAGCTAAGTAAGAAATATAAATGGACGTTTTAGAAGCCCATAATTGAATGTTGGGCTTGCACTAATTAATGATTAATTAAAAGCCTAAATGTTCATTTAGAAATGGGTTAGACTTTAGTTTAATGTAATTGATTAAATTAATTATATTAATTTTTTAAGAAATTTATATTAATCCAATCAATGCTAATAGGTTACATGTCAACATTAAAAGATAACCACTAAACCATTTAATGGTAAGTTCATAACTCCATTTAATGATGATAAACTATAATAAAGACCATCTTTATAACATTTATATTTCTTAAAAAGAATGAGAAGAGTCTCATTTAATGGCTTCTTTATGCTTGGTTAAAGAAAGGTGTGATGCATTGGATGTTTCTCCTCTTCTTTCTTATCATGCATAACCGAAATTAGGAGTGTAAGAAAAGGATTCTTACATGGTTTTGACCAACTCTCTCCTTTCACCTATGAATAGCTGAAACTTAGTATGAGAAGTATCTCATTGTTTTCTTCTTTCTTCTAAGAAAATACTCCTCCAAAATGTTTCTTCTCCTTTCCTACCAAGGGATTTTGTTAACCAAGTTGTCCTAGGAGAACAAAAGGAAAATCAAATTGGTTTATAATACAATAACAAGGAGAAGATAGATTGACAAAGCAAAAGCTTTGGATACAAGAAGAAGGAGAGGATAGCGCAGCAAGGAATTAAAGTTGTAGCGAAGAAGTCGATAATATTCTTCATCTTGTTTTTGTCTATTATTATCCTTATTGACATAATGATTTAGATATATTGCTTCCGCTGCAAATAAGATTTCTAAAAAGTTTTGAAATCTACCGGTTCTCCAAATATGGCATGCTTTTCTTTTTCCGATCCAACAAAAAGTTATGATGTTAATTTTAAAATTTCAAAACTTACCATATTAGTATCAAAACTTACTATAATATTGTAATTTCAATATTTTCTGTATTAATTTCAAATTTTTAATAATTGAATTTTTGTTTGGTATAAGATTCAAAAACTTACCATATTGATTTAAATTATTATTTATTTTACTAATTTAAGTTCTTAACATTTTAGTTAAAATGTGGAAAAATATTTTTAAATTTTCCAATTTTATTAAAGTAAAACATCTAAATAAGATTCTTTTATCGAAGAACTTGCTTAAAATTATTTTCTCATATATTGACAAACTATGTAACACAATATGATAAAATTTTATTTAATAGTTATGGCAAGACCAATATTGTACTAAAAATCAAATCTAGTATCAAATCTAATATGAGATATTGGCAACATTATTTCAGATGCACGTGTCAATTGGACGAAATTTTAATTTGATTTTGGTTTTCCTAAATAATCTAAAGTGACTGTTTTCGTGTTATCAAAATAAGTACCTATTTGATTGAGCTTTTAAAGGATAAATAAGCACTTTTTTCTAGCGTAAAAGTTTTTTTAAGAAAAATAAGTATTTGACTGTAAAATAGAAAGTGCTTTTTAATAGATATAACTTTTTTACCAATTAAAATATAGCTTTTTAAGAGGTTCAAATTTGGAGCTTCTAAAAAAAATATACTTTTTCAGGTAAATTTTTTAGATCAATTAATGAGACTAATTTTTAGTCCCTTTTTTCTTTATATTTTATTCATAATTCTCACAATTCCCACAAACACATCTTTATATTTATTTTGATATTTATATAATATTATTTGACTTTTTTATATGTTTTAATATTTATTTTTGATATTAGTTTTACTTATATTATAATTCATATAAAAGATTGAGTTAGATATATTTTCATTTATGTTTCATATGATTTAAAATTATAAAATAATTAATATATTATAATTTACATATTGTTTAATATATTTTAAATAATATTTATATAAAATAAAATATAATTAAAATTAAAAGTATTTTTTATATTTTTATATTACCAAATAATTTATTGTATGGAGATATTTAAAAAATTAATAACTGCCAATCAGTCATAAGTTGCCGTCTTCTAGTGTGCATGAAAAAGAAGCTCGCCTTCGCTCGCCGGCGAGTTATGGTTTGAATCATTTTAGTCAGTTGTTGTCGGTAACTCAACAACGTGTAGATTAGTCCACTGTCAGCAGCGTCACCTTTTGTAGACACTCGTAGGTCTCATTCGGAAAATGTTTGGCGGACAAGAACAAGGGTCTTAGTGGTGATCATAATAGCTTGGTAGTAAGCCGCAGGCAACTCCAATTTTATGAAACTACAGCTTTGTGGTCACGTGCGGCACATTAATATTTTCTTTAAATATGTTGAACGTGTATAATTATAAATTAAACATCGTAAAGTATAGTGCAACCATAAAAATTAACTGCTAATATTAGTCAAATTAATTATTTTCAAATATATAAAAATAGATTGTTTAAATTAATTCTAAAAGGAACAATCATATATTATTTTAATATTTTACAATTATTAGGTTTTAAATTATAGACTTCAATTGATTGCTTGAGATTTTTTGGGTTATAAAAGTTTGGCCTTTAAATAGTCATTTGAATCAAATTTGTCATTTATTTTAATTTACTAACTTATTCAAAATACATAGTTTGTAGAATATTATACAGGTTCAAAATTTTATTAGTACGTATCTAAAAAATAAAAATTGCAAGTTCATCCTTTTATATATATAAAAAAGAAACTTTACAAAGCAATTAAAAAAAACAATATGACTTGAACTAAAAAGGAATCAACCATGCATGTAAATGAGTATATTAAATATTTATGGTGCTGGATGGGATTTTAATAATTAAAAAAGCTGTAAAGTTAATCCGCCATTTGCTTTGTTTGAAATTTGTCTTAAACAATACTAAAATATAATTTATAAATTAAATAAATCAACTAATGTATTTTGAATTTATTAAAAACCTTTTCTTGATATAACGTCTTTCAAATTACATAGAATAATACATGGTATTTTCATAAATCAAATTTAAATTTCAGTTCAATGAAACACATGAATATGTTAAAATAACGATATAGCACATAAAGTATCATAAGATTTTGTATGATGAAGACAAAAATATAATTATGAACAATTTAGATTCATTATATGTCTACATGAAATACTAAAAATTTGTAAACAAATTCTATTTAATTTCAAAAAATAATAATTAAGATTTTGAACTTAGGACATTACGATAGAAGTAAATCGAGAAGTTACCGTTTCATGCTCAAAATATGGAGACAGTTTTAATTGGTTATTCTTAATTTATTGTATCATATAATAATAAAAGGTTTACAACTTGCAAATCTTGAATATGTAATTTAGGACATTATAGTAAAACTAAACTCATAGGGGCCTAATAGCTGGATAATTTTTTAATCATTTATTCTCTTATTTATAGAGTAAAAATATAGTTGTAAATGTATATATAACTTATTGATGTACGTTCATTTAATTACATACTTGAAGGACATATAATATAGCGAGATGGAATCTCATTAATCATGTCATCAATGGACCACAACCTTTTATAGTCCTGTAATGGAGTCCACTTAAACTGATGGGTCAACTATAGACAAATTGAGTCAACGCAGTTTAGTCCTCCACTCCACCTGTTGGCGGTCTAATAA
The DNA here is from genome assembly GCA_025504915.1 of Erythroxylum reticulatum. Taxonomy (NCBI): domain Eukaryota; kingdom Viridiplantae; phylum Streptophyta; class Magnoliopsida; order Malpighiales; family Erythroxylaceae; genus Erythroxylum; species Erythroxylum reticulatum. Next base: position 10,385,434 of record JANSVA010000006.1, read on the forward strand.
TTAGATTCCAATCTTTTGGATTCTTCGCTTGAGCTAGATTTTGATTGGTTGACCAGAGTTTTAAAGTTTTTCTTCTCTCGATTATCTCGAGACTTGGGAGCATTTTATACAGGTCAAGCCCATTCAGGACCTACGTTTTACGTTTTTAATGATTGAACTCTTTTCGTGTCTATGATAGGATTGATTCATGCATATATAGTCGTTGAACGACAAAGATATCCTAGTAGTTAGCTAGGCCGTTACGTGACTGTACAAGGTATAATCAGAATGCATGTTGTGTGATGGATATATAATCTTATTGCATTAGTGGGAATAGCCAATTAAGATGTTTTTGATCCAACCATCTTCTTACAACACTTTGCGGCTATATGGATAGTTGATTCACTAGAAGCTACATACATACGTGTATATGCACTAGGTCTTATTGCATCGAACTTAAAGGAATGGAGACTGGTTGAATTGGTGGAGAGCAGAAATAAATAAAAGACATGGGATTGTGTAGCGTTTCTTGCGTAAGAAATCAGTTGACATAACAATTTACTGCTTACCATTTGTACACATTGATCACTGATGGACTTGAATGTCCCTTCATAACTTCCCTTCCAAAACAAGATTTCTAGATGGTAAGTTTTTGTAAAACTACAATTTCTCCTTTACTTAAGTTTGAATTGAATTTTTATTGAGTCGGATATAATTGAGAATTTCGTATTCCAGATCTAATTAAGTTGTAAGTTGAAAATAGATTGATGCATGGTTGATAAGTTGCATCCTTCCCCGGCTTAACTGTATTGAATGGATTGAACAAGTTTAATTATAGAACTTACATTAATCATATAAGACATTTTTTTTTTTTTTTTTTACATAATGGTAGCTAGTTAGCCAACCACCCTCACTCTCGCTATCTCTCTCTCTCCAGTCATTTATCAACAGAAGTGAAGTAGTGCTTTAATTTAACTAAGAATTCTAGTCCGCTCCCTAGCATTTACACCACGGAACAGACTTCATAATGTTTTGAACTACTGGCTTGATGGAGTTATCTCTCAGCCTAAAACTTGCATCCACACTTTGATCGATACTTCTAACATCGTTAATAATTAGCACAAGATGGCTTGAACAATCTAGGAGGGCTCTGGTCTGGTGAGTGCACAAATTTGCAGTTAGGACAAGCAGGTGATGATCTGCAGAGCATCACCAACATATGGCACTTTGTGCAAACAGTAGCCACCATCTCTTGCTGATGATGATCATCGCCTTGAAATTTCAACCATGATGGACACGGATTTGGCCCTTCTGAATCGTTATTTCTATCTCTGTTTGAATAGAATAATATATCACTGAAACCCTTCTTAGCGATACCAGAGATAGGCGTCCTATTGTGGCCATTTGCGTGGTGTTTCCTCTGTGTGTGGCATGGTAAGTTTAGCTCAAGGTCTAAGCTCATATGAACAGGACTAGTTGGTGGCTCTGGGCTTTGCCTTGGATCCTTTGATGTTCTCTTCTGAGTCCTTGTATTGTAAAAATGTATCTCTCCGGACTGCATGTAATTAAAGGACAAAAAATAACAGTAAGGGCTCGTTCTGAGATGAGTTCAGAACTTGAAATTACTTTGTGATTCTTACTGCCTGTTGTGATCATTTAACCACCGTAATGAAACTGAAATTATTACCTGAATATCGAGGCAACGTTGCCACTCCATAGGCAAAGGAGTGTCGAGGTGTAGCTCAATGTCGAAGGTGGACCTCATGGTGTCTGACGATCTCCATCTTTTCTCGAGAAACCCTTCAGTTTGCGGCTCTTCAAGTTTCCTCTTCTTCGAAAAATTGTCAAGCTCTGGAATTGCCACTCTGCCATTTGGAGTGTGAGGTGTTTCAATGGAAACCATAGACATGCTGAACTTAGATGAACTCAAATGTCGATGAAAATCCTTTTCTTTGTCTCTCTTCAGCACTCTTTCAATCTAGTTAAGTGATCAATGTGATGAAGCGTTTTGGGCAGTTATATAGGCTCAGTTTGGAGGTGTAAGGTCAGGAACATAACTGCAAGGAAGAATCTAATGGAGCAACTCTGGAGGTAAAAGGGCCTACGTACCCAATGCATGACGTGCCATCAAGTTCGCTATTCAATTATTTATGACACAGCTCCAAGTTAATCTAAAGGTCAGTACAGTTATAATGATCCTAAAACCAACTCTATCGACGTTAATCCTATAGGTCAGCAATGTTATAAAGATTCTAAAACCAACCTTGTATATTGCTAAATTATATGCTTAAACACCTGATGACCTTACAATCGGGGGCAGTGGCACCGCAGCAAAACTATCAAACACAACCTTGTAACTCTTAACATGCCCACTTAAATGGTAATCGGGATACATGTCTTGTGAATCAGAACTAGAGAATGTTCTTCATCTTCAATTGAAGTTCAATCATGTTCTGTTGCATTCTTAAATTTTCTTTTTATATGAAAGGTAAAATAGAAAATGAAAAGGATTTGGAGCTAGGCATGGATGTCATGGAAATCAAGGCAGGCAATAAAACAAGAAGGCAAAAGAGCAAAGTGGTTTTCTTTTGGTAGTATTAAATTAGAGAGCGGTGAGAGTAAGGCAGAGGGAGAGGCGTCATTAAATGTTGTCTTGAATGCTTTATGGATCTTTAAAGAGATATCATAACTCTTAACTTCCGCAATTGGGTCACTCAACATAACTATAACTTTTAAAGCTCTCAACACCCTACTCTAAAACAAATATCACATCCCATGAACTATATCCATTAATCACGACTCTCAACTCCTAGACCTATAAGCTTTTAAAGCTCTCAAGACCCTCTCCTCAGCCATAAAACCTTCCGTCTCATTAAACAATCTATCATTCGTCTGTTAATTAATTTCGCATTATCGCATTTATTTTAATACCTGAGACTCTCATATTTAAGGCCCTTTTGTGTTCTTCGTAACAAATAGACTTTCAGTTTTTGCGACATTATATCAGTATATCTTTTTCATGGATTTAGACTTGCACGTATGAATATAATGTGGTACATCTAGACTTGCGCATATTCAGAGTTTATATTTTGGGATTAGTAGATATTTGTTGTTTCAATCTGTTGGCTTGTACTTCAATTACCTAACTTTCCAAGGTGAGCCAAAAGTAGGCTACGCAGGTTCAGCATAGGGAGTGCATATACAAGGAAACATAAATTACTCTTGGCTTAAATTCATGAATAGTACTTCAGTTATTGATCTGTGAAACTTTATTATGGATGAGGATATCGAGTTTTCTTGAAAGTAGCGTTGCATATCCAATTTTTGCACATTAAAAAAACTGGAACTTTTCTTGAATTTCTTGCAATCCTTTTCGATTTCATTAAAATAATTTTACCACATGGATAAAAAGCAATCAGTTGCAGAAAGCATTGCAGTTATGAATTCGACGATTGATAGTAAACTATAGCAGCTAATGTAACGAAAATTAAGGTATAAATATCGAATATACAAAGCTAGCTACATTGATTTGTCATGTCGCTCAGGTGCAAACTATGTATAGTTCTGTGAAATTGTATGAATCCTTATCCATGCGTAGGCACATGCATAAGCTCTTACATGAACATGCCCAACCTCAAAGTACCGCATAAGCAACTTAGGGAAGAAGTTAGAGTTCGTCTTAGCTTGTTACTTCGGGAGCTCGATTATATGTTAAATTCCAAATAGAAGATATACTGAAACTAAAAGAATACTATCTAGTTTGAAGCTAAATTCAAAATTTAAAAGTAACTCTTATTATGAAAAATGTGTGGACTTCGAAATTAAAACATAAATTATATGATGTATATTCTTTTTATTTTTATCAAAATAATTTTGAAACTGATAATTTTTTAGAAATTAATAATCATCAATATTATAAATAATAAAAATTATTAATTATTAGTCATATAGTTGACCCTTTTTTTAAGTACTGAGAATGCTATATAACAATGTAATTTCTGAGTGTCGAGTACAAAGTAGCGTTAACTAAATAGGTATCAAACATTATATTCGTAATCCAAAACATAACACAGCAATTGAGCTTTTGACTTCATAAATTCATCTTGGATGAAAAGGGCCGAATTGGAAAGCACCTTTGACCTCGTCTATTGCTATGGTCATTTTCTTTAAGTTTTGGGACTCGCCCGTGAATAAAGGGGGTGCCAATTTCACTCACGGTGAAGAGTTTGAGCTAATAAAGCAAAGTCATTGAACAATTATTCGTGTAAGTTACTCCGACTGAGATGTTCTAATATATTTTATGAAAGGGTATGTATAAGCTGCGTCCTTAGCTGAATTTCCCCAACCGAATACAAGTTGTAGAGGGACCCCAAAATAGACGACTCAGCAAGATCGCATAAATACCAACCTATTTCATTGGTAGAAGTCAATAGAGTAGGGCTCCGAAAAAAAGGTTTCTTTCCAAACGAAGGGTATTTCTTTAGGTGGCCACCATCTGAAAACATTTGAGTTTTTGGAATATCATAAGAGAAATATATTATAAGAACGCAGAAAAACTATTTCAAGCAAAAAATTAAAAGAAAAGAAAAGTGCTGAGCTATTGAAGGCATTGAAAGAGAAACAAGGGTTTCAAGTAGCTCTACCTGCCTTCATTAACTCATCTTGAATTCACTTAAATGCAGAATTCAAGGATGACCACTGAATTGAAGCACCAACACCTCGCTTTCTTCAACATCTGTTCTTCGTCACTCCTTTGTAAATGCTATCAACCGACCTCTCCTTCTATTCATTTATGGCTCTATCTCTGTGTGTCTATGTATTTCTTATTTCTTCAAAGAAGTAATAAGAGTCAGAGCTAAGGCTTAATCTCACTTCTCGCATCAGACATTAATTACCTCTAAAATGCTTGAGAGAGAAAACTTTAATAACAATGACTTGCAGTTGCACAATTGTTTAATAAGACTGTACTTTAGTTATAATCAAAATTAAATCAATCACTTTGGTTAAGACAGACAATTTGTTTGTTATAAATACACTACAAATGATTGTCTAGTTCCAAGTTGCCCCCGTCTCAAACATTTGATGGAACTTGATATATTCATAATAACATAATTGAATATTACAATAACTATCCTTGTCGTCAAACCCATTTATTTCCACAAGATTGCCACCAAACTTTGGTGCTCCATTTTTCTTATAAGGAGAAAGTAGTCGAGATACGGTTCTAAAACAAATACTGGAGGATGAAATTTTGCTTCTTATTATGCACTCTTTCATTGTCAAAAGCAGTGGTGCAAACATTGGACCGTATGTCCCTAAATCAGTGCTGGAAACATGTTTGGAGGTCGCTTTGATCTTTCTGTTTTCTTAGAAATAAAGGTCGGACTTATTACTGAAAGCATAAAAAAGAGAAACGAAAAAACTACTATTATAATATACCTCGTTGCTCAACTTTTGCGACAATAAGCGAGTAATTTGCAGTCGAGACTAATTAATTATTTGTATCATCCCCAATCCATGGCAGCATATTATAAATTGATGTCTCTCTAACTATACTTATCCGTGTCCATATAATAAAAATTCAGCTCCGTTTAAACTCTTGGCTATATTGATGCATCAGCAAATACTAGCCCAGAATGTCTCGTCTAACAGTTCAAAATCGGACTTGAGATTTTGCCATAGGAGCCAATCCATGCTACTAAGATTTCTTCTTTTCTTAAGATTTAGAAGTTATATAATATTTAGTCCATATTGATTATAGTTTGATTAATTGATCTTCCCATATTAGTCAAATGTAAAACTTTTCCATACAAAGCAATTCATAGAGTCACGATTCGTACAACCTCATTATTACCTCAAATCAAAGGTAAAAAAACACTTTGATTATAAGACAAACATATATATATATATTTGGGCCTGGATGCTTAAAATGACATAAGAACTTATTTTAAGTTTACGTGGATTATAGTATAATTCTTTTGTTGATTTCAGTCTACATTACCTTTTTCTATACATTAATTTCAATTGAAGAAATTATCTTAGACATTTTAAATCTTAAAATAAGATATTTGTTTTTCTTAATATTATTGATATGTTAGAAATAGTCTTATTTATCAAAATTCACACTTATATTTAACTTACAATGCACCACATAAATCCTTAAAAAATCAATTTTAGTCATAGGTGATAATTGATAATATATAATGTAATCAATGTAAATATTCTCTATTCAACTCATACCTTGTATTTAAGCAGTAATTAAGTTCTTCTTTAATTAAATTCTCTTTTGTTAGTTTCTTTGTAATTAATTTAAAACTTTTGTGTGTAAATAAGTACAACTTATTAATTTCCAAAAAAAAAGTACAGCTTCTTTATTATAATACACACAATACAAATAATAAACAATTCATTCCCTCTTAGTTTTAACTTAGTGCCAGAGATAACTTTTATAAGTAGTTTGAAATTTTTAGTAATGTTTTTATTTTGATCATTCTCAAGTAGCTTATGTACTTTTTTTTCGGTAATTTGGTTATGGGTCCTCATAATGCAAATGATTTGTTGCTCATTTCCTTTTTTTTTAAAAAATGAATAGTGATTTTACTATAGATAAAACTATTGCTACATTAAAGCAAGTTCATGACTTCATGCCTACAATCATATTTACAATATGACAAAAAGTTCCTAAGTATAATACATCTATTTATAATAGAGAAAAATATATCTATAGATGCCACCAACACTTCATCTCTATAGAGAGATTATTCCGAGCATTGTGAGCCACTATGCAAGGTCTAGTTTGATTAGCTATTCGATCAACAAGTTGGTATTTCTTTTGTTTTAGTGAATCTTCATCTATTCCATTATCTCTAGATATTGTATATGGTAATTGTAAAAGTTGCTTTAAAAAAAATGGAATTTGTTCTGCCTTGCTTAGAGTTCCTGATGATCCAACTCAATACTTGCTCCCATCCATATCCACTGTTATTATCGAGTAGCATGTTCAACAATCTGCTCCATATTGCCTTAGAGAAACTATAAAAAAAGAAGAGGTGCTCTTGCTCCTCCACAACCCCATTGCATAATTAATAGATATAAATCATCATCATTGCCATGCCATTGGTTATTAGTTATAAGTCTATTCTTGATTGAAAGCCAAGTGATAGAAGATGCCATAGGGCAATGGGTATTCCTCTATAAAGGTTGAACCAAGGGACTTCCATAATCTAGTTAGTAAACAATTTATGGCATGAGTGGTTGGAGTATTGGCCATTCGAATTCAGTAGCCAAGAAATTGTATCCTCACTTTGTACTACTTCTAATGGAGGTATATGATCAACAAAGAATTGGAATCCCCTAAAGTTTCCATGTCAATTCCACTGCACAATCAGTGAGGAAACCTTGAGATGTATTGGCATCCTATTCCTTAGGTGTTGAAATTCTGCAGATTGCACTAAAGGACTTACATTAAACCAATTGTCAAACCAAATCCATGTCCTCTTATCATTTCCAATTCTATGTTTTATGCAAGGATAGACAATATTCCTTAGTATCATCATTTGCTTAAGCATCCAAAAGCTCTCCTTTGACAAATTAGCTAGCCAAATGTTTGTATGCTTCAGATAAAATTCATGTCTCCATTTTATCCAAAGAGCTTTCTAGTCAATAATTAATCTCCATATCCTTTTCCCCTTTAGAACATTTAACATATTGGAGATAGAAATGATACCTAGGCCTCCAAACTTTTTTTAGAACTATAAATTCACATCATTTAAGCCTAGTTTTCTTAGAATCATCAAGCTGACCAGACCATAGAAAAGCTTTCATTATTCTGTTCATCTCCTTAATGGCTTTCTTTGGAAGAGCAACATGTGCAGTCCAATGAACATGCATACTCCTGAGAACACAAATTATAAGGTTAAGCCTAGCAGTATAAGATAGGAATCGGTTCTACCATGCCAACACCTTGGACTTAATCCTTTCAATGATAAGTAAACAATCAACAAACTTTGGCATAGAGCAGGTGATAGGTATGCCCAAATAACTAAATGGGAAGGATTCATTTCCCTTTTTGAACATAATAAAAGATTTCTCCCACCAAAATAACTCTAACATTAGTGACTAGACCTTCATTGAAGTCTCCATTCACTTACATGCTCTATCTAAAGTTGTTGTCCTCTAGTTCACTCACCTGAATGCTACATATGTTGAGACCCTCTACTAACACCAACCAAACCAACCTAATTAACCAATCTTCTTGTAAATCAAACTAGTTCCTAAGGTTTTAACCATACTGAATTCATTATTAGGTTAGTTATGCTAAAAATTGCCTCTATCTCTCATTTTTAGGATTAGCTATGTTATTTTTTACACTACATTTTTTGGTGTCCATGATTGCTTCAAATAATTCTCACTTTATAACTCATCATTACTGTGTTTTTTGATGGTCCAAATTATGATTTATAGGTTTAAGATATATGTAATTTTTTTTAAACGAAAACTTCTTTGATAAAATATTACTTGTGAGGTTACCAAACTCATTAAATAGGATGATAAGACAACAATTAAGTTTATTAAGAGGCTCGATCAATGGGATAACAAAAATTATTAAATTTTAACTTAGTTTCATAATACTTATCATCTTAGTATTAAGTTGGATTTTTTGTCATTTTAAATATGCTAAAGGTGTTTAAAATTTCTTACAAACATATTATGCAATTTTAAATAATGTTCATCAATTTTAGATTTATCATCATTTTTATCATATGTATCAAAAACCTGATCAGTCCATCCATAATAATGTTTTAGAGTTACAAACTAGATCAATTATCAGCTTGTGATTTAGATTGACTTAATATAACCCTTTTAGAAATTTATGTTGTCCTTTGTGACTGCCAACGTGTATGGAATTTATTTATGACTCTTCATTCTGACTTTAATTTAGTTGGTATTGCTTTTCTTCACCGCACTATGCTACCTAAAGATGACATGCTATTTGAAATGTGCTCTCTAAGAAAACTTGACTAAATAATCTTTGTGTTGATCAATCTCTCCCTTTTACATTTATTGTTCTTGCTTATCTTTCAACTACTTCAGTCACCTTTAATTTTCCAAGGGATTTTGCAGATATTGCAAAAAATATGGGCACTACATTTTTTCTTACTCCAAACTTTAAGCTAATAACAAGAATTCTAACTAAGGTTATCAAACCAAATCTCATAATAAATCTCAATCCTTGAGTACTCCTCCTCCTCCACCTCCTGCTCCTACTACTACCGATGGTTATACTTTTAAGGATACTACTCTTTTTTTTTCTTGAAAGCAATCTAGGCTATTCTTTAATAGATACAACATAATTTTGGTACTACTACTCCCTTCCATCTTATCTATTGCTTCAAGAAACCTACTTCTTAGTTTTTTACTTTTCTTATTGTAATCATATGACCTTTGAGTCTAATTTATTTAGTTATGTTTCTACTCCCTCTTATACACCAACTGTTCATATTATTGATGATTTTGTTTTTCCTATTTAACACATTGGCAATATTTTTTAATCTCATGTATCCTTATTCGATGCATTTTATATGCCCAAACTACCTCTCAATCTTATATTTGTTATTTAGTTATTTGAACTTATTGTTAATGTAACCTTTTCGGGTCATAGTTATATTGCTCAATATTCTTAGATGGGCAAGGTTCTTGGGATAGGATATAAAGTTGGTTGCCTATTTGAACTTGTTTCTCTCCAACTGCCACCTAGATTTGTTACTACTGTCACTTTATATTGTATTTGGAACTTGCATCTTGATCATGTTTCCTCTTCTAAAATAAGATATTTGATTTTTAGCAGATGTCAATTTGATTATGTTTTATGTTAACTTTTAAATCTTCATGCATTGTAATTTAATATTAGTGGAACTAGTTCTTTTACACCATTTGATTATACTCATTTTGATATTTGAGGCCATACTCCTAATATTAACATATGTAGTTCTCGATATTTTGTTATTTTGTTGATGATTATTATTATTATACAATAATATTCATATTAAAAATCATTATAAGTTGCCTTAAAGTTATAATCAATTTTCTAATAAGATTAAAACTCAATTTTCTTGTAATATCAATTTTTTTATTACTCATGGCATTGTTGGTCAATGTTCTTATCTTGATGCCACTCAATAGAGTGGTAGTATAGAACGTAAATATATGAACATTATGGGCATTATTTGATCATTTCTTGTGTCATCTTGTCGTCCTACATCTTTTTAGGGTGAAGCCTCTCTTACATCAATTTATATAATTAATCATATCCAATCTCCTATCATCAATTATGTTTCCCGTTATGAATGTTTCTGGTCATTATCTTGATTATCAACATCTTCAAGTTTTTGTCTATGTTTATTTTATCCATCTTCAGTCAGATGAATACAATCTTGAGACCATTTATGTTGTTTTTAAGATATGTCATTGATTATAATAGTTATTAGTGTTGAGATCCTCTTTCTTAGGATTTTTGTATTCCAATCATCTCACTTTTTAGGAACATAAGATGTTTTCTTCCTTATCTACCTTTGGATTCACTTCATCTCCTGCCTTCTTTATTTTAATTTATTTCCTTATGACTCTTTTATAAGCCTAGATTGCTCAAATTGTTCTAGTCCACCCCCACTTATAGCTATTGATCTTCAATTTTTCTTTTGATCCTCTATTTCAACATTCTTCTCATATAAGTCAATCTAATATCACTCTTTATAATTATCATTCTTGTTATGCTCTTATTTCTCTTTATAAGCCTCATAATTATTGTGAGGCTAGTACAATCCTTTGTTATAGAAGTTAACTGAAGAATAACTCCATACACTTACTTTACTCATATATGGGATTTAATTAATTTACCTATAAGCAAATATGTAGTTAGTTGTAAATGGATTTATGAAATCAAGACTAGGGCTAATAGTTTAATCGAACAATACAATTCTCAACTTGTAATTAAACATTTCACTAAGGAATATAGGATTGATTATGAGGCGAGTTTTGCTCTTATAACTTGTGTAACTTTTTCTTTTACTCTTATTATCAATGTTGCTACTGAGCATTGGAGTTTATTTCACATATATTTTAAGAATGCTTCTTAAATGGAGATCTCACTAAAGGGCTCTATATGCAACCTCCTTTTAGCTATGATCTTCTTCTAAATAAAGTCTATCTTTTTCAAAATGCTTTGTACAGACTTAAAAAAACTCCTCGTGCTTGGTTTGCTAAATTTAGTTCTATTATTTCTCAATTTGGTATTCATTCTAACCCTTACAATTATGCATCGTTTCTTTAAAAGATAGAGTGGGGTATTATTATGTTATTATTATATGTTTACGACATAATTAGTTGATGATACATAGGGTATTTATGATCTCAAGAACTTTTCTTAGACTTCAATCTGAGAAGAAAAATCTTAAATATTTGAGCCATTTCTATGGTCTTGATGTTACTTCTATTTCTATAATATTATTGATCTTATGCTAAGTATGCTACCAATCTTATCTCTTGTACAAGTCTTACTAATGATAAAATTATCAATACTGCTACTAAAATTATTTCTCATTTTTTAATTCTAATCGTTGCCCTTTTTTTAACTTTAATATGTTCCACAAATTATTGACAACCTTATTTATCTTACTATTATTCGTCCTAACATTTTTTATATTATTCATACTGTTAGTTAGTTTATGAAAGCACCTTATGCCACTCATTATGTGGTTGTTCTTCATATTCTTTCTAGGGTCTTAAGGTTACTTTTGATTCTATAGGATATTATTTATCTTAGTCTAAATATGCTACCAATTTTATCTTTCATATAGGTCCTACCATTGATAAAATTACTAATAATTGTAATAAAATTATCGCATATTTTTCTACTTATGATGGCTCTCCTCTTACTAACTTAATTTGTATAATCATTATTCATATTATTAGTCAGTTTATGATAACTCTTCACACCGCTTATTATGTGATTGTTCTTTGTATTCTTCATTACATCAAAGGTACAAATTTTTTTAGTTTTTACCGTTCCATCTCATCTTCTCTTTAGTTGTAAGTTTATTCAGATGTTGATTGAGCTAGTGATCCTATAAACTATTTATCTACTACCATTATTTCTTCTTGATTGGTGATTCACTTATCTTTTAGCATAGTAAGAGACAAATCATTGTCTCTCTATCTAATACTAAATTTGAATATCAAACTCTTATTGATACTATTAATAAGCTTTTATGGCTTCCTTGGTTATTTCGGAATATAGGCATTCTGTCTCTATCTACTACTCTTCTTTATTGTGATAATCAAAGTTCTATACAAATTGCCCATAATGAAGTATTTTATAAATGTAAAAAAAACACATCGAGATTGATTGCCACTTTTTACATCAATATGTTCATCATAATATGGTTGATTGTGTTTATGTCTCCTCTCAAGACTAGATTGCTGACATATTTACCAAAGCTCACTCTACTTCTTGATTTGGAAATTTTGTTTCCAGTTTTAAACTGTCCACTTCTCTTCCACCATGAGTTTAAGGGATGATGATGATGATGATAATAATAATATATTATAATTAACATAAATATTCTTTAACCAATTCATATCTTAAATTTAGGCACTAATTAGGTTCTTCCTTAATTAAGTTCTTACTCATTTCGTTTCTTCCTAATTAGTTTATTGCCTTATTGTATAAATAGGTAAATCTTCTTCATTGTAATATATATAGTACATATATGAAATAATTCATTCTATATTACTTTTAACTTTAGGTATATTCCTTAATAGCTTCCAAAAAAAACCTTATTATGAAAGAAAATTGAAAGTGACCATATCAAAAGAAAGGAATGAAAATTAATAGTGCCATGATAAAATTTTCAAATTTGAAAAGATATATATTGAGGATTATTATCTGTACATATAGTATAAATCCCTAATTAATAGAGAAGCCACAAAAATGAAGCATGAGTGCTCCCTCTTCGATGAAGTCATTATAGTCATTAATTAGTCACTTGGTGGATGCCTTTCCTCTGCTTCTTCTTTTTAGTGCTTGCTTTGCCCCTGCTCACTTTACTCACCTTATTTAATTTGCCAATTGCAATTTGTCAATGTTACTCTTTATTTGTAATAAAACAATGACAACTACGATGCATGTTAAAATGTTAAAACTTTTATAGTTTGATTCATCCTATAATGTTGTGTAAAAGTCCGAAATGAAGTTTGTCTAACCCTTCTGATTCTTTGTCCTAGTGAAACAAAAGGTAATATAAAAAAAGAAAAAAAAGAATATCCTTCCATGAATAGACTTACACATTGATCATTGGTTGGAAAATGACTGGTGGTGTTGCTTTAGCTATTATTGAGGATCCTAATGATTGGTAAATGCTTAGCGATATATTAAATTATAAATGATTATATTCTAATAGAGGTATATTTGACTATAATTATACACCTTATTTGAAATATTTTGTTTGATATTTTATATTTTATATTTTTGGTTCTTAATTCTCTCTACGTTCATTTATAAGTTATAATTGCCTTCATGGGACAAAAGAGGAAGAATTAAGAGGAAAACTTGGAATAAAATGAACTTTGAAACAATTTAAAGATACACGGTTGTATCTATGACCGTGTAAGTCTCTATGCTTGTTTAAAATTGCAAATTATGGAGTTTTTAAATATACATGGTCTCTTACATGCCCATATATGTCCCAGAAATCATAAATTTTACCATTAAAGGATGTGAGTAGAGGTCAATTGGAGACAACCAAGTTTTGCAACAAACTAGAGATGTGAAACATCGAAAGAAGTGACGATTTTGATCTAGGGATGAGGAAAAAACAAAGTTAACATTAAAAAAGATCTCATAGAAGGCTACATCCAATCCAATCTTGCAAGAAAATTCAATAAAAGAGGAAGGGAGATTTATAATAATGAACTATTTGTTTTCTATTAGTTTTTTTGCATGTTTATATTTGATTTTGTTTTCTATTATGAGTAACTAAACATTTTTAATGTCTAGGTGCGACAAACCCTAATATGGGATAATAGTATGTTTTAATCTTTTATTCAGTGCAATTATTTTAATTGATTTATTATGAATTTTATCCTTTTCTAATATATCCAAAATATTAGTGTATGATTTGATTTCATATAATGGATATTGAGAAATTCTTTGTATGAATAAATCTATCATAATTGAAAGTATTTGATTGCAAACCTAAAGATAGGTTAACATAAATCCTCTAGATTAGGGTTAAACCTAATAGTGGAATTCATAAATCGTTAATGCAATCGTAAAGGTTTTAACTAGAAAATTTCTATTAATTAACTAACGGATTAGTTGTTAGTAGTCTTGAGAGAAATACTAATATAAGATAGGAATTTTCACGGTCTAATAATCAATAAAATAATTTCATGATACAAAGGTTAATTATTTAATAATTTTTAGGGAGATTCATCACCTAGACACTAATTTTTGATATTGATTTTTCTAAGTAAATTCCTTTGTCTTCTACATTCATTTTTGTTTCCAATTTTAGTTTATCAATTAAGATTTATTTTTTATTAAGAACCAAACATCCAATTCATGGGCTAGATAATAAGAGAAGGGTAATTACTAATACTTACTGTCTTCATGAGATCGACACATACTTGTCTATGTTAGCGATAGCTACATCATGCACTTATGGTTAATTCAATATTGATATCTAAAAAAATATCAATCAGATTCCTTATCATCATCCATCTTGTTTCTTGTATGTAGAAGTGATTCTTGCATATACCATACCAGTTTATTGCTAAGACTCAATTTAAAACTTGATCGAGCCTTCAACTGGGTCTAAACTTGAATAAAACTTTTTAGGGTAGACTTAGGCTTGTTTGGCTTAATCAACCTGAATCATTCTCACTCCTAATAAAATGATTAATGCGGACACAAAAATCAAGTTCAATATTAAAATTATCAATATTAATGAGAAACTAGATAATTATAACTTTGGAAATACCAATATATGAGAAACCATATAATGAATATAGTCCTTTCCCTTCTATTTAACATCATAAAACAAGACCATAATAAAAGTAACATCAGTATATATAAGAAATTATTCTCTTAAATGCAATATTTATTTAATGCATTGACTATTTAATGTTAGAATGTAAAAAGATGTGTTAAAAAAAATGAAAAAATTAATTTAATATGATAATAAATTGGTGAAAATAGCCTTTATAACAAAATAAAGATGTAGATTCTCTTATCATTTTAAAAAATGTTATCTTGCAATAATATTATATAGAGTAATTTACTAAAGAGCATGGGGGAGTCAAATAAATCTTAATTACCAAAGTAAAGAAAGAAGCAATTAACAGAGTTAAAGTTATGGTTATGGTAAATAAAATAAAAAACAAATAGGTTGAATTGGATATGTAGACAGAGAAAATCCTTCTCCTTCTCTCTAGCTTCCTCTCCCTTCCTCTCCACTTTCCTAGTTTGTATATTAAACACTTTTGCCTCATCAACCTTTTGTGACATACTTCATTTCTTATCATAGAAATGAACTTTTATACCTACTCCTATCTACTAAGCTAACTTACTCTCTATGGCTAACTTACCACTAAATTCAAACCTCGGACAGTGCCTTATAGCTGATTTCCCACCCCTGCCCCTCAACTGTAATCCTCTCTAGATCCACAACTACTTTCCATGACCATCCTTTTTCCATCCCCATCCCCACCTCTCCACCAAACCTAAATCTACTCCCAAAATCCATCCTAATCAGATTGAAGCTAGAGCTCAATCCCTTTGCTTTCTCCTACGAACTGGAGGAAAGTTGTTGGTGAAGAGGTAGATAAATTGATTCATTTTCTTTCTTAATCGCAAAATAATTGATAATGGGAAAATAGAATATTAAAATCGTTTAATAATGTGTTAGATCTTGGAACTTCACTATCACTGGTTTCTTTCTTAATCGCAGACTACTATATCAGTCAATCAACAAATGGTTAATAAGCACCTAGAACAACAAAGGACTACAAAAGTGCTAATATTAGAAAACAACCAACTACTATTCACATTTCAAAATGAAAATAATGCTAAAAGCGTAATAAAAGCATGGCTATTACACATATTTAATTAACCTGTCTTCCTTCAAACCTATAGACTAGAAATCAACTTAGACATAATCAGGCATGAAAGCTTCCTCTACTAATTTACATCTATAAAATCCCCTTAGAGTAATAGACCACTAAAAGGCTAAGCTCCCTTATGAGCTTTATTGACAAACCCTTATATATGGATAAAACCACAACTAAAAGAAAGTGCATAGTTGCTTGTATTTATGTTAGTAGTATGATAGAACAAGATCTCCCTGAGGTTATCCCTTTAATAAGGCTATGGGAAGATGGTAAACGATTAGAAGATACTATAAAAGTGTCATATTCTTGGAAACCTTCCCTAAAACATGAAGGGTAGGTATGGAAAGCCACATAGAGACTATTTGTTAAAAAGGAATATGAAGAATTAATGAAGTTAGAGAACAAAAAGTTAAATATCAACCTGGGTAATAAGGACACAAAAAAAGATAAGGAAACTCATTTATTAGACACCCATCTAGTTAAGTTAATTAATAAAGCCTAGGAGAGCCCCAATCAGAGAGCTTCCACTACTAACTCCAACCTTAATTATAGCATGGATGTAAAAGAACCTCAACTAGGTCCATCTCCTAATGAAAGTGTTGCCTTTACCTCAAAGGAACATGTCCTATGAGAGTTTTAAACTAACAAAAAAAATGAAGTTTGGAAGAAGGAATAAGGGTAAGGACCTTATCAAAACCCCCTCTTTTTAATGTCTATATTAGTCTGGAATACGATAAGCATTAATTGTCCTTAAAAACTCTCATCCATATCTAGAAATACAAATCACAGAAGAATAAGGAGACATTTATGTTTTGTCTTGTAATTATAGGTGAGTAATCATATGCCTCCTTCACTTGTTACATAATTGTTATGAAAATTTTACTCTTGTTATTGTTTTGGGAGCATAATAATGTGTACCTCCTTTAGGTTAAGTTTCTGGAAAGGCTTGGCTTTGAAAATTTTGCATGGTCTTATAGTTTTAGTGATTGTGAAAAAATTTTATGTGTTGTTATAGTTTTTAAAAACTCATATGCATATCACCCCTTAATTTTAGGTTTTTAGAGATTTGATAAAGCACGTGTTTTGGATCCATGTTTTTTGTGTGTGATCCTACTGTTTGATTGTGGTTTTGGGTTGTTTGCAAATGGATGAGGCTTAGAATACTCATCCTACTACCAAAAATAGGTGGTACTTTTGCTAGTGTATTGCCACGGGATAGGGCGAGAAATCACCTAAGTAAAAGTTGTTAGAGTGATAATAGAGACGCTTAAAGGATAAGCATCAGTGGCGAGATAAAAAGAGGTGGAGGCAATAGTTGATAGAACATAGGCAGAAGAGAATGAGGGAGATGGTGACAAAACTAAGAAACCCTGTCTAGAGAAAATGATAGGGCATGCACCCTATAAAGGATCACATATGACTTGTCAAACATTTATGGTGTGTGCACAACACGCTCTAATCAATGCCAATATGTTGACTGAGGTTTGGAAAGCTTTAATATGTGCACCAAATTGTTTCATTCAATTTTAATTTTAATTTTGAATGCTTTAAATCTTATTTTTAATTAAATTAGTTTAATTAAGATTAAATTGGTTCAAGATCCTAATAAACTTAGAAAAGTGTTTTCTAATTTTTTAAAAATTATCTTAAAAGGGAATATTTTAGAATTTAGTTTAATTTATTAGGAGTTAAATTGTTTAACCAAATTAGTTATCAAATTGGAATCAATTAAAGGTTTTTCATTCATAATTTAATTATGTTGGAAATAAATGGTGTATTGATAATAATAAAATTTTGCAAACTTAAATTTCTTAATTAAATATTAAGTACATGTTAAAAAATGGTACTTGCCTTTTATTATTTTAAAATAAAACTAGAATTCTATATATTATAAGGTTTATCAAGTGACTTAAGGTCCCTTTAATTTGAGTACATTTTATCTTAAATTATTGGGTCTTGCTTAACTAAATATGTATAATTTAGATGAGTGACTCATAATCTTATGAATTTAGAGATTGAGCTAGGAATAATATATAAGAAATACTTTGACAGAGAGTTACCACCTAACAGATCTAAGAGTCATATAATCTACCAAATTTTAATTGAGTTAGTTTGTTAAATGACTCAAGAACTTAATTTGAATAGGATTCTAACCCATTAGAAAATTATTTGAAAATTTCTCGATTTAATAATGATGGCTATTGTTTTGAATAAAATTGTGGGAGTAACTAAATATTTATTAAATTCCTTTTTTATTTGGTTTTGTGACATAAACTAATACATAGTCTTTTGTCTATTTTTAGTTATTAGATAACATGAGTAGCAAGTTGTCTCTAAGGAGCATCATAAATCATAATAAGCTTATTGAATCTAATTTTTTAGATTGGTTTCATTTCTAAAGAATTGTTCTCATGCAAGAACTAAAACTATACATTTTTGACACTACTATTCTACTACAACCTAGTTTAGATGTAACTTATGAAATTTGGGATAGATATCTTATCATATTGATGTTATTGAACATGCTACATATGCAATGTTGGCTAGTAAATCTCTTAAGCTTCAAAGGCAACATGAGAAAATATATGCCTTTACTATAATTTTGCATCTCTAGGAATTATTTAATACAAAGTAAGGTGAAAAGACATCAGATTTCCAAATAATTATATCAATGTAAGATGGAAAAAAGATCTTTATTAGAGCTATATGTCCTAAAAATGATTAAGTATATTAAAGAATTAGGCCAATTACATTAAATTAAGCCTTGATATGTTGCTTCAATCTCTTAGTTCAAGCTTTTCATAATTCTTTATGAAATTTTATATAAACTAAAAGAATGTGTCATTGCCTAAAATGTTGAATATGCTTAAGATTAAAGAGGGACTTAAGAAGGAACCAAATTCTATTTTTATTGTGGATTCTTCCAAGAGAAAGAAAAAGGACTAAAAAAAGCATAAGAACAAGAAATAGAAGGCTTATGCTAAACTACCAAAGACAAAAGGTGGTGTCAAGAAGAACATTGATAAGGGAATGTGTCTTTATTATGGAGTTGATGGACACTAGAAAAGGAACTATAAAGCTTATCTTGGTAGTCTAAAAGACAATAAGTTTAGGGAAACTATTTCTTTATGCATATGAATGAAATCAATCTTTCTACTTCTGTTCCACATTCTTATGGTATTAAATATTAGGTATGGTTCTCATATTTGTAATGATATATAGATGTTACCAAGGAGAAGATAAATGAGGAAAGGTGAAGTGGACCTGTGACTTGGCAATAAAGTAATGGTTATTGCAATAACTATAGGAACAAAAAGTTTAGCTTTCCTTTATAGCCTTGAAGTACATAATTTTTATGATGTTCCAATCATTACTAGAAATATTATTTCCATTTCTTTTTTAGATTTGAATGGATTTGAATTTATTATTAAGAATAGGAGTTGTTCTTTTTATAAAGACAATGTTTGTGATCTATTTGGATTACTTATAAATAATTATATGAATTAAATATTAAAAGGATAATCCTTAACATAAATAGCAGGAAAAAAGGAGAAAGTTAAATGATCAAAATTTATCTTATTTATAGCATTATAGGGTAGGTTAACTAAAACTATAAACTTACATAAAGAAAGATATTTGGATCCTTTTAATTATGAATCATAAGCAACTTATGAATCAAGTTTGTTGAAAAAATAACTAAACTATCTTCTTATTAGAAAAAAGAGCACACTAATGAGTTTCTAGAGCTTATACATTCAGATGTATGTGACCTTATGTTTACTTATGCTAGAGGTGGGCACTCATATTTCATTACATTAACAAATCATCATTTTAGATATGCTTATATGTATTTAATGAAACAAAAGTCTAAATCATTTGAATTATGTATTTAATGAAACAAAATTCTAAATCATTTGAAAAGTTTAAGGAATTTCAACTTAAGGTTAAAAGACAAACTAGTAAAAATATTAAAACACTTAGATCTGATCAAGGTAATGAGTACATAAAACATAATTTTCTTGGTTACTTAAAAGAGAATGTAATTATCTTATAAATGACTCCTCATAGAACTCTATAACAGAATAGGTTATCTGAGAGGAGAAATCATGCTCTATTAGATTTGGTACATTCTATGATGAGTCATGCGATCTTTCTTGTCTTCTTTTGGGGATATGCCCTTAAAACAACTATTTACCTTTTGAATATAGTTCCATCCAAACAAATTGATAAGACTTTGTATGATATATGAAATATTAGCATCCTAAACTTGTCATACCTAAAGATTTAAGCATGTGATGCTTATGTGAAGTGTGCAATATTTGTCAAGCTCTAAGCTAAATCAGATAAAGGTAAATTTGTGAGGTATTAAAAAAAGAGTGTCAAATATCAATTTTACCATCATCTTGTACAAAAGTTTTTTTTTTCTCATACATGCTACATTTCTAGAAAGAGAATTTATTCTCAAGGAAAGTAGTAGGAGCGAGGTAGAACTTAGAGGATTTTAAAAACCACAAATTCACATCCAAATGCAACAGAACCTCAAGTTGATACATATGATGTACGACTAAAGGTTCAAAAACCACATTAGTCCATGCTGCTTTAGTAGATATGTTATCTCTCTCACTAGATTAGGTTGACATATTGAAAAGGGGAAAGATAATGAATTACACATGGATAATGAGACTATTTATTTTAAGGAAGCAATGTCAAACAATGATTCTTTGAAATGGTATAAAGCTATGAGATTTGAGATTGAATCTATATACCCTAACTACGTATAGACTTTGGTTGATGCTTCTAATGGAATTGTACCTATTAGTTGGAAGTAGGTTTTTACTAGTAGATTTGACGTAGATGGTAATATATATACATAGAAAGCAAGGCTATTGGCTAAAGGTTACAAACAAAAAACACAGTGTAGATTTTGATGAAACCTTTTTTCTATTAGCTATGGTTAAGTTTATAAGGATCTTATTAACTAAAATCGCATATCACAGTTATGAAATCTAACAAATGGATTTCAAAATAACATTTCTCAATGAAAATTTGCTTAAATATGTGTATGGAATACAGCCTAAAGGTTTTGAATCAAAGAGATTTCTGAATTAAGTATACAAATTGCAAAAGTCTATTTATGGAATTAAGTAAGCATCATGAAGTGAGACCATTTGTTTTTAAGAGACTATCAAAGAGTTTGATTTTATTAAAAAAAATAGATAAACCATATTTTTATAAGAAAGTTAGTAAGAGTGCAATCATCTTCATAGTGTTATATATGGATGACATATTAACGATTGGAAACAACATACAAATGCTCCAATATGTGAAGATTTGGTTGTCTAAGAACTTCTCTATAAAAGATATAGGATAACCAACCTATATTATGGGAATAAATATCTATAGAGACAGATCAAAGAGCTTGCTTGACTTATCCCAATCCATTTACATAGAGAAAGTATTAAAGAGGTTTAATATGGAGAATTATATGATGGAATTCTTACCCATGTCAGTTCTCTCTAACAGAGTATGTGTCAAAAGGCGTAAGATGAGAGAGATAAAATTGATTGTGATCCATATACATTATCCATTAGATTAATCATGTATGTAATATTATGTATTATATCAGATGTCTCCTATACTTTGGCTACAATAAGTAGATGTTAAGTCAATCCTAGTGATGGTAACTAAACAAATATGGAAAACATCTTAAAGTAATTAAGAAGGACTAAAGATGGTTTATTGGACATGGAAGAGTTAAACTAAGAGTTTACCATATTTTGTTCAAAGAAGAGTCAATATTCTAGACCCTTCTTCATTCATGGTTGTCCATCCCATTACTAAAGACTTAAAACATGTTTTTTTAATTAAAAGAGAGGAGAAGAAAGGAGAAGAGAGGAGAAGATGAACTTTCGGCTATTCACTAAACCCTACCCTTTGTTTTGATTCCCTAACCCAAATCAAGGTGTTCTAAGCTAATTTGGGGTCAAGGAACTCAAATATATCATTAGATTTAAGAAATTATCAAAGGATTTGAAGATATCATCAAAGGAAGGTTTAAATAAATTTTGTCTCATCTCTCTCTATATTAGGATTTTGAGTTTGGTGTTAAGATATGTTGTTCTCCATGCTTGAATATACATAAAACATTGTTTATATGAATGAAATGCATCATGTAGAGGGTTCTTTAAGCCAAAACCGAAATGTCCCCTTTTGGTGAAAGTTTGTGAATTTTTGAATATCTTTTGAAATTGATGGTCTAAACGAATTCTATGATGTTAATTGTACATGTATAATGTGAGTTGATGATGAAAGATGAAAAAGAAGTATGTTGGATAGGCTTAGACAAAATGAAGGAATAAGGAATGGATGAATGTTATGAGTTGTATAATTATGATGAATATGGCTTAAATGAAGGAAATTGGATTAAATGGAGTGGTGAAATGTGTTGTTGATTAGAAGTATTTGTTATATAACTATATAGGTGCATGAATTACCATGACAAAGCCTTGAAAATATGACTTGAAAGTCATGCACATTAGGTGTTTGATAAAATGTATAAATGAACTTGGCTTAGGATTTAAGGAATTGTAATGGTATACGTTGGAAAGTGGCTTTCATGTTTACTTAGAGTAAACTTTAATTGTTGCTTAGATTGATGAATAATGGCCTACTGTGCTTGGATAAAAATGTGCTTAATTATGTTTTGAAATGAGTAAGCATTGGATTAAAGGCATTAAATGCCTTAGCAAAATGCAAAAGAAAAGCTAATGTGAATAGTAAGGAAGTAACCATGTCAGAATCTTAATGGACGAATCCTATAGCTTAAAGAGAGCGATATTGTGTTTTATACACTTATGTGATGGTGTATAAATATAAAACTCATGTTTAAGTAGTAAATACATTGTATGTCTTT
>JANSVA010000006.1:10409275-10437139 GCA_025504915.1 Erythroxylum reticulatum
ATGTCACCGTCTCATAGGCTCATTCAACCTAAATTCTCATGTATCATTTTATCTTGCCCTTTTTAACACTTTTCTTATACTAAATGCACATATCACTTTATCAATCACTCAATTAGAGCAATAAATTTCTAATTCACTAATTATAATTCATCAAACAAAATTCAATACATAATCAACACATAAGCACATCATAATCATTTAAGATCTTTCATACCCTGGGATATATCAGTAAATGCAAGTACTATTTTTACAATGTCTCTAGATCATGATTCATATGTTTATGTAAATGTGATGTATGCAAATGAAATGCACTTTATGAATTCTCATATAATGACTCAATATAATAGCTAAATTCCTAAGTATAACAACGGGCCACTACAATTCTCCCCCTTAAGAAATTTCATCCTCGAAATTTTTACTTGATTGATCAAACAAATGGGGGTACTATTTTCTTATATTCTCTTCGGTCTACCATGTAGCTTCTTTGCTCAAATGATTCCTCTAAAGAACTTTAACCAATAGGATTACTCAGTTTCTCAATTGTTTAGTTTGATATCCCACTATCTTGACTGGCACTACTTCCTATGTGGTATCACATGGGTCGGGTCTGATCAATATCTTCTGAGTATACTAATGTGGAACATATTATAACTCTGAGTCATCTCTATTAGTAGTGCTAATATGTATGCCAATGGTGCAACTCTCTCTGTGATCTTATATGGACCAATGTATCTAAGGCTCAATTTACCCTTTTTACCAAACCGTAGCACTCTTTACTAAGGTGATACTGTTAAGAACACTTTGCCTCCCACTTAATGCTCCATATCTCTCTAATGTTGATTTACATAAATTTTCTGCCTATCTTAAGCTGATTTGACTATGTTACAGATTAACTTTACCTTTTCAATAGTATCTTGAATCAACTATGGGCCTTCTATAATTCTTAGATCCTCTTCATTCCAATACAAAGGCGATCAAAACTTCTCACCATATAACGCCTCATATAGGGATATATCGAGCTACTGCGGTAATGATTGTTGTAAGAAAATTCAATAAGAGTTACATATTGGTCACACACTCCTTGGAACTCCAATACACAAGCTCTAAGCATATCCTCAATAGTCCAGATAGTCTTTTCACTTTGTCCATCTTTCTGAAGATCAAATGTTGTACTAAAGTTTAGCTTTGAACCCAAAGCTATCTGTAAACTATCCCAGAATCTGGAAGTAAATCTGGGATCCTGATCAGATATAATCGACAATGGAACACCTGTTGGATCGAAAACAAAAGCATCCAAGATTTAGCTAAAATGGTAGATTTCAAAACTTTTCTAAAATCAAAACGCATTGAAAATAACATATCCAAATCAACATATTTCAACCATACATGATACGGTATAATTTACATAAGAACAAGGTGGTAGAAATATACCGACTCCTTGCTACAGCTTTGACTCCTTACTTTTGTATCATCTCTGAATCCTTGCCATAGCTTTAACTCTTTTGTATCCTTTCCTTTGTCAATGTATCCTCTTCTTGTTGTTGTATCCTCGATCAATCTGATCTACCATTTGTTCTTCTTGGATAACTTGTTTAACAAGATCCTTTGGTGTGAAAGGAGAAGAAATACTTTGAGGAGATTTTTCTTATAAGAAAGAAGCCAAAAATAAGACTCTTCTTATTCAAGTTTCGGCTATGTATGCATGAGAGGAGAGAGTGAGTCAAAAATGCAAGAACAACCTCTTCACTCTCTCTCAATTTCGATTATCATAAAAGAAAAATGTGATGTGCATCCAATGCATCACTTCATTCTTTAATCAATCATAAAGAAGCCAATAAATCAGACCCTTCTTATTTGTTTAAGATGGCTATATGAAAGGACTAAGAACTTAAATGAGACCTCATTTTTATTTCTAGATGAAAGAAGGGAGAGAGTACATCAAATGCACCTCCTCCTTCTTTAATTAAATGAATGCTAAAAGGTTACATTACATGCCATCATTAAAAGATAACCATTGAACCATTTAATGATAAGATCATTACTCCATTTAATGATGATGAAGCATGATAAAAAACCATCTTAAATTTAGCAATTCAATGCTAAATGTGCAGCTGCACATTTAGCTATAAAAAATCAAAATATGCCCTCCCTTTTCTAATAACTTTGTTTTAATTTAATTAGTCTAATTAATCAAATCAAACCAAAGTCCAGCCTAATATTAAATATTCATTTAGGTTTCTAATTAACAATTAATTAGTGGAAGCCTAACATTTAATCATAGGCTTTAAAACCTCGATTTCTATTTCTTACTTTGCTTGATAACCTTCCTAGAAGCCAAATGGGAAATCTAATTGGACTTATATAATTCAAGCTTTAATAAGCTCGAAATTAATTTAATCTCATTATAATTAATTCCAGCTTATTAACCAATGTCATTCCACTAAAGACAGTTAGTTGAACTCTTACATTACTAAAGATTATGAGAACATATGTTTCAAATAAGATGTCCAATTGCAAACTTTATTATGAACCATATTATAGCCATCCGCACAATAAATGGTAAATTATCATTTTGCCTTTGTGTTGGTTTTTCCTTCTAGATCTCCCGTTTTACCCTATATGGTGATTAACACACAAGATCTCATCTTGGTGTTAAGACTTGATGGATAGCAAGTCCATCAAACAACTGACGCCAATTTAATCACTAATCCCTTTAAAACATCTAGAAGTGATGATATTACTATAAAATCTTTATTTGAGTGAATGTTCCCTGATATATGATTCAATTAATAATTCCAACATGTAGACACTGGATTGATACTCTGTAAAACTCCATTCCGATCATATCAATAATTGCAATAAAACACATATGAGTTCACCACTCATCAAGATTGTGGTACGTATTAAAAGAAGGCTAAAGTGTATATTTTAAGATTAAAGTAACGACCTACTTTATTCTTTAAAAATATATTTGATTCTAGATTCATATAATAGTGCCATTATCAACAGTTAACTACTATCATGATATGAAACTGATCATTTCTTTGAAGTAAACTCTTTTACTTACACGAAGATAAATTGCAACACTACAGTCTAAATCATAATCAAGCGACCAACTTGACTATTCAACTATATTAACTAATTTAGATTCTAATAATATACATGTTTCCTATACATCTTCATCTATATGTATATTACTTACAAAAGAATCTTAGTACCTTATGACTAGATATATAATGCTTGTACAAATAAAACCAAACTCTTTTTTTTATTAATAATAAATATTTTCATTACAAAAGTAACTAAAAGAAGATTAAGTTATAGATAAATACCCTTGTTTTCCAAGGCACTATGTTTACATAACTCTAACAACACCATGCAATCTCATAATCTCATTCACATATCTCCGAACCAATTAGTCCAATGTGTTATTCTCTTATATAGGTAAGAAATGTATTGATTTCGTCAATCTATCGACAATACCTATATGGTGTCATATTGTCTTGGAGTTCTCGATAAACCCATGATGAAATCCATAATGATTTTCTCACATTTCCACTTCAAAATAGGAAATGATTGTAACCTCCTAACCAGTGCCTAATGCCCAGCCTTAACCTGTTGGCATGTCAAACATTTAGTAATATATTCAGCTGCTTGCTTCTTTATTCCTGGCCACCAAAAATGTTGTTTCAGTGTATTATACATCTATGTAGTAGTAGGATGCATAGCTTAAGTCGCTATATATGCTTCCTCTAAAATTTCCTTTCTCAAAGCATCCACCTTCGGCACACACAATCTCTGCTTTAACCATAATGTATTATCTCTCAACTAAATTCTAGAATTCGGGTCCTGTATTAACCTCTCAATAAGCTTCATAAATTATAGATCCTTGCTTTAAGCCTTTCTAATTCTCTCATACAATACTAGCCTAAGTTTCAGTATAAGTAACAGTGTTTCATTCTATCCCAAACTCAACTCAATATTTAGTGCTCTTAATTGTATTAGGCTTGGTAACCTCAAATTTTGAATCTGTGTCA
The DNA here is from genome assembly GCA_025504915.1 of Erythroxylum reticulatum. NCBI lineage: Eukaryota > Viridiplantae > Streptophyta > Magnoliopsida > Malpighiales > Erythroxylaceae > Erythroxylum > Erythroxylum reticulatum. Next base: position 10,413,313 of record JANSVA010000006.1, read on the forward strand.
CACTAATATTAGATTTTCTCAATGCATCAGCTACTACATTAGCTTTACTAGGATGATACTCAACCATACAGTTATAGTCTTTTTGTAGCTCAATCCATCTCCTCTGTCTCATATTCAGCTCTTTCTAACTCAACAAATACTTTAAACTTTTATGATCTATGAATACTTGAAACGTCTCACCATATAGATGGTGTCTCCAAATTTTCAAAGCAAATATCACTACAGCAAGTTCTAAATCATGAATTGGATAGTTGAATTCATGAGGTCTCAACTATCTCGATGCATATGCAATTACTTTGCCACACTGCATCAAAACACATCCTACCCTTAGTATGAAGCATTACTATATACTACATATCTTCCAGACCCAGATGGAGTGGCTAACATAAGTGTTGTAGTTGATCAATGTTTCAATTCCTCAAAACTCTTTTGACACTCATCCGTCTGTCTAAATGGTACAATCTTCTTTAGAAGCTTTGTCAAAGGGGCTAAGATTAAGGAAAACCCCTCAATAAACTTCCTATAATAACAGGCTAATCCAAGGAAACTCTGAATCTCAATTCCTCGGGACTTCCCACTTCATTACTGATTCAACTTTCTTTAGGTCCACTTGTATAACCTACCTAGATACTATGTGACCCAAAAAATACTACTTGATCTAGCCAGAATTCACATTTATTAAACTTGGCATACAACTGTTTCTCCCTCATAATCTATGAAGCTAGCCTTAGATGCTCGAAACTTTCATCTCTACTCTTTGAATACACCAAAATATCATCAATAAATACAATCACAAAGTAATCTAGGTAAGGTTGAAATAACTTGTTTATCAGTGCCATAAAAGATGTCGGAGCATTCATCAATCCAAAAGGCATCACCAAAAACTCAAAATGTCCATATCAGGTCCTAAATACACTCTTCGGTACATCAGTTTCTACTATCTTTAACTGATAATATCCTTATCTTAGATCCAATTTATTGAATACCTGAGCTCCTTGTAGTTGATCAAGTAGATCATCAATTTTTAGTAAAGGATATTTATTTTTCATTACTAGCCGATTCAACTACCTATAACCGATACATAACCTCAAAGTTCCATCTTTTTTTTTCACAAATAATACTGGAGCTCCCTAAGGTGATACACTAAGTCTAATAAAGCCCTTGTCCAATAACTCCTACAACTGGGTCTTAAGTTCCACAAGTGCCATCTTATAAAAACGAATCGATATAGGAGTAGTACCTGAACTAAGTCAATCATAAATTCCACCTCTCTTTCTGGGGGTAAACCTGATAATTTGCTGGAAAATACGTCTGAGAAATCCCTAACAATAGAAATATCTTGGATCATCTGCCCAATACAAGTGTCATTCGTGTAGGCTAAGTAAGCCTCACAACCAACTTGAATCAGTCTAAAGGCACTCATTGAGAAAATTAATCTAGCTAGTACTGCCTGACTAATACCTATCACTCTCTTTTAAGCAGTGGATTCAATAATCACTTCCTTGGTATGATAGTTCGTCATAACCCTATGTTTGGTAAGCCAATCCATACTCTCTCAATTGTAAAACTATCAGGTCAGCTTTCAACTCGGCCTAATCAATCTGAATAATACACTCTTTACATACTTCCCCGATTACTATAGTTCTGTTTATTGGAGTACTCACCACTAGGCCACATTTCAATATTTCTCTCTTACAATGTAGCCTAGATGTCAGATGTGGTGTGATTAATGAATGTGTAGATCCTAGATCAAGCAATGCAAATGCCTCAAATTGAAAGACATGTAACACACCTGTAATAACATATGGGGAGTTCTAAGCTTCTTAACTAGTGATGGCATAAATCCTGACTTGGGACTACGATTGGTTGCTTTGCACCTCAGTCCTCGTCCTGGCACTAGGACCTATAGAGCTTACTCTGCCTCTACCCTCTATCCTGTACCACCAACTTTACTCTACTGAACAGTCATTTCAGTTACCTATCTTCCTCTCACTCCCGATTGTGCTCCAACAATAGCAAGACAATATTTGATCTGATGCTCAAAAGAGCCATAATGTAGATAAGCTCCCGATAGCTTCTAACATTCACCACCATGTTTCTTCTCATAATGTTCACAACTAGGAATTTGAGGTGGTGATCTACTATGAGTCTGTCCTCCAGACGCCTGACCTCTACCGGAATAACCAAAGTCGCCTGTCAGCCTAAACCCTGACTGTCCCAATCTCGGCTATAATCTTGATAGTCTACTCTAACATTTACTGAATCTTCTACTAGAATCAAATGGAAATTCTCTAATCCTCTTCATTTTGGACTCCTGCCTATACTCTACTTGTCTATCTTTCAGTAGTTGTTCAATTCTTATCAAAGCATTTCTTAACTTAGTGAAACTGCTCAAATTGGTAATTGCCAGCTTCGTTTTGATTTCCATGTTTAGCCCATCTTTGAACTGTTTACATTTACCCTCGTTAGTAGGAATCAAGGTTGTAGCATACCTCATCAATTCATTGAACCGCATTTGATACTCAGCTACTCTGAGATTCCTCTATTTCAAATCGAGGAACTCCATCTTTCTATCCAAGTAGATCCCAGGCATATAGTTCTCTTTGAAAACCCTCAAAAAGCCTTCCTAAGTTAATCTATATGGTCGAATAGAACTACCAAGAATGGTCTTCCACCACTGGTAAGTTGGACCTTGTAGTAATAAGACAGCATAATCAAACTTCTTGTCTGATTCACGATCCATCTGGTCTAATATTCTTTCTGTTCTCTCTAACTGGCTCTCTACCTCAGTAGGGTCTGTATTTATGTAGAAGTCTACAGCTCCCTATTTTCTAATCTTGTCATACCTCCTTTCTCTCTTCTTAGGTACTCTCGAGGGCATTAGCTCATATTGGGGCATAGGAGACTATCTATTGCCTCTTATTAACTTAAGGTCAGGTGATTCAACAACTCAGTCCCTTATGATGAATGAGCGCATACCCAACATTCCAGAGAACATTCGAGCACATACTTCACTGAAGCGGCATGTTAGAGCAGTCACATCACTTATCTTGGCATCATATAGAACATAAAAATTTCAAAAAAACTAAGTTATCTCATTTCATTCATGAACATAAGCATATGTTGTCATTACATTCCTTGCATTTGATTCATAAACATAAATATCCATTATGTTATTACACTCATAACTCCTATTTATACAATACATGACATGTCAAAGATCACAACACTATACAATATGTACAGCATAAAACTAGATACTAAACCAAAATACTATATCTAGACACTTTAGTATCAGTTGACCAGACGTTTAAGCCATTCTGGGTTCCAAATGGACAATGCTAAGTTGCTACTAGATTGTCTTAGAAACTAGGTTATCCCGGTAATTGAAAATCAAAGATGCAATCTTTATAAGTTTGTGAACTCAGTGAGTGAACCATTATTGACGTATTCACTCAAGTCAGTACACAATATCATAAAAACATATAATCTAAGTTCTCAAACACATCATATTATTTAAAATCAAACCTCAATTATCACATCATTTAATTGTCTACCAAATCATAATACATGTATCTCATATTATTACAAACACATTGGGAACACAAACATTTTATATTACTATTTCAACATAATTCAGTAAATTCCTCACAACAATTCACATAACATATACATGATATCTATATATATATATATATATATATGAAAATGCACTTGTGACTCCACTTTCTTTTTATTTTTTTTTGTGACCCAACACCTATTTAATTTTCCTGTATCTGTTGCAAATACTGGGCTCATTTTAGATGTTGTCTCGTACCCATTGTGGATATTGGGCTCATTAATCGTTGAGCCTGTGGCTTTGTGTGCACATTTCTGAGCTTTAAGCTCCTTTTTCACTTTGGTCACTTCAGTCACAACTACTTTATCTGATCATGCATATCAATGTCATGAAATGCATCATTTCACATAATATACTAGCAATCACTTTCATCTAATGTACGTAGTCATTTATCACATTTGTCAGACCCAAGTCTAGCATTCAACATTCAGTTGAGCATTTATTTCCCACATTAACATACACATAGTTAACACTCCCATAACTCCTCGGACAATCAATTGTTCGAAATCATCAATATCAAAATCATATCCAAATCATTTCAATATATATAGATATAAGGATTAAACAAAAACAATTCAAATATAAGCACATATCTAATTGAGATCACATATCTAGGTTACTCACAATTTACTCCAGAATAGCTATTGCCTTAATGATCCAACAATGTTTGGATGTTGTCGATCAATTTGTGCTTCTATATCATACAATACACACATATTTACACATTAATAACTTATTTAATCAAATACATGCTCAATCTTACACATGTATATGTGTTATGTTCAATGCATACTCAATTGACTATCCCAGGTATATAACCTTATACACAAATCTTACTCACTTATCCATCTTACCTTTTGTTCATACGAACATCCCTATACTGTTGACATCTCATACTTTCCAAATTCATATGCATTGATGTCAAATAAATCATTTCTTAAATTATGACATCATTTAAGAACCTAAACTCGTCAAACACTTAATCAATTGATTCAGCATCAAACTAAGCTCATTTTAAGCCCTAATCAAGTCTAAAAGTATCAATGTATAGTGTTTTAACCTTATATGACTCAACCAGAACATAGAACATAAACTCTCCCTTCTACCAAGCATTTCCACGTTCGTGGGAGGGAACCATACAATTCCTACAATCGTGGGATATGTGACCTAAGACCCACCTTCCTTTTTCTTCAAATTTTCTTCCAAACTCTAACTCCTTTGTGATAGTTCTTCAATTATACCTCGCTTATACTTCAAGGATACTTCAATTTCTCATCATTTCATCCCAAACTCTAAGCTAAAATCATTCAACTAATAATTTATAAACAATTTATCTCTTGGGCATCATCAATCAAACAAATTCTTTCATTTACTATCTTACATGTTACACCCTAATTCTTTTCCATTCCAAGAACATTACATTAACATCTTTATTTAGCATGAAATTCATCTTTAACATACCTCCAATCTTAACCTAATTCATTCTTAAAACAATCTATAAACTAAGGTTTCCATAAATCAAAACAAAACCAATTCATTCATCACATTTCAAGCATATCTTATCATCAACCTTATATGCAATTCATCTCAATTCATCCCTAACGAATATTTATGGATGTTATGCTCACATATAACTCAATAAGGTAATCAAATGCTTACTTGATTGTCTCAATATTTCCTCAATTAGAATGCTAAGAAAGTCTCCCAAGCATCAAACTTACATTAAGAACAAGATGGAATTAAAGGGTTTTAATTTACAAGATAAGGGTTACAAAATTTTCGAAAAATTTTAAGGGTTTTAAGGATTGTGTAAAAGTGTCATAGGTGGGAGGAAAGAAGGAGAAACAATAGAATAAAACATAAAAAATGGTGATCTTACAAGAGTAAGAAACGTGGGTAAGGTGTGTCGTGAAGAAGATAAACATGTGTCATGCCAAGTGTCCAGCTAAGAGCTACGTTATGTGTTTTTCTCCTACACTCTCAATTGTCACTCCCTTATTATTCCATTTGTCATTTAATCTATAGACCATATGTCACTAAACTATACCTCCATTTTTCACTCTTTTATTCAAGCCAATTGTCACTTTATTATTGATGCCACATGTCACCGTCTCATAGGCTCATTCAACCTAAATTCTCATGTATCATTTTATCTTGCCCTTTTTAACACTTTTCTTAGACTAAATGCACATATCACTTTATCAATCACTTAATTCGAGCAATAAATTCCCAATTCACTAATTATAATTCATCAAACAAAATTTAAGACATAATCAACACACAAGCACATCATAATCATTTAAGATCTTTCATACCTTAGGATATATCAGTAAGTGCATGTACTACTTTTACAATGTCCTTAGATCATGATTCACGTGTATATACAAATGTGATGTATGCAAATTAAATGTACTTCATGAATTCTCATATGATGACTCAATCTAACAGTAAAATTCCTAAGTATAAGAATGGACTACTACATTCCATTTAAAATTATGTGTGATGTGAGTGACGAAGCAATAGGTGATGTGTTAGGATAGAGAAAGGACAAAGAACCTTATGTCATATTTTATACATCTAGATCCTTGGACCCTACTTAGTGTAATTACACTACAATAAAAAGAAAATGTTTGCGATAGTGTTTTCATTAAAGAAATTTAGACAATACTTATTAGGTACCAAAGTGATTATTTTTTGACCATACTGCACTAAAACACGTACTCAAAAAGAGAGAGTCGAAGCCTAGGATTTTGAGACGGGCAATTTTGTTACAGGAATTTGACTTACAAATTATAGATAAAAAGAGTGTGGAGAACTTAGTATCTAACCATTTGAGCATAATAGTACCTAAAGATGATTGGCCTTTAATTACTAAATTATTTTCCAGATGAGTAATTTTATTCATTGATGTATAATTATGTTCCTTATTATACTGATATTTGTAATTATTTAGTTTTCAAGTATCTTCAAATGATCTGACAAGTGCTCAAAAGGATAAGATAAAGGTTAAATCTAAGTATTATTTCTCAGATGATCCTTATGGATGGAAATTATACTCTGTCTAAGTTTTTCGAAAGTGTTTTCCAGAGATAAAACATCATTCAATTCTGAATTGATGTCATTCATTGGAAGGTGGTGGTCATTTTGGACCTAAGAGGATAGCTCATAAGATTTTAGAATATGGCTTTTATTGGCCTACATTAAATAAAGATTCTTATATTTTTTGCAAGACGTGAACATTGCCAAAAGACGAGGAATTTATCTCAGAAGCAAGAAATGTCGCAGATTGGTATCATGGTTTGTGAGGTATTTGATATATGGGGCATGGAATTTATAGGCCCTTTTCCTTCATGTTTTGGTGACATTTACATATTGCTTGTTGTAGACTATGTTTTTAAACTAGTAGAGGCCATCACAACAAAGCTAGATGATGCCAAAACTATGATCAAGTCCTTTAATAGTCATATTTTTAATCGTTTTGGTATTTTCAAAGCTATAATTAGTGATCATGGCACACATTTTTGTAACCAGACCTTAAAAGCTTTGTTGGAAAAATACCATGGGACTTATCATGTTGTTTCAGCATATCATCCCCATACTAATGGACAAGTTGAAGTGACTAATAGTGAAATGGAAGTTATCTTAGAGAAAATGGTGAAACTTGATAAAAAGGACTGGAGCAATCATGTAGACGATGCTCTATAGGCCTACAAGACTACATATAAGACTCTAATAGATATGTTTCGCTATAGGTTTGGTTTTGGGAGAGCTTGTAACTTACCGATTGAGATTGAGCATAGATCATATTGGGCAAGGAAATAATGCAATTTAGACTATGAGTTAGATAGAAAAGAGAGGAAATTATAGTTGCAAGAACTATAGGAATTAAGGTTAGAAGCATATGAAAATGATAAGATCTACAAAGAAAAGGCCAAGGATTTTGATGACATGAAGCTAGCAAGGAAATCATTTTCTTTTAGGTAGATGTGCTCTTATTTAATTCAAAACTGAATTTTTCCTATTAAGCTACAGTTTCGATGTAATAGAAATGCACAGCTTAAAAACTAAAATTTTTTTGAAGTGAATGGGCATAAGCTCAAACCATTTTATGATCAAGCTTAGGTTATGATGGTGGAGGAGATTCTGTTTGAAGAACTATAAAGTCTTTAGTACATTAAGCTAATGACATAAACCAACAACTCTACTTGGGAGGCAACCCAAGATGAAATGATCAGATTTGCATTTCTTTACCTTTTTCTTTTTAATTTCAATTTTTTATACAGCGAGTCCATTAGGGATTTATTGCTCTTTATTAATGGATTTGATGTTAGCCTGCTGTAGAAGATTCTTTCATGTTTAATTCTATATTGTTGGACATTTCATTTAGGTTATACACTTCTTTTATATACTGAAGTGGTCTGATTTGGTCTACTATAATGACTTAATGTTGTGTATCACTGTTAACCTGACTTTACATCATTTTAGAATTGTTGCTTAATGATTATGTTTTCATTTCTCATCATTTATATCTCACATTGAGGACAATGTAAGAACTAAGTGTGGGTGTGTGGTTAGAAGTATAAAATTTGTATTTATTGAAGTGTTCGTGCACCAATCATAAATGACTTTTGGTTGTCCTCAAATCATTTAAGAAAAAAACAAAATCTTCATATATAATAGTTTGCATTTGTTTGCATTCATTTAGGTCCATCACCAAAGTCTTTGGCAAGAGAACTAACTAAATGTGACTAGGTAGAAATTATAATCTAACTTGTTTTCAAACTAAAATGTTCTTCATGAATTTGTTTTTAAGAATAAACATCGTTTCAAGTGCTAACTAAACTTTCTTACCCTAAATAAGAAAGTACTTGCATTTTATAGGAACTTGAAAGTTTACATGTGACTAAATGGATAAACTAAAAAGCCATTGAGGTAGCTTATCTAGACTAGCATATTGGCATCAGTCTCTTAAGTATATATATTGTGCTCTTCCATGGGATGTCTCTCTTGACCTTGCCTTGGTACTCTTCGAGACTACATACATGGTTCACAAAATAACATGAAAATGATAAAGCATTCATTTGTTTTAAATTACATAGACAACGACCACCTAATGCTTTATTTTATCCTTTTAATACCCCTTTTGAGTCTAATAGCCTATTTCTTCTAATTTTATCCATATTACAAGCTTAATCCTAACTTTTATGACCTACCCTTTCATTGAGCTATGGAACATGAAGTTTTGACAAGAGTGGTTGGAAGAGGAGTAAGTGGTGTATGTGTTTAAAAGTTGTGGTTATCTTGGATGTGTGAATGAAGGCTGTGATTTTTCATTTGTGATGTCATCGTAGTCATATGCTTTATTTTACATTTATCTTCATTGTAATTTTTTATTTCCAAAAGCAAAAATAAACAAAAAAGGAAAAAGAAAAATGTGAATTTCAAGTTTGATTGTTCCTATAATTCTATTTCATGTTTGTCATTTTTCATATTTGTTCCATCACAATATGTGTTCAATCACTTCATCTTGGTTAAGAATAGGATTGGATATGATTGAGAGTTAAGACAAGGGAGGGAAATTGATTCTATTTGATGGTGGATAGTTTTTTATGGGAATTTGAGGAGTAGGGAAGGAGTTTGTTGCTTTACAATGATTATAAGATGGAGATCTATGGTTGATGTTTTCTCTCACTTTTTTAGAGTTTCTTCTGCTACACATGTTCTTTGCATTTTAGTCCATATTCTTATTCATTTTCCTACCCTTAACCTAAGCCTTATTACAACCCTCGAAAGCCCTTTGATTTATGTTGTGTTTTATCCCATATCTAGTAGTGAAGAATTGAGTCGATATGCAAGCTTATAGTTGAGCTTCATATTGGGATTGAGCTTTGAGTGAAAAACATGACCTAATAAACACTATGAGTGCACATAAAAACATATCCTTATGAGGGTATATCCATTAAAATCACATCATTATAATGCTAATTAATCACTTATGATATGTAAAGGAACCTTGCTTATATGTTAAGAATTTCAATGGTTTGGTTACTTTTTGTGGATGGTGTGACGTCTCCTAACTCAAGTGTTTTTATTATTTTCTTTGCTAATATAAACTTTGTTTTAGTTGCTACTTAGTTCTTTTGGTCTAATTGTCTCATTGATGAATTTAAGGTGGTGTCATGACTCTAGTTTAAGTGTTCTGTCAAGCAAATTGTTTTCTTTTTCTAATAGTTGCATGTTTCATTGATCGATGTGACCAAAAGCTAAGTGTGGGGGAATTTGATAAGTGCAAATTATTACATCTTTTATCCACCTAAATTTAGTTCATTTAGTTATTTTTATTACATTTTTAGGTATGATTAGTCATATTTTACTATTTAAGACCTAAAATTATTTATGCTCAAATTTCTCACTTTGTTAGGAAATAAAGACACAAAAAAGACAATAGTAGGCCACCAAAAATGCAGACTAGAAAAATACAACAAAATGCAAAGTACTGATAGCATAAACAAAAAGTAAAGAAGAGAAAAACAACAGCAGCAGAGGAGTGAAATGCAAAGTAGTTGGAAAGTGCATTAAAATGACATCAACAAATGAGCATAACACATAGTAGTATATGCCACCAACAAACAACATTCCAAACAGTAGCAGGACAAAAACAACATAGCAGGAGAGAAAAGAAAGAGCAATCCAGAAGTAAGCTAAAATGACTATGGACAGCCAAAAGGATAGCAATGCAGAAATTAGAAAAAAAAATGGTAACAATGTAGAAATAAAATACACTGACATAAGAAACACATAGGTACAAGAAACGCATAGCATTTGAGAGAAGAAGAAAAACGTCAACAACTAGAAAAAGAAGCAAAGAGAAAGAGCAATAGAGTATAGAGAAAAATGTTACAGACCTAACCTTCTCTATTCCAACTATCTTCAACATGGAATAGTTAAGAGGGTTAAGAGGGAGCTTATGAAAGAGTCATAAAAGTGCAACTCTTTGTGTGTATCAGGAGCTAATAAAAAGAGCAGCGGAAAGGGAGTGGTGATCAAGCATATCACGTAATTGAGAGAAAAAAATCTCATAAAACTTGAGAGCTATTGGTTAAAAAGGCTAGTGCAAGGAGATGTTCGAGTGGTACGATAGCTACATAGCCATTGGAATTGAGCTGGGTTAAAACTTTTCAAGAAAGATTTCACAATTCGAGTTATTAGGTCAAAGTGATTGTTGATCTGTTGAGTTTAGGCTATCAACAAAATGAGTCTCTCACTTTTACTCTCTTTGTATCTAGTTCTTCAAATTTAATTTGTTTCAAAGTTTTAGAATTTTATTTTAGTTCTTCCTTTTGGATAATTTAAGACAACCATTTTCAATTTAATTCTTATGTTACGAGATATTTTAGTATTTATGTGGCATTAGAACCTATTTATTTATGATTCATGTTCTCATACAATTGAGAGAAATCTTGATATATTTGAATGTGAATTGATTACTATCGGTTTGTCTTTAGTTTGTAATTGCTATTGAGTTTAGCAAGTTGTGTAGCAACTAATTAACTCGTTAGTCAGTAAAAGGGATAAGTTTTAATTAGATTGTCGCATGATTTAGGAATTTCGCTAGCTAGTTAGTTGAAGCTCTTAGGGCTAATGATTTCTTCTTTGTGATAATTACATGAATTAATTTAGAGTCGGGCTAGTTTGATTTTAGATTAGTAAAGGGAGATAGGGAGAACTTAGTTAGTGAGCGTCTCTACAATTAGTCGACTATACAGCTTGAGATGTCGATGATAAAAATCTAAACTTATGGTGCTTAATGCATGCTTGATCACTTGGGTTATGACTTTGATTTTGATGTTTTTCCTGAGGATGGTTAAAAGCTAAGTATAGGGGAAATTGATATGTACTTAATTGATTATACATTTATTCTATAACATTTAGTGATTAATGCTATGAAATGCTTAAGACATTCACTTTAGTTCATATTTGGTTTTAGGTACAATTCAGAAGCAAAAGAGCTAAAATGAGTTGAAAACATAATAGTTGAGTCGTCTTCTTGAGATTCATACTCCCTTTTCTTCACAAACTAAGAAGGAAAAGGATTAAAGTAAAAGGAGGCAAGACAATGCATAAAATGAAGAGCATATATTGCAAACAGCAAGTATGAAGGGTTATTAGAGGCTCACGACCATCATATGTTGGACCCTGCTTCTACAGCCCAACATTAGAGTTGTGAGATGTGAGCCTAATACCCTGTAGTTTCCATAACTCAACAATCCGGAGTCATAAAGCATGAGCAGGCTTCCTTGTGGGGTTATTTCAATGAGTCCTAATTAGCCATGGTTCCATAAGGGTGATGATCCCACACTAGTTAAACACCAAGTCACAAATTAACTTCTTCAAAATAATTGTAGCTCTTTGCCTCTTGCTTATTTTGTAATAAGAACCACCTAATTCGAAACTCTATAGCTCAAGATATGCCTAAAAATCCAAGTACGTTCATAACCTGGTTATGCTCTTCCAAATAATCCCTCATATTCTTTCCATCAACATTTTTCAAATCTACACCAAAAAGTTACTAATTTTTTTAATAGAGGTGGTAAAATATATTAGGAGTCTATTCCTTCAAGAATCACTTAGGTCGAGTGATCAAGTTATGGCCAAAAAAATCAAGTACATTTTTTTCCTCAATCATATTATGCCTCTCTTAGGAGAATTGGCATAACTTTCTTTATAAACCTCATATTGGGGTCGTTATTAAACAGTTTGAAAGAGAACTTCTAGATCTATAACTTTCGTGAAGACTATAAAGTTAAATTTGATTGTCTATAGGGTCAAAAATGTGACCAGATGATAGGATTAGAAGAACAGTACACTAGACGATATGATGTTATCACCAGACGATATGACGTCACCAGACGATACGTTGTCACTAGACGAAGCGTCCCCACTAGATGAAGCGTCCTCACTAGGCGAATCATCCTCACCAGATGATATGTCCTCACCAGATGAAGCATCCTCACAAGACAATACATCCTCACCAGACAAAGCGTCCCCACTAAGCATCCTCACTAGATGACACATCATCACCAGACAATACCTCCTATACTCCTAAGCATCTCCACTTATAAGGGCCAAAACTTTTGATTCTAATATCTAAAAATTGCATACTTTATAGCGTTGGAAAGCTAGAAAGACAAGATACAAATTCCATGAAGACAACTTGTCAAAATCATCCTAGATCAGTCTATATTTTTTGCCCTAAAGTCAGAACACAAAAATTTCCCTCATAGAAAACTTAAAATTTTGCACTATCCAAACTTGGAATGTTCTCAGCATAACCATTCAGCTACTAAAATGATTTCATTAAACTCTCAAATCTCAACTCATTTGTCTCATCACCTTTAAATACATCTGATCAGTTATAATTCCTATCTTCCTTTTCATAGTATCTCGCTTATGCATATATATATATATATATATATATCAATGATCTATGTTCCAAAATCATCAACTCAAGTTGATTGCTCCTTCATATATATCAAATTTCAATTCACATCATCCAGGCACCATTCACACTTCATTAACATTAAAAGAATAAAGTTTTTACAATGCTTTAGTAGGCATTTTGAGCCACCTTACATCATAATCCAAAAATACCAATTTTATAAGAACAATAATTTCTCAAAATGCAACTAAAGCCTTGTTTTACATGATCTAACTTCAAAAGAACAAAATATGCAAATTGGAGTGATGCCTTGACTCTCGGCTTGATCACTCGATATCTTGTTCATCGCCTGTAGATGGGGAGGAATAAGGGTGAGCTTATAGCTCGTGGGTAACAGTTTTATAATCAGTAACAAGCAAAAACCCTTGAAAACACTTGTGATCATAAAAATTTTCATGAAAATCCATTCAACATAAATTTCTCAACTTGCATAAGTTAAATAATCATCAAACTTGCCAACACATGTAAACACAGAAGCACATCATAATAGTTTGGGTGGATCCAAAATAGAACATACTATATAATTTCCATAAGGGTCTTGTGTAGCCGTGAACTTAGGGGACTCCATGAAGGAGCTTCATGATGCTAACGGGCAAGTGGGAGAAGCTTTTAGTCAAAGTGCACTTGACATACTTAGGAGACCACCACAAACCCACATAATCATGCATCTTACATCTTAGAAACTTGTTGCTAAAATGACACATTTTCAAAGTATAACTTCATAAACTTGATATCCTTTCGAAATCATTTCCATTTTTGTTTCATAGTTCATCCACAAACTTTATACACACACATATAGCACTTTCTGAAAGTATTTAAAGAACAATGAATGCACATTTTCAAAGTATTTGAAAACATTTATTTCTCTTTTCTTGAAAGAAACATTAATGGCTTATTATTCAATTATAAAAATGTAACCTAGCTTAGTCTCCTTGCTTGAAAACTTTCTTAAGGATGTCTCTCCTCTTGCTCCTCCTACCTCTCTTGGCTCCCTTCAAAATTAACAAAATCCTCATTCAATATGAACTCCAATTAGAAAACCTAAAGAAACCTATGCATGAAATTGATCCTAGGATACTTATACCCATGGATTTCCTAAGCTCTTTGAACCAAAACCCTTCTAAAACTTCACAAGATTTAACGTAAGCTTACCTTGAATCTTCACCACACAATGATTTTCTTGACTCTAATGGAAGCCCTAATCTTCCTCTTCCATTTTCCCTTCTTGATCACCCTCAAAATCCCTCCTGAAGGTTAAGAAAATTTGAAACCTAGATGATCTTCCTTCTTTTCTCTTTTTTCCCTCCTTTTTTTCATGCTTCTCCGTCTTCTCTCTTTTCTCATCCATGCATCTAGCTTCTTCTAAAATTCAAGACGACAAATTTTCTTTTTCTCTCCCCTTTTATACCCTTCAATGCCTTAAGACTTTATAACTTAAGTGGTGTTCCAACAATGCCCCTCATATAATCTTACCACCCAAACACTTTAATTCAATTAACCTATATCATATAATCTCACTCACATTAACATGCTAATTAATTCCAACACAAATTAATCTAGCAAGACCCCAAAATTAGTCTAATCATACTTATTCATCAAGAAAAAAATTAAGGGGCCAACATTTCTCCCCCTTTTAAGAGAATTTCATCCTCGAAATTCTTACCTTAATCGTTAAAGAGGTGTGGGTACTCCTCCTTCATAGCTTCCAAAGGTTCCTACGTGGCCTCTTCACAAAATGGTTTTTCTATAGGATTTTGACTAGTTGAACTATCTTATTTCTGATAACCTTCTCCTTAGTGTCCAGGATCTCCCGTAGAGTTTCCTCATAGGTCAGATCATCTCTCAACTAAACCTCAGTGGTCTGAATAATATGGGAGGGATCCGATTTATAACTCCTTAACATGGACACATGAAAGACGTCATGTATCTGTGACAGTTCTAGTGGCAGTGCCAACCTATAAGCTAGCGGTCTGATCCTCTTTACAATCTCATAAGGACCCACATATCTCAGACTCAACTTGCCCTTCTTGCCAAACCTCATGAATCCTTTCCAAGGAGACATCTTAAGAAAGACTTTCTCACCGAATTCATACTCCATTTCCTTCCAGTGCATCAATATAACTTTTCATTCTATCCTGCACTGCCTTAAGCCACTGCTTAACTAAATTAACCTTGTTGACTATCATCTGAAGCAATTCTGGCCCTATCAATTTCCTCTCTCCTTCTTCATCCCATCATATTGGAGTTCCGCATCTCCTTCCATGCAGTGCTTCATAAGGAGCCATCTGAATGCTCGAATGATACGAATTATTATAAGTAAATTCGATTAATGGCAAGTGTTCATCCCAAGTGCCCCAGAAATCCGTCACGCATGCCCTGAGCATTCCTTCAAGGGTCCTAATGGTCCTCTCAGATTGGCCATCTGTTTAAGGATGAAAAGCAGTGCTAAAATTTAAATTGGTTCTTAGAGCCTCTTGTAGGCTTCCTCAGAATCTCGAAGTAAACCGAGAATCTCTGTCAAAAACTATAGAGTTTGGAATCCCATGCAGTCTCACTATCTCATCAATATACTTCTTTGCTAGTACATGTAGAGAGTTAGTCTGTTTAATTGCCAGAAAATGGGCTGACTTCGTCAACTAATCAACAATGATCCATATAGCATCATGCTTTCTACTAGTCTTGGGAAAACCCCATCAAAAAATCTATGGTCACCCGTTGCCAATTCCACTTAAGAATGGACAATGACCTTAACTTGCCAGAAGGTGCCAAGTGTTCAGCTTTGACTTACTAACACACTAGACACTTTCTCACACATTCCGCTACATCCTCTTCATGCCTTTCCACCATAAATGCTCTTTCAGATCTTTGTACATCCTGGTGCTACCTGGGTGCGTGGCATAAGGCACATTATGTGTCTTATCAAGTATTTCATCCTTTGCTTCCTTAACGTTCAAAATACAAAGTTTGTTTCCGACAATCATAAGTCCATCATCCCTCACTACCACTTCAGATTTCTTGCCATTCTGAATTTCTTCTTGGAACTTACTCAATTCTACATCTTGTTCTTGTAACTCCTTAACTTTTTCCCTGAGTATCGATCTCACTTTGAAATTAACAAAAATATAATTTGGTTCCTCCTATTTTAAGCTTATTCTAAGCTTTGCCATTTCTTCTAATAACAACAGATAAATTGTTTGAACATGAGCTATAGAGGATTTCCTACTCAAGGCATCTGCTACCACATTTGACTTTCTTAGATGGTACTCAATCAATAGGTCATAATCCTTGACCAACTCTAACTACCTTCTTTATCTCAAATTCAGTTCCTTTTGGCTCAACAAATACTTGAGACTTTTATGATCTGTAAAAATCTTCGATTGAACCCGTACAAATAATGTCTCTAAATCTTCAGAGAAAAAATTAATGCTACCAGTTCCAGATCATGGGTCGGGTAATTTAGTTCAAAAGGTTTTAGCTGCCGCGAGGCATAAGTGATCAACTTGTCTCCTTACATCAATACACAACTCAAACCCTTCCTTAAAGCATCACTGTAAATTGTATAATCTTCATCTACCATAGGTAAGGTTAAGATTGGAGCACTTGTCAATCTGTGCTTAAGCTCCTCAAAGATCTTCTGACATTCATCACTCTAGACAAACTTCTAATTCTTCCTTAACAACTTGGTCATCGGAGCAGCTATCACAGAAAATCCTTCTACAAATCTCCTATAATACCCTGCTAGACTTGGAAAACTTCTCACTTCTACCACTGTCTTTGATGCATACCAATTCACTACTGCTTCAATTTTCTTTGGATCAATATGCACCCCATCTTTCGATATCACATGTACAAAGAAAATTATTTCGTGAAGCCAAAATTCACATTTACTGAATTTGGCATAAAGTTCCTTCTCCCTCAGTGTTTGCAATACTATCCTGAGGTGCTCCTCATGTTCCTCTTCACTTTTGGAATAAACCAGAATGTCATCGATAAACACTATGACAAACTGATCCAGATACTCCCTGAAGACCATATTTATAAGAACAATGAATGCAGCCAGAGCATTGGTTAGTTCGAATGGCATGACTAGGAATTCGTAATGCCCATAATGAGTCCTAAAGTTTGTCTTGCTTACATCAGACTCCTTGATTCTGAGTTGATGATATGCCAACTTGAGGTCAATCTTGGAAAAGACATTTGCTCCCTGCAACTAGTCAAATAGATCATCAATCCGATGTAAAGGGTACTTGTTCTTAATAGCCACCTTATTAAGTCTCCAATAATCAATGCACATACGCCATGTCCTATCCTTCTTCTTAACAAACAAAATTGGCAATCCCCACGGTGATGAACTCGGTCTTATATGCCCCTTCTCTAAGAGTTTTTCCAACTGCTCCTTAAGCTCCCTTAGCTCAGCTGGAGCCATCCTATAGGGTGGTATCGAAATAGGTGCAATATCGGAAATCAAGTTAATGGCAAACTTGATTTCCCTCACTAGTGGCAAACCAAGTAAATCCTCTAGGAACAAGTTTGGAAATTCCCTCACAACTAGAAAATCCTCTGACTTCCCTTCATTCACATCAGTGTCTACAACATATGCCAAGAAGGCTTCACATCCCTTTCCCACCATCCTATCAACTATCAAAGCCGAAATGATTCTTAGTGATGGTGCTTTCCTGTCCCCTCTAAAAATCACCTTCTCACCGTCACCCAGATCAAATTTCACCTCCTTGAGGCTACAATCTAACTTTGCATGATACTTCTCCAAGGCATCCATTCCAAGTATAACGTCTAAACCTTTTAAGTCTAGAGGTAGTAAGTCCACTACTAGTCTAGCACCATCGATGAAGAGCTCACATTCTCTATACGCTTACTTATTATCACATTCCTTCTTAGAGGAGAACTAACAATCAAGGGACAGTCCAAAAGCACCAAATTCACACCATATAATGACATACTTGCATAAACAAATGAATGTGTAGAACCAAAATCAATCAAGAAATATACTTCGAAATTAAATAACTGAGTCATACCCGTGACAACTTCGAGTGCGGCTGTAACTTCCTCTCTGGTCATGGCGAACACCCTTGCCTGAGCCTGACCCCTTGGCCTTCCTTGCAGCCCCAAAACTGTCCACCTCAGTGACTGACCTGGTCCCTCCTGTTTCTACTCTCCTTGGGGCTTATAACTGCAACCCCTCTTGCCTTGTTGCTTGGGGACAATCCTTGATCTTGTGTCCCTTCTCTCCATATTGGAAGCATGCTCCAAGTAACTTGAAGCAGTCTCCCCTGTGAAGCTTTCCACAATGCTCACATTGTGGGTTCATGTTCCTAATCCTCTCTACCCTGTTATTGCCCCATGTGGTTGAGACTTGCACTAAAGTTGCCTTTGGTTGCTTGATTCTAACCAAGGAACTACTCCCCACCTCACTCTGTATGTGGAAACTCTTCATATCCCTCCCAAGCATTGGAGCACTCACCCCTTTCTTGGAAAACTGCTCCCGATTCTTCCCCTTTTTGCTCACTTCATTCTTTATGTTCTCCAGTTTTTCAATCTGGAGTGTAGCATCTACCAGCTATTAGTAGTCACAAAAATTGTAAATCAAAAGTTTCTCCTTGCTCCCCAAATGGAGACCTCCCTTAAACTTACAGCACTTGTCCTCCTCATTCTCCACAATGTTATCCGCATATCTGGAAAGCTGGGTGAACTTTAGTTCATATTCACTCACACTCATTTCCCTCTATGTGAGATTCAGAAACTCTCTAGCCTTCTCTTGTACATAAACTCTGGAGAGGTACTTCTTCCTGAACACTTCCACAAAATCCCTCTATGACAATATCGGAGGCATAATCTAGTTATGAGGCACTGATTTTCACCAGTGGAATGCATCCTCCTATAACAAGCTAACTGCATAGTCCAATTTTTCTTCATTAGAGCACTTGATCTGAATCAGGACTCTCTCTATCCTCTTCATCCATGTTTCATCCTTTTCGAGATTTATAGTACCATTGAAATCTACTGCTCCATACTTGCGAAGCTTATCATACTGTCTAGTCCTCTCCACTGGAGCTTGCATTGGAACTTAAGACCCTTGGCTCATAGCATATGAGAAAGCCTAAGCAAAGGACTTAAAGAACTATGGATCTATAGGGTTTGCTTGAGGCATCGGTGGAGGTAGGGGAGGCACTTTCTGTTGCATACTAGGTGCCTCAGGATTTGGAGCAGAATGTCTCTCCGCGTCTTGTAGGACATAGGATTCATCCGTGCTCCCTTGGTGAGAGCTAGATCAAGTCAGAGCTCCTCGAGTTCTTTTTCGAGGAAGTATAATCACACCTTTAATTTAAAACCATTGAAAACATTCAGTTCATACAAAATAGTTTTAGATCATGTCCAACAATTTAAAACATTGCAAGTTGCTCATTTAAAACAATGCATATTCCTTTTATGCCTTAAACTACCCATTTCATGCATAGGATACTCCTAAACCTAGTTGTACACCTGGACCAAAACCTAGGTGCTCTGATACTATAACTATTGGACCTCGATTTTGGAGCTAAACATTGTAGTCATGAGATGTGAGCCTAATACCCTGTAGTTTTTGGAGCCCAATAATATGGAGTCATGAAGCGTGAGTGGGCTTTTTTGTGAGGTTATTTCAATGACTCCTTATTAGCCATCGTCCTATAAGGGTGATGAGCCCACACCAGTTAAAAACCAAATCATAAATTGAATTCTTCAAAACAATTGTAGCTCTCTGCCTCTTGTTTATTTTACAACAAGAACCACCTAATTCGGAGCTCTATAGCTCAAGATATGCCTAAAAATCCAAGTATGTTCATAACTCGGTTATGCTCTTCCAACCAATCCCTCATATTCTTTCCATAAATATTTTTCAAATTTACACCAAAAGTTACCAAAACTTTTTTAATAGAGGTAGAAAAATGTATTAGGAGTCAATTCCTTTAAGAATCACTTCATTTGGAGGTCAAGTGATGAAGTTATGGCCAAAAGAATCAAGTACATTTTTTGTCCCCAATCATATTGTACCTCTCTTGGGAGAATTAGCACAACTTTCTTTACAAACCTTGGATTGGGGTTGTTATTTAATTGTTTGAAAGAAAACTTCTAGATCTACAATTTCTGTGAAGACTCCAAAGTAAAATTCGATCATCTATAGGGGTCAAAAATGTTACCAGACGATAGGATTAGATGAACAGTGCACCAGATGATATGACGTCATCACCAGATGATACGTCCTCACCAAACGAAGTGTCCTCATAAGACGATACATCCTCACTAGAAGAAGCGTACCCACTAGACGAAGCATCCTCACCAGATGAACCGTCGTCACTAGACAACACGTCATCACTAGACGATATGTCTTCACAAGACAATACCTTTTATACTCCTAAGCATCTCCACTTATAAGGACCAAAATTTTGACTCTAATATCCAAAATTTTCATACTTTATAGCATTGAAAAGCTAGAAAGACAATCTATAACTTCCATGAAGACAACTTGTCAAAATCATCTTAGATTAATCTAAATTTTTTGAACTAAAGTCAGAACACGAATTTTTCCTTATGGAAGACTTGAAATTTTACACTATGCAAACTTGGAATGTTCTCAGCATAACCATTCAGTTACCAAAATGATTTCATTAAACTCTCAAATCTCAACTCATTTGTCTCATCACCTTCAACTACATTTGATCAGTTATAATTCCTATCTTCTTTTCCATACTATCTCGCTTATGCATACATATATATATATATATATATCAACGGTTTATGTTCCAAAACCATCAACTCAAGTTGTTTGCTTCTTCATATATATCAAATTTCAACTCACATCATCCAGGCACTATTCATACTTCATTGACATCAAAAGAATAAAGTTTTTACAATGCTTTAGTGGGCATTTAGAGCTACCTTACATCATGATCCAAAAATACCAACTTTACAAGAACAATAATTTCTCAAAATGAGACTAAAGCCTTGTTTTGCATGATCTAACTTCAAAAGAACAAAATATGCAAATTAGAGTGATGCCTTGACTCTCAACTTGATTACTCGATATCTTGTTCAACGCCTGTAGATGGGGAGGAATAGGGGTAAGCTTAAAGCTCGTAGGTAATAGTTTTATAATCAGTAACAAGTAAAAACCCTTGAAAACACTCGTGATCATAAAAATTTTCATGAAAATCCGTACAACATAAATTTCTCAACTTCCATAAGTTAAACAATTATCAAACTCCTCAACACATGTAAACACATAAGCACATCATAATGGTTTGGGTGGATCCAAAACAAAACATACTACATAATTCCCATAAAGATCTTGTGTAGCCGTGAACTTAGGGGAGTCCATAAAGGAGCTCTATACCACTAGCGAGCAGGCGAGAGAAGCCTTTGGTCAAAGTGCAATTGACATACTTAGGGGATCACCACAAACCCACATAATCATGTATCTCACATCTTGGAAACTTGTTGCCCAAATGGCACATTTTCGAAACATAACTTCATAAACATGATATCCTTTCGAAATCATTTCCATTTTTGTTTCATAGTTCATCCACAAACTTCATACACACATATATAACACTTTCTGAAAGCATTTAAAGAACAATTAATGCATATGTTAAAAGTAGTTGAAAACATTTATTTCTCTTTTCTTCAAAGAAACATTAATGGCTTATTATTCAATCATCAAAATGTAACCCACCTTATTCTCTTTGCTTGAAAACTTGCTCAAGGATGTCTCTCCTCTTGCTCGTCTTGCCTCTCTTGCCTTCTTTAAACATTGACAAAATCCTCATTCAATATGAACTCCAATTGGAAAACCCAAAGAAACCTATGCATGAAATTGATCCTAGAATACTTATACCCATGCATTTCCTAAGCTCTTTGAACCAAACCCTTCTAAAAATTTACAAGATTTAACAAAAGCTTACCTTGAATCTTTACCAGACAATGAGTTTCTTGGCTCTAATGGAAGCGCTAATCTTCCTCTTCCATTTTTCCTTCTTGATCACTCTCGAAATCCCTCTTGAAGGCTAAGGAAAATTGAAACCTAGATGATCTTCCTTCTTTTCTCTTCTTTCTCTCCTTTTTTTCGTGCTTCTCTCTCTTCTTTCTTTCCTCATCTATGCATCTAGCTTCTTCTAAAATGCAAGATGACAAATTTTCTTTTTCTCTCCCCTTTTATACCATTTAATGTTTTAAGACTTTATAACTTAAGTGGTGTTCCAACAATATCCCTCATGTAATCTTACCACTTAAATACTTTAATTAAATTAACCTATGTCATATAATGTTGGATCTCGTTTTTGGAACCCAAGCATTCACAGACATTTGATGGAAAATAGTACTTGCCCTCGACTATACTAAACCTATTTTGGGGATATTTGAATAACCCTCATTATGGGTATCGAATTTAGGTGTTCTTTAGGTACCTTCAAAGAGGCCTTCAAGATCTATCACTTTCATGAAGACCTTGAAGACAGAATCTATCGTTTGAAAAGTCTAAAATGGACCAGACGATGGTATTAGATGAATAGTAAATAGAGGAAGAAGTCTCGGTCATAAAAGCAGAAAGTAGACAACACAAAAGACAGGCAAAGCGAAGAGGGTAGACGAAAAAAAAGAATAGACGAAGCGAAGAGGGCAGACGAAACAAAAGAATAGACAAAGCAAAAGACAGATGAAGCATGGTCAACTTAAGATGAAACAGGGTTTTAAGACGATATGGGATCAACTTAAGAAGAAGCATAGTCTTAAGACGAAGCATGGTCTTAAAACGATGCAGGATCAACTTAAAATGAAGAATGGTTTTAAGACAACGTGGGGTCAACTTAAGACAAAGCATGGTCTTGAGACTATGCGGGGTTAACTTAAGATGAAGCAAAGTCTTAAGACAATGTGAGGTCAACTTAAGACAATGCGGGTCAACTTAAGATGATACAACTCTATAGACGATGTGACGTCATCACAGATGATATGACATCATCACAGATGATACGTCTTTACAGACGATGCATCTCTTAAGACGAATGACGTATGACGTCGATATAAACGATATGTCTTTAGAGACAATTCATCTCTTAAGACGAATGACGTCATCACAGACGATATGACGTTATCACAGATGATACATCTTTCCCTTTATAAAGACTATAACTTTCGACTCTGAAGTCCAAAGTTTCTATACTATATGTCGATGGAAAATTAAACTACAACTTTTCAGAGGAAAACTTCAACTAATTTAACCTCAATTAGTCTAGTTTCACCTAGAAGTCAGCACATAACTTCTACACCTATGAAAGGCTCAGATCAAGAACTGTACATCTATTAAAGAAACATGCACATACGCCTGGGAACTTTTTAGTTTTTGTTTAACTCATTTTCCCAAGAAACAGAAACTTATACATCACTTAATTATATCAATACACTTGAACAAGGGCTTAACCCAAAAATATAACATATACAGTAGGCTCGATGTTTACATGCTTATGTAGCTATCCCAAAACTGAAACTTACTTAGTGACAAAAGCTATTATCTTGGAATTTACCTAAATGCCTTACAAGGATAACTTAACTTCTCGATCTGCACCTGAGGAGGGAAAAATGGGATGAGCTACACGGCTCAGTGGCTAATATATATATATAGCCATTGGCAATTGGCCACATATTCAAGCATATGTATATGT
>JANSVA010000006.1:10440702-10452061 GCA_025504915.1 Erythroxylum reticulatum
TTTATTGAGCGGGTTTCAGCAATTTTTCATGCTTAAATCAGTCATATCATTTGTTTTCATATAGGTATTTCTTTGTGTATGATTGAGGCTCCCTTTAGTTCGCAAAGTATTTATTATTTATCGTAGTTGCTATTTTATTATTTATTAATTTTCTTATTATTATTAGTTTTTCATTTTTTTATTATTATTATTATTATTATTATTATTATTATTATTATAATATATTTATATTTTATTTTATCTTCTTTATTTTATATTATTATTATTTATCTTAGTTTTGTGGAGGGGTTTATTAGTCTCAGCTTTTAAGAATTTCTTAGGATAGTATAGATGGGAAACGTAAGAGACACAGGTTAGAAGGGATGCTTTTAGAGAGCGATTGGAATCAGTATAAGCAGGTCGATACGCGAACTTACAAAAATAAAGACGGAGATGATTTGTTAAGTATAGGATCTTGGAACGTGGGAACCCTTATAGGAAAGTCCTTAGAATTGGTCGAGATTTTAGACAAATATAGGATATATATAGCATGCATTTAGGAGACTAAGTGGGTAGGAGTTAAAGCAAAGGAGATAGGGGGTTCAAATTATGATACTCGGGAAGTACGCGGAACCAAATGGCATAAGTATCTTAGTGGACAAGGGACTTATAAATAGGGTAGTAGGGATCACAAGGGTCAATGATATGATAATGGTGGAAATTTTTATTTTAAGCAGTGTGGTTCTCAATATAGTATGTGCTTATGCACCTCAAGTTGGCATAAATAGACAACAAAAACTAAATTTCTGGGAGACACTGGAGGGGGTGCTTCTAAAAATCTCTAATACTGAGCAAATCATCATAGGATGAGATTTTAATGGGCATATAGGGGCAGATTCAGACTGTTATACAGGAACTCATGGGAGCTTCGGATACGGCACTAGAAATGATAGTGGGGTTGATTTATTAGATAAGGCCATAGCATATGAGTTAGTTATAGTAAATTTCTTTTTTTTAAGAAAAACGAATCGGACTTGGTGACGTTTCAGAGTAGCACAACCAAGACGCAAATTGATTATCTCTTTGTCAGGACAAGCGCCAAATCATAGTGCAAGGATTACAAATGACTTCTAACCGTATAACTATCAACCCAACATAAATTGTTAGTTTTGGATCTGGGGATTAAGGGATGGAGGGCACAATTTTTTACCAAGCCATGCCGCAAAATCAAATAGGGAAGACTCAAAGGGGACATGGTGGAACATTTTAGGACTCAGGTTAGAAATAATACAACATAGGCTGTGAGTGAGGATGCGAATCGGATGTGGCAAGGAGTAGCTCCTGTAGTGAGAGAGACCGTAGCTAAACTCCTAGGGATATCTAAGAGATAGGGGGAGGATGGAGTCTTGGTGGTGATCAGACGAGGTCCAGGGGACGGTAAGAGCAAAAAAGAGAGATTTTAAAGATCTGTTGACAAGTGCAACATAGGAGGAGTAGATTATTTATAGAGTAAGGTATAAACTGGCAAAACAAAAGGCAAAGAAGACTATCTCAGTGGCTAAAGGAGACGCTTACAAGTATCTATACAGGGATCTGGATACGGTCAAAGGAGCACAAAGAATTTTCAAGATAGCGAGAGCTAGGGCACGTGAGACAGAGGATTTTAACCAAGTTAGCTATATACGTGATGAAGCAAGACAGGTACTCACAAATGCCCAAGCCATCAAGCGGAGGTGGACGAGATACTTTTATAGCCTATATAACGAAGAGATATTAGTCAACATAAGGTTAGGTGAACCTCCGATGTCGCGACAATGCCTAAACGAGTACTCATAGGGGAGGATCACAAGGAGAGAAATTACAAAGATTTTGAGGGGATGGGGAGCAAAGGAGCCGTAAGACCGGATGACATCCCTACAAAGGTATGGAAGCAACTAGGAGTCGTCAGTATTGAGTGATTAGTTCAGCTCTTTAATGTGATCCTCGAGTCAACCAAGATGTCAGATAAAGGAGATTGAGTAGGTGATCCCCTTGTACAAGGCCAAAGGAGACATTCAACAATGCCAAAAATATCGAGGCATCAAATTACTACGTCATATCATGAAGTCATAGGAGAAGGTAATTGAAAAGAGAATTCGGAGAGCTACTTCTGTATTGGCCAACCAATTCAGATTTATGCCTAATAGGTCCACGATAGAAGCAATACATCTACTTTGGAGACTAATGAAATGCTAGAGGGAAAGAAAATGGGATTTGCATATAGTTTTTGTAGATTTAGAGAAGGCATATGATAGGGTTCCTAAAGAACTGATATAGTGGTATTTGGAGGCAAAGGGCATTCCTAGGATGTATATTAGAGTGATTAGGGATATGTAGGAAAGAGCATCAACTAGCATTAGGATGATAGGAGGTGATATGGAAGCGTTCTCTATTTGTGTTAGGCTATACTAAGGCTCAGCTTTAAGTCCTTTTTTGTTCACATTAGTGTTAGATGAACTTACCAAACATATTAAAGGGGAGGTACCTTAGAGTATGTTATTTGCTGACGATATTGTCCTAGTGGATGAGATCAAGGAGAGGGTCAATGCCAAGTTAGAATGTTAGAGAGAAGCGTTAGAATCAAAAGGTTTTAGAATGAGCAGGTCCAAGACGGAGTATTTAGAATGCAACTTTTTGGGTAGCCAAATGGCACAAGAGGCGGCTGTAGTGATTGGCACTGACATCGTACCACAGAAATTGATTTTTAAATGCCTCGGGTCCATCATTTAGAGAGATGGAAATATCAATGAAGATATATTGCATCGTATTAGATCTGGGTGGATCAAAATGCAAAGTGCATCAGGTTTTATGTGAGAAAAAGGTCCCTGTAAAACTTAAAGGGAAGTTCTAAAAAATGGTGATTCGGCCAATCAAGTTATATGGGGCAGAGTGTTAGCCTATTAAATGTAGACATAAGCGATAGTTGTTGGTAGCAAAAATGTGTATGCTTAGGTGGATGTGTGACATTACCATAAGGGATAGGGTGCGGAATCGGGTAGTGAGTGCTAGACTACAGGTGGCTAGTATTGCAAACAATTTAAGAGAGAAAAGGCTTAGGTAGTTTGAGCATGTGTGCAGGATGCCCTCTGATGCTCTGATATGATGCTATGAGAGAATAAACCTTAGTGGCTATAAAAGGAGGAAAGGAAGGCCTTATAAGACTTGGAGGGAAGTGATCAAGAAAGATATGTCAGAGTTGGCCCTCACTGAGGCAATTGCTAGAATTAGAAAAGTATGGCGTGATAGGATAAGGGTAAACGATACCCTTTAGAGTCCGTGCACCTCATACTTACCACATAGAAAGTCCAACCCAATAGCCTTTATGTCTTTGCGAGTGGGTCGCTCAGTGAAGACTCCTAGCGTGACTAATGACGAAAAGAGTCGATGTTTACAAGGTGTAAGGTACTAGCAGATAGGGTTAACCATTAGGTATGTCCTCATATATTGTATTGTAATTCTATTTACTTAAATTTTCTGCGTGCCAGATTTTACTTATTTATTTCTGTTAATCTACATCACTATTTTCCTGTTGCATCTGCATGTAGGTCTGCTAGAAACAACCTCTCTACTATATAGGAGTAAGGCTGCATACTATCAGACCTCCCCAGACCCTACTTCACTGTGAAACTTCAGACTAGGTGTGATGATGATGAGAAGAGTGGGGAGGCATAAGAGGCTTTATTTATAGGCCCCTTTTACCAGTTGGGATGCATTGATAGCAAAGGATTATATGAGCAAATATAAAAAAAATTAGGGATAGCATATTTTAAAGTGCTTAACCTTTTGAGATTCTTTCAATTTAGTAACCAAGCATTTAAAATTTTTAATTATGTGACCAACTTTTGACAATGTTAACAACTTAGTTCAAAACGTTAGTTTTATTAGTATTTTATTGATTTGGCTAATAGAGTCTTTTTTTTTAATGTGACATTTAAGCATCTATGAGAAAAATTAGTTGTCAACTATTCATTTATATGGATTAAAACACTCAATACATATCCTCTTTGGCACATTGCGTTGGATGTTTTAATCTACATAGATGATTAGTTGGAAATTAATTTTTCACATGGACACTTACATTTCATGACAAAAAAAGATTCTCTTTGCCAAATCAGTAAAATACTAACAAAACTAGTGTCTTGAACTATGTTGTTAAAGTTATAAAAGGTTGGTTTAATTGAAAATTTTAAAAGTTTTGGCACTAAATTGAAAAAATTATAAAAGGTTGGGGAACTTTAGAATTTGTTGTCCTAAAAATCTAAAGTATAATTATTTAACAAAACATTGTTGATACTGTTAAATTAGTGTTTAAATTAAATATTTTCAAAATATTAGGATTTATTCGATACAATTAAATTTTAATAAGAATATTACGATTTAAATTGCTTTCATACTTCTAGATCTAAGCATATGGAAGAAAAATATTCCAAGAAAAGGGCTTATTATTATTATTAAATTGATTAGCTTATCTTTCTTTTATTCCAGTTCACAATCTTAAACACATTAAGTTGATAGTCCCATTTAATTGTTTAAAGCCCAATGTTTTGTATTTATTTTATATGTTATAAGAGGATCCTCCAAACCCAATTCTATCTAACTACAATCCTCAAAGCCCAATCTAGCCCAAGTTTAAGGAGGTTAAATTTATACTTTAAGCCCAAGTTTTGTGTGATTAATAATTTGAAATATAGTCAAAAAATTTCATTTTTTAAAACTTTAATAAGATATTTATTTTGTCTAGCAATATATGTATTATGAAAACCCCACTTTATAAGTTCTAGTTCCAAATAATGATTTAAAAATAAATTAGACACCTTTAATGTGAGTACATTTGATGCAAAATTTCAAATCTTAAAATCAATAAATTTGATCTTTTTATTAACTATTTTTATCTTGTCATTTGATTGTGTAATCCAATAACATGTGTGAGTGGCAAGTAAGAATATCTAATCAAAATTGAATTAACTGATAATCAAGAAACTTAAAAATTCTAAATCTAATTTCTTAAAAAAGCAAACAAAAAAAACATAAGTGATCAAATCTGATTTCAAATGCAATAGAAATAAAGAGAACAATCGATAAAAAGCTTAGAGCCTAAAGTAGCACAAGGGCCCTTTTCTATGCTAGTACTTGTCACATTCACTTTTAAACTCATCTCGTTATGATGATGATGATGATGATGATGATGATGATGATGATGATAATGATAATAATAATAATACATACATACATACATACATACATACATACATACATACAAATAAAATATAAAAATAAGTAATATAATAAATATAGAACAACGTAAAGAATAAAAATAAAAATAGAATAAGTAAACAAATACACAACAAGAAAGAAGACAAATAAATACATGAAATAAACAAGTCATCATAAACAAATGTTTAGATTAGATAAAAAAATATTTAAGCTAAATAACTAAGAGGAAGTACTACATATTAAATATTTAGGCTAAATACAAGACATAAGACTCAAAGGAAGAGGCTTAGAAGACTTATGTGAAAGAGAAGGATCTCTATATATGAGATCATTTATCCGTATCCTAATATGTTAAAGATTTTAGTTCAGGGTTACGTCCTTGGTAAGTTCCAGCAGAGCAATATCATTTTTTATCACCTCCCCTCAGCTCTTCTTAGGCCTTCCTCTTTTTTATTCCTTATAGTTCCTATGTATAATTTTCTCACATTTTTTCACTAAAACGTCTAGATATCTCCTCTTAACATATTCAAACCATTTAAGCCTTGTCCCCCTTAATTTTCCATCAGTATTGACCGCCTTAAATTTGTTACTTATCATTACATTCCTAACCTTCTCTCTTTTAGTGAAATTGTACATCCAACAAAGCATCCTTATATTTGTCACCATTAACTTATGACTATGCACCTGTTTGATGGGTGGATACTCTGTCCTGTAGAGCATGGTCTGCCTAATCACTAAATACTAGAAATTATCTTTGAGCTTGAGAGGTATCTTCTTATTACATAAAATTCCTTATGCATTCCACATTTAAGCCCCCATGATCTGATACGGTGAATTATATCTTCATCGATTTCTCTATTGCTTTGGATGATAGATCCTAGATATTTAAAACATTCTTTCTATGGTATAGCATCTAAACCAGTTCTTCACCTCCATAATGGAAGCCACTCTATAGCTTGAAAAGTTACCCTCTAATTACTCAATCTTAGTCCTACTCAATTTAAAGTCCTTCGATTCTAACGTACCTCTCTAAAATTTTAACTTAACATTGACACCCTTTTTTAATCTCATTCACTAAAACAATGTTATTAGAAACAATAATATACACCAATGTGATGCCCCTGGATATTCTTTGTGAGCTCATCTATCACTACTACAAACAGAAAAGAGAAGGAGCCTTAATGGAGCTCGATATCGATAGAAAAATGCTCTGTATCGTCCTTACTCTAGTCTTTACATCTTCATAGATATCCCTAATAACTTGTATATATGTCATAGGAACTCCCTTAAATTTTAAACACATCCACATGATTTCCCTAGGTACTTTGTAATAGCCCAAACCACTCGCTCACATATATTGTCCACTTTGGGCCAAGGTCTTCGTGCTAAACACCCACACGGTTTTGTTTTTCCAGCGTGTAGGCCTCTTTTGGACACTACTCTTGCAGGACTTCCCAGGAGGTCACCCATCCTGGTACTGCTCTTGCCCTTGCATGTTTAATTTCGGAGTTTTGATGGGATCCGGTGCGTTGGTACATGAAAAATGCGTCTGCAAGGAGAAGATATCAACAACCTTATAAGGCATGCTTCGTTCTCCTTTCCAACTGATGTGGGATTTGCCACATCGGTTGGGAAGGAGAATGAAGCATGCCTTATAAGGCTGTGGATACCTTCCCTTTGTAGACGCGTTTTTCATGCCCCAACGCATCGGATCCCATCAAAACTCCAAAATTAAACATGCAAGGGCAAGAGCAGTACCAGGATGGGTGACCTCCTGGGCAGTCTTGGGGGATTAGTGTCCAAAAGAGGCCTACATGCTGGAAAAACAAAACCTTGCGGGTGCTTGGCACGAAGGCCTTAGCCCAAAGTAGACAATATCTGCAAGTGGGTGGTCTTGGCTGTTATAATTAGTATCAGAGCCAGTACTCGGGCCGATGGGCTAGCGAGGACGCTAGGCTTTCAAGATGGAGGGAAGAAATCCCACATCGGTTGGGAAGGAGAACGAAGCATGCCTTATAAGGCTATCAATTCCTTCCCTTTGCAGACGCGTTTCCATGCCCCAATGCATCGAATCCCATCAGAACTCCAAAGTTAAATGTGCTAAGGCAAGAGCACTACTAGGATAAGTGACCTCCTGGGAAGTCTTACAAGAGTAGTGTCCAAAAGAGGCTTGCACGCTGGAAAAACAAAACCGTGTGGGTGCTTGGCACGAAGACCTTGGCCCAAAGCGGACAATATCTACGAGCTGGTAGCCTGGGTTGTTACATACTTTGTCATAAGCCTTCTCTAAGTTAATCTCTTCCTAATTAAGGCATGTTCTATATCTCAATGACAATAATATTAGGTTGACTAATCTTGATAAATTTGAATTTCAATATTGTAAAATCTATATTTGAATTTTCAAGAACTTAATTGATAACTTTGAATTTTAATATAGACGGATTCATAAATTTAAAGTTTAACGTGATGTTAAGATTTTAAAACTTAATATTCATGTTAGAATATTAAATTTAAAATAATTTTGTCATCATAATAAAATTTTAAAATTTAAAAGTCAACAAATGTAATTTTGTTATAAAGAAAAAAACACATTCATATGTCATTAAAGTCATCCAACTTATTTATATCTCTATTTTATCACTACCATTTATTGAATAAGTGTCATTATTTAACATTATTATTATAGTGTTATAACTTTGATATTGTAAAATAGTACTTCATTTGTGTGTGGACACTTAATTTTGTATTACATGTTTTCTTATAATTATAATTTTTGTTTCCAACAATTAAAGAAAATCGAATGAAAAGAGAGAGAGAGAGAAGAAAATAAAAATATACTTTTGGTTTCTGGTATTACGTTTGCCATTACATGTATTTTAATTGCTTTAGTTTTATGCATTAGGCTTTTATTTTAATCATCTTACATTTAATTATTTTTTAATTTGGCTATAGAATGGTTTTGTTTTTTAGGCATTACCTTTGTAACTTTAGGAAATTTTAAGTTGAGAAGGGATAAAAATGAGTTAGTGAGGGAGGAATGTACTTCAAAAAATAGAAAATAAAGAGATTTTTTAATTTAAAATTAAAATGTTTGAAAACAACAGTCCATAACTGATAAACATAACTCAGGAACATAAACACTAACAATGACGGGGAATGACAAAATGACATTAGGGGAAACATCATCAAAGGACAATGTAAAACGTGGAACCAACACTAAAAGAAGGCTTAAAATGATGAAAGGGTCATGCATAGAAATATGATACAAAAGCAAAAGAAAGGGGCAAAGGTAAAATGCAATACTAAAAATGACAGCCTTTCAGTGAAAAATGCAAGACTAATGTGGCAAAGGACAACATGAGATCACATATTTAACCTATGATCTAAAGGATCATGGTCATTTAAATTGCATTTTTTTCGTGGATGTTGTTAAAATCAACTAGATTAGAGCAGGTTCGCAGATAAATATGGCTGAGAGAATAGTAATGAACACACAAAATTTATGTGAAAAATCTCCAAATTAGGTTAAAAACCACGGGCAAAGATAGAAGACTTTTACTACTTGGAAAAACTGGTGAATTACAAGGAAAAACTAGACCCAAAAAATATACATAATATTTTTGTCTCTCTCTTTCTCTCTCTTTTCTCTCACCTCACTTCTCTCTATTTTTGCTATGCTTTCTATCGTTCATCTCCTGCCTATTTATAGGCAGGAGAATGAAGGTATGGCTGGCCAAGTTGGCCAACCATCCTTCTTATTTTATTAGGCATAGTTGGCACCGAACCAAATTTGATAATTCTCCCACTTGAACGTTTGATTGATTGTCAATCAGATCTTCACACTATTCTTTCTACCTTGCCGCTTTATGTTACTTACGTCTCTCTCAGACTACACAAGGATTGACACCACATAAACTTGTCACCATTGATTACTTTTGTCATAAAATTTGCCAGGTTATCCATTGTATGAATTTTCTGTATGTCCGCCCTTCCTTCTTCCACTTTCTCACGAATGAAGTGATATTGAACTCGGATGTGTTTTGTCTTTGAATGAAAAGATGAATTCTTGGCAAGATGTAAAGCACTCTGACTGTCATAATACAGAGTAATATTCTCTTGTTTATTCTCAAGTTCTTCCAACAACATCTTCATTCACACTGCTTCTTTACTTGCTTGTGTAGATGCTACATATTCTGCTTCTGTTGTTGACGTAGCCACAACTGACTGCAGTTTTGAAACCTAGCTCAGAGCTCCTTTAGCTAGTGTAAACACATATCCTGTAGTGGATTTACTTTTATCAAGATCACCTGCATAATCAGCATCTACATATCCTTTGATAGTAAAATCTGATCCTCTATAACATAATGCAACATCTAAGGTTCCTTTTATATATCTAAGAATTCTCTTGACAGTATTCCAATGCATGTGCAATGTCTCTACTAACAACTCCCACTACATGTGCAATGTCTGGTCTTGTACAAATCATAGCGAACATTAAGCTCCCCACTGCTGATGCATAAGGTACTCGAGACATCCCCATCCTCTCTTCTTCATTTCTAAGACTCATACTTGAGGATAACTTGAAATTAATAGGAAGAGGGGTATAAATTGACTTACAATCTTGCATGTTGAATCACCGCAAGATCTTCTTTAAATAATTCTTTTGAGAAAGCCAAATCTTCCTATTATTTCTATCTCAGAGAATTTGCATCCCTAGAATGTTGTTTGTTGGTCCCAAGTCCTTCATTTCAAAATCCCTAGCCAACTGTGCCTTCAATTCTTTGATAAGATCATTATTGGGGCTTGTTACCAACATGTCGTCTACATACAACAGCAAGACTATAAAATCATCTTTTTCAAACCTCTTGAAATATGCACAAGGGTCTGCATTCAGTCTGCTGTATCCAAGGCTCATGATGAAAGATCAAATCTCTTATACCAACACATCGGCGCCTACTTTAAACCATATAAAGATTTGTTCAACCTGCAAACTAAGTTCTTTTCCCCTTTTTTTTCAAAACCTTCTGGTTGGAGCATATAAATTTCTTCTTCAAACTCTCCATGAAGAAATGCAATTTTCACATCTAACTTCTCAAGATGCAAGTCATATATAGCACACATTGCCAGAACTACTCGAACTGTAGTGAGTCAAACCATAGGAGAAAATATTTCGTTAAAATCAATACCTTCTTTCTAAGCATATCCTTTTACCACTAGTCTAGCACGATATCACTCTACTTGATCATCACCACTCCGCTTGAACTTGTAAACCCATTTATTGCCAATAAGCTTTCTTCCTTGTGGTAGTGATACCAGCTCCCACGTCTTATTCTTACGTAGAGCTT
Source organism: Erythroxylum reticulatum (assembly GCA_025504915.1). Classification (NCBI taxonomy): domain Eukaryota; kingdom Viridiplantae; phylum Streptophyta; class Magnoliopsida; order Malpighiales; family Erythroxylaceae; genus Erythroxylum; species Erythroxylum reticulatum. Next base: position 10,451,280 of record JANSVA010000006.1, read on the forward strand.
CAATTTCTTCTTGCATTGCTGTCATCCACTGAGATGCATCTGAATTAGTCATTTCTTTTTGAAGAGTTGATGGCTCTCCATCCTCAGTTAAAAGACAGTATACAATATTGCTCTCCATAATATAATATGAGTGCCAGCTCAGTGCTCTTCTTATGCGAGTTAGTCTCCGAGTATCTGGAACATCATATTCAACTGGTTCTTGCTCCTCGTGCTCTGGTGCAACTTCAAAAGAATCATTGTGATCAACTTCCTTATCTACTTGTACTGTTGTAGTTTCTGGATTCTCTTGTACAGTGCCAACATTTTCTGCTTGCTCTTGATCCTTATCTTCTATGAAGATAACATCCCTGATGATAACAATCTTGTGGGTAGTGGATCCCACAGACGATACCCCTTCACACCTTCAGCGTACCCTAAGAAAATGCATCTTCTAGATTTTGAAGCCAACTTTGTAGTTTCTTGGGCATTGAACATCACATAAGTCGGACTTCCAAATATATGGAGGTTGGAATAATCCGCTGGTTTACCAGTCCACATCTCTATTAGTGTCTTCAACTCAATTGAAGTTGATGGAGCTCGATTCACCATATAACAAGCAGTATTGACTACTTCTACCCAGAATTTCTTATCTAAGCTTGCAGTTCTCAACATCGCTCTGATTCTTTCTAACAGAGTTCTGTTCATCCGCTCTGCTACTCCATTTTATTGAGGAGTGTATGCTGTAGTGAACTGCCTTTTGATGCCTTCTTGCTTGCAAAATTCATCAAATTCTTTCCCAGTAT
>JANSVA010000006.1:10455880-10474109 GCA_025504915.1 Erythroxylum reticulatum
GGCCACTTTGGTGACTACATTCTCATCAGCATCCAAAAAGTCCACAAACACAAGGGATACATCTTTATATCATCCTCCCATTCTTTATGGGCATACCGTATGTGACAATGCAACCTCAATAAATGCAAAAATCCGAATGCACAGTCTCATTGACATTCTCCAAAAAACTTTATTCGAGACTTTCATAAAAGAAAAATCTCAATAGAGTGACTATTGTGCATAACCGGATACTGAACTGACCACCTAAGACACGCCAACATCATGTATCTCCCTTATGGAAAGTTTATTGCATGAAAATTCACTCAAAAATGGCTTCAGAATGTCTCAATTCCTTTCCCGATTGATTATCATGCAATCCCGAAAACTGAAAATGAGACCCGAGACCTGAGACCTCATGCATCTCTCTCATATGAAGCCCGAAGCATGAAAATTCAATCGAAATCGGATTCAGAATACCTTAATTCCTTTTTCTGGTGTTAAACTTTAATTTATCACAAATGTAATAAATCCAAAAAAATAGAAAAAGGTCACTTTATAAATTTCCCGGACCCGGAAACTGACCCAAAACACCCTGGGGTACCTTTACTGGAAATCTAGAATTTTTGGTTTTTTTTTGAAAACAACTGTAGCAGTTCCGTATGGCTGACGTCAGCCGCAGACATCATTGCTGACGTCGGTGCGCGTGTGCTGCACGCGCGCGTCAACGATCGCTCACCCACTGCAGCAACGCAGCACGCTCCGATTGGCCCGTGTAATACATGCGCGGTCCGGGCGCGCTCCCACGAGCTACAGTGACGTGGGGCGCGTGTGGCACACACGCCTGACATTCTCTCACACCTTCGACACCAGAGGGAATTTCCAGCATCCCGGGAGGCCGTTTTTCGCTCCGTTTAGCCCGTTTTCAACCTGTTTTTCATAGCTAACCTTATGTAGACTACTTTTATGCAATTATATACGTAAAAAAATTGAAAAACGAATCAAAAATGAAGGAAAACCGAATGAGATGAAAAATCTAAAAATCTTCGTTTTCGGCAATCCGATCACGTAACCGCTCTGATACCACGTGTTAGTACATAGTGGAAGCTTTATTACGTACCCCGGATCTACATGAAAGGATTAAAAACGAAGGTAACGCGGAATACCTGGATTTCGGTTTCATCTCTGATTCTGATGCCGATTCTGAGCTCCAAACGACTCCAAATCTCCTGAGGCCTTTAGTGGAAAGCGATCACCGACTCACGGGCTAGGCCTTTTTACAGTTTCCTCAAGTTCCGAGCTTCCCTAACGGGTCAGGAATCCTTATGCTCGTGAACGTTCTCTTGAGTAACTGCAGGAGATCTTAACCTTTATATAGCTTCCATATCGGGCTTCCCATTACAAGACCAATATGGACCCGGTTCACACTGATCGGAACCCATTTTTGATCCGGATTTCGACCCATTAATCTAGATCATTTATTGGGCCACTTTATTATCTTTATCTGGATCAAATAACGTAACTTAACCGGTAATTTATTTAAAAACCAAAATTGCAATTAATGTTAATCCAACTTTATGAAACATGGACAAAATTGTCCCTAAGGACAAAAAATGTCTAACAATATGTTTATTTTTAAGTAATATTATTTGAAAATAGAGAGTTAAACTATTTGAATCTAGTTCGTCTTACATCTCTAAACTAGATTATATAATAACTGAACCACTCAAACATTTTATGATTTCCATTTTGCTCATAAATTTGTGTAAAATCTAAAATATAAGGATTTGACTTATATTGCTCATTTATTTTTTTTAGGATAGTTAGAAATTGTCGTAAGCATAATGAAGTGTCATGATTTTTGACTCCGTATATAATGTGTTTTTGTGTAATTTATTGTTCATGAATTCTTATTTTCCATAAAAAAATGGGGTACAATTTCGGTTTGATCCATTGAAATATGCATTAATTGATTTTTGATGTTCCAGTATGGACGTTTAAACTAATTTTGTTTGTTTATCAAATTATATTTTTTAAAGGCCTGTAACTTAATAATTGTTGCTTTGAAAAGGAGAATGCGAGGAACCTGTAGATGCTTTATTCAAAATATGCTCCAATTAAAGAGCACAAAAGAAAAAAATTAAGTCCAAAGCAATGGATTTCTGCTTGGATTCGCGGAGGAAAATGGGAATACGTGGAAATTAGCTTCTTCTTTTTTTTAGCATTGCGGCACATAAGCAAGCAAAATGATTTTCAGACAAGATTGCCTTTTCTTTGCACTTTAGTTAGAAGTAGGTATTTAATGTAATAAAATGGAATGAAGTGGTTTATAATGGAATGAAATATAAATAAATGTAATATTAGAAAATTTTTATTTAAGAGGGATAAAAAAGTTCATAATATAATATAGTGAAATGTTATTTAAAAAAAGGTTTATAATATAATATAATAAAATGTTATTTATTCTTTTACATTCTATCCTAAATCTTCCAAATTTGAAATAACTTATTTTTACTGTTTAGTATAGAATATGATATAATGTAAAACTCTCCCATTTTATTTTAATTTATTATAAACCTTCCTTCTAAATGATGAAATAATATTACATTTTATTTCATTATACTAATAACTACCTAGCTAAACATACTAAACATAGTATTAATTAATGCATCTGACTTCTACGAGGTAAGGTTGCTTCGTTCACATCTGATTTTCATCCCCCATTGTATATATTGGCCTTGTTTTCATAGGCCAGGCTTATGGCATTTATTCCATTTCGGCTAAGGCAACCCAAATTGGTCAGTAAAAGTTATGATGTGCTCTAGCATAGGCGTAGGTAGTAATGTGGTTGTTTAGATATTTGTGCTCTTTTCCAGTTTTCCAATCATTAAGTTCTTAACAAAAGAAAAATTGAAAGAAGGTAAAATAAATTAAGGTTATGAATATGAATGTTGCACCTGTATCATACTACTATCTAGCTATTATTATATCTATATTGTGAGTCACATCTCTCGATTACATGATATTATGAATTGAAAGTTAGCTTCATGAGTTATTTATGGTGCAAAAAAATTAATCATCTGCCTTCTTCTTTTCTTAACATCAGATCCATATGTAACATTCACTTCTTGTTGGAAAGGAACACTACTATTATCACTATCACCTTCGACATTTCCACTAACATCATAAACACTAGCAAACGAACTTTCATGATTCAATCTCGTCCTTCTATCTTTCTTGTATTGACATTTTTCAAGCAAGATTTTCATTTGTCACTTCATATTATGACTTACTTTTTTACAGGGTTTCACATCTCCTTTAACATTAGTTAAATGTTTCTTTAATCGAGTGATTCCTCTACCTTTCAAATGCTTATTACAAAAAAAGTAAATAGTATGATTATTCATACTAGGGACCAATGCAGTATGAGCCCAAGCTGGATCATTGTGTCTTCCTGAAGCAGTTAAATGTTTAGGAGTACTTGAACTTTCTTCCATTTATCTATAAAAATAAATGTAGAAATGTATCAAAATAAAAAACATATAATTTCATTACACAATACATATGTTCATCTTATATAATATAACTCATTTTGTATGATTGCATCATACAGAATTCAATTTCTTTCAACGCAATTCAATTTTATCTAATACAATTCATCAGTAAGTCAAAAATTATCAATTCAAGTATTCAACATACGCAATTATATAATATGCATGTCCATCTCGTGTAATATAACTCATTTTGTATTATTACATCATACACAATTCAATTTCACCCAACATAATTCAATTTTATCCAACATAACTCATCAATAAATCAAAAACTAATAATTCAAGTATTCAACATACACAATTACACAATACGCATATCCATCTTGTGTAATGTAACTCATTTTGAGTAATTACATTATACACAATTCAATGTCATCCAACATAATTCATCAATAAGTTAGAAACCAAAAATTCAAGTATTCAATATACATAATTACACAATACGTATATCCATCTTATGTAATATAACTCATTTTGTATAATTACATTGTACACAATTTAATTTTATCTATCACAATTCATTAATAAGTCAAAACCAACAATTCAGTTATTTCATGTTTATTCACCAAAATTTTAGTTAATATAAAATAAATTAAGCTAAACCTAGGAAAACAATGCATAAGGGGTTAGAAAAACTACGGTGAATTATAATGTATAATGTACTTGCTACAAATTGTGCTAATTAATAGTTCTTTAAAAAGAATTTTAATAATATGTAATTATCATTAAACTTATAGTTATATTATTATTTTTTATAGTCAGATATTTTTTGGTTAAACAAAGGTATTTCAAATAAGGATTCAAAATTGAGTCAAAATAATTGCAAATTTCTTACTATTGATGTCTAAAATATTTTCATATGTGTTTTAAAGATGTTATAAATGTTGCATTCAATTTTTTAAAAGGTTGAATATTGTTTAACAGTTTTTATTTTTAAACATTTAAACCAGCCCAAATAATTCAAATAAGATTGCAATTATATAGATAGGCTTAATTTGATTTAATTTGTTATTTGATTTATTTATAATTTAGTTTGTAATTGAAATAAACTAATCCAATGCCTAGTTCCTCACCCTCCTATTTTTGAGGTGACTTATGAACTTCCAAATAGATAGACAAAACACTCCAATCCAATAGATGAACAAAGCATTCCATGCATTTCATTCAATTCCAAATTTCCAATCCAAGCATTCACAACAACTTAATTCCAAGTTCCAACCATTCACCGAATTCACCCAAATTTCAACCTTTCACAACCTCACAATCACAGATGCTATTTGATTTCGAGAGCAAAAAAAATCAATTGAAAAAACAGCCAAAAAATCCAAATTTAGTAGGTCGGGTTGGGTGAAAAACAGATATGGTTTATCTTTCTATACAAGCATATGTCTAAGATAATAATTTTGGTAGACAATTTACAGAAGAATTGTTCAGCCAAGATTGGTCTTGGGCTTTGCTCCAACAAAACGTCGCCAATACCAGTGCTCCTCCCAAACCGCGTACATGGAGTCCAAAGGAATTCCTTTGGTCTCGGGCAAGAAAACAACTACGAAAATTGTCATCACGGCGATCCAACCTCCATAGAACAGAAATGTGCTAAATTTTAGGTGACAAAGCATGGTCAGGAAAGTCTGTGATAGCACAAATGTCGTTGCAAAATTTACAGCGATACTTATGCTTTGTCCAGTAGGTCGAACTTTAATAGGGAAGATTTCACTTGGAATGAGCCAACTCAGAGGACCCCATGACCAACCAAAACCAGCTGCATAGACACACATAAGTCCCAGGACTAGTGCTGCGTATCCCTTGGAGATTTGCTTGTTGCCTGAAACGCCTGTTGTAGCAGCTAGGACAATAGCCACCGTAACCTTCAACATAATACAACGTTTACGCGCTAGTTAGACAATCAAGCAACAGACAAATAGCAATTGAGGCCAATTTCTTACCTGACATGTGAACATTAGAATTCCACCAGTAATGAACAAAAATCTTCGCCCATATCGGTCCACCATAGCCGTAGAACAGAGAATAGAAAAAAGATTAACTAATCCCAGAATAATTGCTGCTATCAAAGCCGAATCATTTCCAAATCCAACTGATTGAAAAAGAATTGGTGCATAGAATGCAATTATGTTTATCCCCGTTACTTGTTGGAAGAAAGGTATCGCAATTGCCATTACTAGGTGTGGCCTGTATTGTCTCTCCAATATTGTCATGAATGGTTCTTTCTGAGCAGCTTTGTTGACTTCAGTAGCTTTGATAAGATCGGCAAATTCAGCATCTGTGTTTTCGTTGGTTCCTCGGACTTTAATCAACGCTTGTCGGGCTTGCTCAGTCTTGCCTCGTTCGACCAAGCTGCTAGGCGTGTCTGTGATGAGGAGCGAACCTATTGTCATTAGAACAGAAGGTACCACAGCTAGGCCAAGGGATAGACGCCAACCCCAGCTGAGCTTGGCAGCTCCAAAATTTATGCAATTGGATGCGACCACTCCGATGCCAATGAAAAATTGAAATCCTGTACCAAATGCTCCACGCCACTTGGCTGGTGCTATCTCTGAAAGGTAAAGTGGAGTTGCCTGCATGGTAAATTTAGTTGGATATTAGTAACACAAAAGATCTGGTTCTACCAAGCAAGGGAAATCAAGCACCACTAACCTGGTTGGTGAAACCAACCCCAAAACCTAGCAATACGCGACCTAGGATGAGCATGGTGATGTTGACTGCCGCGCTGTTGAGAACAGTACCAAGAAAGAAAGTGCAGCCACCAAGCACCATCGTGTTTTTCCTGCCAACTGCTGCAGTAAGACGGCTAGCTACAAGTGATGCAGCTAACCCTGCTATATAAAGTGATGATGTGAAGGCTGTCAGAACCTGGCTATCATATATGCAATATATGTTTGTTTTGGCCATCGCTGCCGTCCTGAGTATTGATGGGAAGAACTTTTCCAGGAATGGTATCATGGTTGTCACACCCCCTGCAGTGTTGATTGTTCAAATTATAAAGAGAACGGTCAGCTACCGTGGAAAACACACAGTTCTTACGTCGCTAATTAAGGTACGTATCCAATATCAAAACAAGCTATGACTTCCTTTCAGCCATTATAAGCATTAAAAGTTTTGATCTCTGAGTTAGCTCCAGTAATTAAAGCCTCCCTACTGGTGTTATAGAGGTTCTGTGCCATCTGTTTTGCACTTAATGCTAGCTGGTTGATGAATCATGTTGTTAAGCATCAAGATCAGGGCACGGAGTTCACAAAACGTTTCCTTTGCTGTGTAACAGAAGACGGAGGATAATAGCCAAAGTAGTCCACACGAACTCTTGTTTTAATATTTTGAAGATTTGAAGATAATAAAAGCATAATATTTTACCTGTAATGCCTATGTCATAGCCAAAAATGAGGCCGGTAGATGCTGCAACTACACAAGTGATCACCACTGAAGCTGTTATCTTTCCACTGAAGCCAGCTGCGGACCTGTCCTCAGCGGCAAAACCGCCGTTTGCCATTTTCAATTTGTTATATCTGGCCGGTTTAATCTGAAGGCTCTGAACAGAGCTTGTTTTCACGTGAAGACTCAGGAGAGGGAACGTTAATTTATAGGCTGTTCAGTTGCAGGCTTAAGCCACACTAAGGTCAAGGAATCTTGAAAGAATAATTTATGAGCAAGTGTTTATCATCTACTTCGTTGCCATATGGTCTCGTTTCTGGGACGAGACTTGCGGGATCGGAATGACAAGTGCAAAGAGACATTGTCATGGGTTAAAATAAGAAAGTTGAGTGACCGGGTAGAATTGTCGAGACTTGTGGGTACTGTGTGGAAATGACCAGGTACGAAGGAATTAGTGGCTGTTTTGAACAGGACAAATTATATTTTAAATATTAAAATTTATTCAAATTGAGAAATTCTAAAGTGTTAATATAATGTGTATCTAACTCCTACTTTTCATTGGTTAACGTAACATATTACATAAGATCAATTTATTCACGTCAATATTAAATAAATAAAAATAATTTAAAAATAAAAAATTGAAAGCACACCTAATGAGATAATTATTTATGTCTACTTTTTGTAAACAGAGAATAAAATTCTAAGTAGATGTGTATGAAAATATAGCAAACTTAAAAAGGAAAGAAATAGACTGCTTCATACATAATATATTATAAATATTTTATTTAATATTTAATTATTATCAATAATAAAAATATAAATTTGTTAATATTAATAATTAAATAGATTTCCTTTATTTATAAAATAGAAACTAAAATTAGAAAACTAAAAATCAAAACCAAATAATCCCTTAATTGTTAGAAAAGAAAGAGTAAAGAATAACTTCCACAAACTCATTCACTTCATGAATTAAAAAAAAAGGTTTATAAAGGTCAAACAATTATACCCATAATATAATTAATTAATTAATTCAATATAATTAATTAAAATATATATAAATAAATAATTATAATATAATTAATTAATTCAAATTTAATAATTAATTAATTATACATTTATTTATTTATTTATTTTCTCTTTTTAGCAACTAAATATAATTAATTAAAATATATTAAAATTTGATGTAAAACAAAAATGAAACAAAATTTTATTTTTCAATATTTTTAACAAACCAATCATTATTAATAGTAATGTTATTCATTCGTTCCTCTTAACCAACCATCATAATTATAATGATTATATACATTTTCATTTCTCACTATATTTATTCTCATTTCTATTATCATTTGCCTATGTGAACCACCTGTCCCATTAGTGAGAATAAAATAGAGAAGAAGAAGTATAGAGAAATATTAAAAAGAGAGTTCGGTCGGATAGAATGAGATAATTGAATTTTTTTATTAACTATCTTCCTTATTTTAGTTGTAAAATATTTTTTATTTTCTTATCTCATCTATATATTTACTTCTTAAATGGGGCGTCAATCAATTTAACAACAAGATTGAGGGTGTTAAATTATAATAAAATAAAATTTTCTATCATTTAGTTGACATTTGCATAATTTTAAATTAATAATATAAAATTAAATTAAAATTTAAAATTTGAATATGATTTGACTTTTGAAATTTATATTTTAATACATAATTTTTTGAATAACAATTTTTGCAATCTTTTCAAATTCATATTTTAATACACACTTTTCTGAATAATAATTTTTGTAATGCTCAAGTTCAACTACCTTCTAATTTAATTATTTTGATTATTTAAAATATCTTAATCAATTAAAAACTTTTTTTATATTTTTATCATTATATTTTGAGTTAATTAAAAAATCTCAAATTTCGCTTAATTTTGCAATTATAGTCCAAATTTAAAAAGTGACAATTAAATACTCAAACTTTCAATTTTTTTCAATTCTAGCCTAACGTTAATATCTTCGTTAAGTTTGATGACATGAGTTGCCACAAGTTCTAAAAATCCTAACAGAACAACATCACTTAATACACGTTAGATTAATAACAAAACTAGGTTGTTTAGTTATCCCTAGATGTTGCCCCCTTCCTTCTACTTTTGAAATCGTTGTTGTTGTCTTTCCTCTCAAATGTCTTCGTTCTTCTACAAATCACCGACTCACATGAAGCTCCTTATACCCGTGAGGTAATTGTCAAACAAGTCAAAATTTGTAAGCTTTGAAAGAGATCCTATATTAGAAGGAATTTGCCCAGTGAGTCCTTTCCCCATAAGATTAAGATGAGCAAGGTTTTACAAGCAAGCAAAGTTCATCTTCTTGAACTTGTCTCCAATATTAATCATTATAGCAAAATTCTCAATCCCAACAATGCTTCCACCATCATCACCAGCTATGCCTGGCCACATGCAATGACTTAGGTTGCCATAGTTGAAGTCGCAAATATTGTAGTTTATGCAATCTGCCTACCACTCACTCTCCATCAAAGCTATCCATTTCAAATTTAGCGAAGTTTTTATTTCAAACATAATCGTTGACATGGTTAAAGTGTAAGTAGTCTATGTTAAAAATAACCAAGTCGAGGCAATCATCTCTCTGGAAATTAAGGGTTAGATCTTTATACATATTAACTTAAGAAGATAAAATCCTAAAGGATGTAGTAGTTTTACAAAATTTCTAATTTAACCGTAGTTGTTTCTAGCACAAACGAAAATATAAAAATTAAATGCAAAAATAAATAAATAAATAAATACTTGAGATTTGGTAACGTAGTTTAAGACACCTTACCTACATTTGCAGGGCTCTCACCTAGCTTAATTATTTTCACATGCGATACAATAATAATTTTACTCAAGGTATTACAGAGCTACCTCACCCAACCCTTGATAATACCTCTCGTCCTCATTACTCGTGAAAGTAAATCACACCCAATAGTATGACTACCTTGTACTAACCTCAACAGAGAACTTTTTCAATAATATTTGATAATAAAGGATAAAAATAAAATAACTTAAGTGATTGAAATAACAATGAACATAAATAAAGACACTTGAGAAATAAAACAACTTCCCTAACAATGTAGCTTCGTTAACGAAAGAATGAGAAGTTGTCTATCAAAAGAATCTATTGTGAAGCTTCAATATTGTCACTAGAACATCCCATACATAATAGAAGTTATGCAAGAGAGGCCTCAATTATCGGTGAAAATTTGAAGCATACTTAGCTTCTAAAAAATCACGCAATCTATAATCACACAACCCTTTGTTGTCATGGAAAGATGGAGAATTATAACTTGCCAAAAAGTTACATCACCAAATAAAAATCGTATACCACAAAATAAGCAAAAATGACAACACCTCAACCCCCAAAACATGAAAATCCTAGCCATATTACAGCTACAAATAATCAAACAAAATCTCCAAAATTTACTTCTTTGGATAGCTATTATCGCAAAATATGTTATCTATTAAATCCCATCTTGATTAGGATTTTAAACCTTATTAAACTTGTCTTAAAAGAGTCCCATATAAATGCAACTAAGTCCAATTATCAAATAGTGTCCAAAATTAAAAAATAAGATATCATAACATATATCTTAATAATCTTCCCCTTTTTGACATTATTTGTCACACGTTAAAACTCCAACTAAAGAAGATAATTGGAAGCATAATCATTAAGTTCATAAATACCGCACGGGAACCCCCCTTAATCGAACAACTTCCAAATAAGCACTTGGCAAATATCTAAATAGACAATAATCCAAAGTTAATAAAAACAACTAAGTTCTCCAAGTAAACACAACAACCATAGCCATTACATCATCCATTCTCCCACTTGGGACAAAAAATGCCAAAAAGCAAGACTAATAGTCATAGGGATACCTTAAAATCTTTCCTGAGTTAAATAGTCCTATATCTCCCCTTTTGGATAAAAACAATGTTAAAATGAAGAATGCCTTCAATATGATCAATCTTAGAGAATAAAGATGCATAAATATCAGCAATAGGTGCAGCAAAAAAATCATAAGCACGTCAAGATGAAAATTTACCACCAGTCAAAACCAATAGCCAATATATCATTACTTACATTAAAGTCATCCACATATGACTCATTAAATTTAGAAACCCTAAAAATGCATTCAACGAATCATTATCAAACTTAATTAATCTTCTCCTCACATAAACCATATGAACGCATATTGCCTAAATTTATACAACCCATAATATTGAGAGAAACCAAGATAAACTTGAGAAACCTAAATTAGAGAAAATCTGAATCTTCCTACAGATTTCCAATCAAGCATCAACATATTCTTAACATAACTTCGTAAATTAAAATCCAAAATCATAATTCTCAAACCATCTAGCAGAGCCTCACTCTCACATCAAATATACTATTTAATAAGTACGGAAAAGCCAAACAAACATCAATCATCTAAACCTTAGAATGCCAATAAATAAAAACTCAAAATTTCTAAATGTTAACTCCATCGAACCTCTTTTTTTTTAATATCAAACTATGATTAAAAAATTTAAAACACATATTCACTGTGCCCCTCTAAGAAATTCAATTATGGCCTTATTCCTTGTCACATTATCTCTATCATCAAATGTCTAGTTGATTTCTTTTCCAGAAGCAACTGATAGATCCTCTATCTGACCAATTTCTTTAACAACAGCAACTAACTGCGAATTTGGACAATTTCTTATTTTTCCTTCACTATGTCTTTGTGCTTGTAATTGAACCTTTCTAACCTAAGTATATTTTGGTAACATGGGTTGCTGTTGAAAATTTAATAGAGAATGTTTAGATTTTTGGTTTTGACCCCGTTGAAATATCATTTGTAGCAACTTGTAACAATTAGTCCTTATATACCCGATTACCCTAGAAAAATGACATGTAGGTATGAACTTTCAGTTCTTCCTTGAGATTTCTGCTCAGACAGATCTGGTCACACCATTTTTCTCATCATTCGACTTAGAACATTTACCTTTACAGTCAATTCCTTGAAGGTCTCCTTTAATCTTACTAATTTCTAGCAACTTTTCTAACTTTTTGATACCTCTATTTAACATCCTTATCCCTTTCTTCGTACTGACTAAATTTAATTTTGTTTCATCAAGCTCATTTATTGTAGATAACAATTTCTTCTCTAAATATTGAATGATGTTCTTCATAAGGAGTTTTCCTCCTTTAACTTTTCATTCTTTTTGCATGTTTGCACCCATTTAGCATACATTAATTCATAAGCTTCATAAATATATTCCTTTTTATCATCTGAATTACTGTCATCACTATTATAATCTGAAATTAAACTTTGAGCTGATCCATCTGTCTTTTTCCCAAAATCATGGGTGGTTTTATCCATAGTTTCATCATTAGTTTCTTCCTTCTTAGTTACTATTAAGCATGCAATTATATTTTTACTGTATAAAGCAACTAACGCAGAACTACTTACCAATTCTTTTTCACTATCATACTCACTTTCGGATTCATTCTCACTATATGTGCTTGTATAGGACTTCCCTTTTCTCTACTTCAAAGTGTTAGCACATTCTGCTTGCACATGTCAGAAGCCTTGACATTCATGAAATTAATTTTTTTTTCACTTTTCTTTCACCATTTTGAATTTTAGCTTGTTGTTTAAAGTTATTGTTTAATGAACTTCCACCATTCTGCCTAAACTCAGGTTTATCCTTCTTCACTTTCTTTAACCATTTCTTGAAATTTCTTGTCAACGACTCCATATCCTGACTCTCATCGGATTCATCTTCTAAATCATTAATGACTTTACCAATCTCAACTTGTAATTCCAATCCTTTGTTCTTCTCTTGTTTATCCCTAAAAAAATTCATCTCAAATTTGGTAAGAATTCCAGTTATCTTATCCAACGATAATTCATTGATATCATAAGCTTCCTTAATAGTTGCAATTTTTCGTATGAACCTAGGAGGTAATGATCTCAATTTCTTTTTAAGAAGTTTCAGATTTGAATACTTCTTTCCAAATTGATGTGCTTGGTTTGCTATGTCATGCAGTCTCTTAAGGAAGTCTCCAATAGTTTCACTTTCATCCATCGTCAGCTTTTCAAATCTCATAACCACATTTGTAGTTTTAAAGCTATCATAGATTTCGATCTCTCATGTATAGTTTGTAAGGTATCTCATGCTTCTTTTTCCAATTCACAAGATGATATCATAGCAAAGTCCCCTTTATCAACTGCACTGAAGATGACGCAGGGCTTGAGAATTTCAAAGTGCTTTCTCTTTTTTGGCTCTTGTCCACTCAAATGCATCATTAATCACTACTTCTTCTTTTTCATCAGTCGTCACTGGATGTGCCTAACCATTTAAAACCAAGTTCCATGCTTTTGTTCCTTGTTCCTGAATGAATACTCTCATCCGTTATTTCCATTTAGGATAATTTGAATCATCTAACAATAATGGCCTGATGATTGATGCTCCTTTTCTTATAGCCATAATTGCAAAACACGGATCTGCACTAACTTGACATACCAAGTTCTGATTTAGTGACCATCTCTTATACTAATTAAAAATCTAAAATGATGTAATAGTTTTGTAAAATTTATGATTCGGCTATAGTTGTTTCTAGCACAAACGAAAACAGAAAAATTAAATGGAAAATAAATAAATCAACACCTAAGATTTGGTAACGTAGTTCGGAATACTTTGCCTAAGTCTACGGGACCCTCACTTAGCTTAATTGCTTTCACCTATGATATAAAAATAGTTTTACTTAAGGCATTATAAAATCAACTCACCCAACTATTGACATTATCCCTAGTCCTCGCTACTCGTGAAAGTAAACCACACCCAATAGTATGACTGCCTCATACCAACCTTAACAAAGGATTTTCTCAATAGTATTTGATAATAAAGGATGAAAATGAAATATCTCAAGTGATTGAAATAACAATGAATATAAACAAAGACACTTAAGAAAGAAAACAACTTCCCTAATAATATAGCTTCATTAATAAAAGAATGAGAAGTTGTCCATCAAAATAATCTGTTGTGAAGCTTCAGTATCATCATTAGAACATCCCACGAACAACAGAAGTTACGAAAGATAGGCCTCAATTATTAGTGAAAATTTGAAGAATACCCAGCTACTAAAAAATCACGCAATCCACAATCACACAACCCTCTATTGTCGTGCAAAGATGGAGAATCGTAGCTTAACAAAAAGTTGCAACACCAAATTAGAATCATATCCCACAAAATCAGCAAAAAAACAACACCTCAACCTATAATACGTGAAAATTCCAACCACATTACAACTGTAAATAATCAAACCAAATCTCCAAAATTTATTTCCTTAGATAGCCGTTATCCCAAAATAGGTTATCTATTAAATCCCATCTTGATTAGGATTTTAAACCTTATCGAATTTATCTTCAAAAAGTCTCACATAAATCCAACTAAATCCAATTATCAAATAATGTCCAAAATTAAATAATAACATATCATAACATATATCTTTACAAGAAAAGTCCTTAAAAGCCACGAATTTAAGCACTAGATTGTGTTTGTGGTTTAACATTCTTTAAACAAGTGGTGTTGCAGTAGGATGACCCAAAACCAAATTTCTTAAACAGAAACTTGAATGAAGCGACTTGTTCAATGGAGGAGAGGAGTGATTGACTTGTCACATATGCAATTGTTTTTCAAATTAAGCGTATGGACCACATTGCAAGCTTGACTTCCTGGAACTAGAAGCATCAATTTCAATGCATCTTACTTGAATTTGCTAGATGTTTCAAGTAATTGGAAAGAGCTCTATTCTTAATTTGAAAATAATCATTACTCTTAACTTGACGATGGCAGGGGCAATGATTTCAAAAGCATAAGGGGGTAGGATTTGGAGATTTAACTAAATGACGTAGTTTTCTTAACCTCAATTAATTAATCTGACATGTATTAAACGATGTAGTTTTATTAGGGTTTTTAGAAAACTTGACAATCCATATTATAAAACTTAATGGAATCATTAATGTCAGGCTAGAATTAAAAAAATTGAAAGTTTGAGTATTTAATTGTCATTTTTTAAAGTTTGGGCCATAATTATAAAATTGAGAAAAGTTTGAGATTTTTTGTAATTAAACCTTATATTTTTATACTCAAAATGTTGTCTATAATATATTACAAATTTACGTTAAATAGTCTTTAATTAATAAAATGACTAGACTTTTTGTTATGTTTTCAATATCCTTATAAGTTTGTATTTGTGTCTTAGCCTTCGCATTATTGTTGATACTTTTGACAATTTCTCTTCACTATAACAAAGTTGACCTTTGGCTACAAAAAGTTGTAGTTAAAGGTTCAAAAATCGATGCTAATAGTATTGGCAATGATTTAGTTTCGTTGCCCAAAACATTACCAAATTTTTGTAGCTGAAAACTATAAGTGACGTTTCTGGGTAATCCTCCCTAACAATTTTCAGCTACGCTTTACTTTTGTGCCAAAAACTATTAACAACGTTTTGAGGAATCTTGGCCAATATATTTGGCTACACTTATTTTTTTATAGCTAATAGTTTTTAGCTACAATTCTTTTTTAGAAATGTAGTGAAAAGTGTTTAGCTAGGTTCAGATACTTAGAACGTAGCCAAATGTTTTTAGCCACGTTTTGTAAAAAGTAGTCAAACTTTTTTAGCTACATTTTAACCAAATGTTATACTATTTTGGAATAAATTATTTGTTACATTTTTAATCCATATTATTGTATATAATGTATCGATATATTTTAATTGTTAATTTATTATTAAAATGGAAAAATAATTGATAATTTGAAGCATTGTATATAGAAAATAAAATATTATTAAATTTCTTTGTATACTTTTTTTTCAAATTTCTTGTTGTTTTTATTTTCAACTTTAAAAGTAGTGCAATTGTTGTCTTTTCTTCTTTTTCAAATTTCTTAAGAATCATCATTAAGAAATGTCACAATGATTATACTACTGAAAGGTATATGGATATGCTATTAATGAAAGGAATCTTGTATGAGATTAATTAGTTTTTTATTTTTCATTTAATTTTCATCAAGTTGTTTCAGTTAATAGATCATAAAATTAACATTGCTAGAATGTTGGAACAAATTTGTGGAGAAGTGGGATATTCGTGTGTGTGAATGATTATCCAAGATCTCCAAAGTCATTTCTTCAGTGTTTCTTCTTATTTACAACATTTCTATTGTTTTTTATAAGTTCAAGTTTAAAATGTTCCATTTGCTGATGCTTCTAGTCAAAAAATCATGCATTATATTTATACCCATGTTCAAAATTAATGCATGGATTGATAACAACTACAAAGATAAGTAGTGAACTTTACCTGGATTGATAAGCATCACTACATACATTTGATCATATAAGACTTTAAAAAATTATATGGTATATGTTGTATAATTTGGTAGTGTATTTATGAAGGTTGTGACATGTTTAAAAAAGACAATGCATAAAAGTACTGATTATATGTGTAGTAGAAACTTTCTTTTCTTATATGAATAGGTTATAAACTCAATTTCAACCAGTTATAATGACTTATGGATGTCCATTAATAATCTTATAAGTCTATCAAATGTTAAAAGAACATTCAAATAAAAATTTTTGTATTCTTAAAGATGACAAATCACTTATTAATCTGTGGCATGTTCTTTGGGTTTCATTAATCTTTAAGGGTGAGTAGCAAACTTAGAATATGCTTATGCAGGGGATTTATGGTTGGCTAAAAAATTAAGTTTCAATGATTTTTGTTTCTTTTGTGAATATTTTGCTAATTGCATATAACTTCATATAATTTTTTGTTTCTTTGTTTAATTGTACACTCTACTTCTGTATTGATTATATCTATGATATGATTGTTTCTATTTTCTTTTTAGAATAAAACCGTTAATATAAATTCATTGCAAAATATTGACATGGAAAATAATTTTTAGTAGAAAAAATGAGTTTCGATAGGAGGCATCTGACAAAATTCTCCTTGTTGAAAGAAATCGATGCTCAACAAATCTACTCACCACTTGCCTTCAATGGCCTTCTTCTTCTTCAAGGTTTTTAGTATCATTCAAATTAGGTCTTTTCAAAGGAATGTGAAGAAATTAAGGTGATTGTTCTATATTATTTCTTTCTTAAGTGAAACGCATGGTACGTGCGGTTCATCTAATTTATTGTTCTATATTGAACCTAGGAAATCATTCAATGTATCTTCTGCTAGTTTAGTTAAAGCAAAGAAGTTGTTGGAAGAGGCTTTCAATAAATTAATTGTTGGGGGAAGATCTCTGTCTATTTCAATTGATGCCTTGGAATGTACCAGGTGCCTTCTTAGGAATCTAGACATAGGGAACTCCTTTACCTTATCTACTGAGCCTTATGTCACTTGGAATCTAGAAAAATAATTATTTCTTTTTCTCTTTGATGGTACATACATGAAATTCATTATCTTTTTCTCTTTATTGTTTTGTCTATAAGAATTGTTAAAGTTCTGTTTTGTCTATAAGAATTGTTAAAGTTCTAATTAAAATTTTGTATTACTTACCATATATCATTATATTAAATTACTGACCATACATCATTATTTTTCTATAAAAATCAAATATCATTATATTAGAAACTTCATGTTGAAACTATCTAAAAATTTTGTGACATCATATAAAATTGTCAAATCATATAATTTAAAAGAGACAAATTAAAAGTATAAATATATATAATATTAATTGATTTTGAGTTTATAGTTTCATAAATTATTAAAATGATTTGAGATTATTGTTAGCTAAATATATTTTTAGACTTAGAATCATTCTCAATAATATTAAATTTGATTTTTATCAATATGATGTTCAATAACAAAATAATCAAGCCAAAGTTAGTGAATTCATACTTATAAATAAGGGGATTATTTTGTTATTTAAGCGTCTGGCAGTGATTAAAAAAATTATTGCCAAAGGTTATGCTTTTTGCGACGATTATTAAAATATCGGTAAAGGTCGTTGCCAATAGATAAGCCTTTTGCGACAATTTCGAAAAAAGCCTTGCCAATTTGTGACAATTTTAGAAACCGTCACTAAAGGGTAAGTCAAAAGTATATTTTAAGCTACGATTTTAAAATTGTCACAAAAAAGTAGCCAAAGGGCTACCTTGTTGTAGTGCTTACAAGCAAAAGATGTTTCTTTTTAGAATGAGGTTGATAAATGTATTACATTTTTGCAAGTTGTGATTATGATCAATTAATATGATGGTAGAATATAAGGTAAAATTAAAATTTTATTTC
>JANSVA010000006.1:10474209-10484302 GCA_025504915.1 Erythroxylum reticulatum
TATTACATTTTTGCAAGTTGTGATTATGATCAATTAATATGATGGTAGAATATAAGGTAAAATTAAAATTTTATTTCATTCTCTATCAAAAATACAAAAAAGAAAATATTTAAAGTCTTAATTTATTATAAATATAATTTAAGGATTAACTTCATTAATTCTTGTTGTTAGCCCTATTAGCGTAAAATGTCAAATAAGTTAATTTCATTCATATTAGTATATATATATATATATATATAATTTTTAATAAATAAAAATAATAAATCAATTGACTATTCAATTATTAATTTTGAAAATAATCATAAAATCTTAATATTCTAATTTGTTAAATTTTTTAATCATTTAAATATAGTTTGGTGTCTAGCATAGAAGAGCTCAACTTGCATGGTGTTGAAGATAGAAATTGATAATATGTTATATTTATAATTAAAATTTTTTATTTCTAATTATTGCTATAAAATTAAATTAAATTTTACATTTCAATTATAATTTATCCAGCAATATAATCATGCCAATCCATTCAACAATTTAAACTATTTCTTCTAGGTAGGTTATAACTGAATCAGAAATGGATGACTTTTCCTTTCCATTTGTGATAAAATTCACAATTAAGATTTTGTTAACTTATAATAACAACCTCTTTAGATTAATCTTGGCAATCTAAGTCCAAGCCTTACTTAGTCCAGCCAGAAGTTGACAGGTTAGGTCCAATTTTGGAAAAAAATAATATCATTTTTTATTTTTCATTAAAAATAAAAAATCGAATCCGTCTGATTCAGGTTAAATTAGGGCTACTTGAACCTAGGTAGAAGATATCGGGTTGGGTTCAGGGATGGGTGAGCCTAGATTGGTCCGGCTCATTGCATCTAGTCTATTGTCACCTTTAATTTAGATTAACTTATAACTATCTTTTTTAAACATAAAAAAGACTTTGCAATTCTTTCTTTTGAACTGTTAGTGCTCTTATTTTGGGTGATATTTAACCTTGGTTGGTTTCGAAATGAATGTCAAATGATTTTCTCCCCTTATTTATATAAATGAATTTCATCAGATTATAGTTGTAAAAAGATTTTTCAGAGACTCTTACATTTTTGGGTTTACATATTGCTTAAAGAAGGTAGAGAATAATAGAAGTAACAAAATATTTTTTGTAGCTTTTAGGAAAGGAAAAGGCAAGATATGCTCCATGCTTTCTTTTTTTTCTTTTCTTCCTGAAATAATAAAGTACTCTTGCTTTACATCAGCCAATTACTTGATCTTTACTGTAATTCTTCTCCTTTTTCCTCTTTATTATTATATAATGTATTTACGGATTTAGCTTCTCAATTATCATCGTTAGGTATAAATTTTTCTTATATATAAATGTTTACAATGATATTTCGTACTAAGAATTTCTTGAAAATTGAAATGCGACTCTACATATAATTAGAAGCTGTGAATTTTATTTTTTATATAAATAAATTTGATCTCTGTTAAAATTCTTCCGGGTATCCCTGTAAAGTTAGCAAAGGCAGACAAATCGTAATAAGCTTGGATGACTTGTAATGAGAAAAGATTGGTCTGCATAACTATACAAAAGATTCAGTTCGGACAATTTCTTTCAGATCCAAGTTCTATCAAACAATAAATTATACTATATCATTTTAACCCTAGTGGGGGTAGCTGGGGTCAAAATAGCTTCGTCCTTACCTATTCAGAGATTCTTCAAAATCACGACAGCATTAATATTTAATATACACATGCACATCTCTCGTTATATGCTGTACTGGTCTCTAATCCCACCAAACTCTTAGCCAAAAAACAGTAACGCTGCGTAACAATTTTCGTTTCAAAAAAAAAAAAACATATGGAAGTGGACGGTAGACGAGAAAATATATCTTGAATTAAAAAGTATTTTTTCACTCTCTCTCTCCATCTTTTCTAAGGTTGTTTCGTCTCATCTTTTCACTCTTTCCGGAGAAGAAGTCCCCCTTAGATGAAAGAATTTAAAACAGGAGCGATCTTTGACTGCCGGCTACAAAAGCAAGCACAACAGACGACAACAATAGATGATAGCCAGAGCTGTGTTTTCTTTTTTATTTTAATATGAAAGAAAATACAGTATTTGCTAATCAGTGTTACAATTCCTTACTGTTTGGGTACCTAAGCATTTGTGTCAAGACCTTTTGTATCCTTTATTTCCAATTACCGGGTCAATGACGCTGAAACGAGCATATTTCCTCTGTAATTTTTTGTTCCTGGTCTGTGTTTTCTAATCTATGGAAACAGAATACTCCATATGTCCCCTAAGTGTTTATAAGTTCAATTCTCGGATTCCTGTTCATTAGTTGAACGACCGACTATAAGAACTTAATTGGACTATCCACTTCCTTTGTTCATCTCAGGACGTCTTTTTCTGTCATTTGACTTGGCTCAAAGTAATTATCGTTGGTCGTAAATTTATCAAAGCTTTAAGAAAATACAGAAGACGGGAACTTGGAGGTGGCTAACGTTAGAAAATGGTTTCGTATGCGCTAATATAACCTGTTGATAGCCTAAAATCATTCAGCCCATTTGACTTAAAAAGTAATTCACTCAATAAGTGAGAGTAGCCCAAAAATGAAAGTCCAATAATATTTAGCTAAAGAATTGATAGGTTACGGAAAAACAGAAATATAGAGAGAAATGTGCTAAATTTGTAGAATTCTACAACTTGAAGTTAAAGAAGGTGCTTAGTTACAATATGAAAGGTGGGCGATAATAATAAAAAATTGCTTAATAATGAGAGGATTATGAATTCATCAATATCCAAACAAGGACTATACACCATAAACAACATTAAATTACAAGACAACCAAATCAATCTCCAAAAAGAACAATCAGCCTACTTTAAAAATACTTTATTTTTTTCAATTTTCTTTATAATGTGAATTCATCTTTATTATCTTCAAATCTCTTTTGTAGTTTGTGATTCCCTTTTTGCTACAGTCAATTATTTTCTTTACTTCTTTCCTCATTTAAACATATTTTAGCATCTTTAGTAGTTTAGAACTGCATTTTCTAGGTTTTCAAAAAGTCACTTATATTGTCAACAAAAAATTAGGTACAAATTCTAAGAGAATTCCACATTGGTATGTCTAAATTCTACATTAGCACTAATAATTTGGCACGACTAGTGGGACCTGATCCCATGAAAAAGTAATAAAAAAGAAGTCATTGTGCCTCTAACCAGAGGTAGAAGTCCCTACAATAGTAGGAAATGAAGGTTTTATATCATAGATTGTAGAAAATCTTAAGAAGGCAACTTTGCCTTTAGCTAACTATTGTATCATCGAGAATCCAAAATCGATGCAATGGAATAATGTTGCTTGCACAAACCAAATTCTAAAATTGAAATCTAACACAACCTCTATAGTCGACATAATTAAGATGTTGATAGAGAAGATTGAGATATTGTCTACTAATATAATACAATTTGTTGAGCAGAATTTCCCTGCTCTAGTAAAACAAAAATTTAAAGGCTTAGGGCACATCCTACTCCTAATACAATAGAACTTGGGAAGTGCAATTGCCTTTTAGTTGTGTCCTTTGTAGAAAAGATACATTCCTCCTCATAAAAGAGAGGATGTTCCTGTGGTGCCTTTGCATGTAGTCAGGCCTTAAATTCTCAGTAGGCAGGGATTTGGTATGGAGACTAAAGCTAATAGATCATAATACAATCACTACAAGAAAACAAACCCTTTAGCAACATTTTTAAAACATCATAGAATACAATTTGTGATGTTTTAAAAAACGTCATAAAAAACGTCGCTAAATATGGTATAGGCAAAAGGTTTTTGCAACGTGTTATGTAAAATGTCGTGAAAAACACTAATATTCTGCGACGTTTAAAAATCATCAATGAGAAGTTGGATTTTTTGCGATGTTAGATTGTAACTTATCCCATGACGTTTTTTAGAATTGTCGCAAAAACTCACAATCCGCGACGTTTAAAAAACATGGCAGAATGTTAAAGAATACACGAAGTTTTCGAAAAATGTCACGGATTGTAACATTCTGCGATGTTTGAAAACGTCTCGGATTGTAATGGAAAATGTCGCAAATATAATTAATTTCTTTTTTCATTTTCTAAAAATAATTTTAATAATTATTTTTTCTTTTTTCATTTTTCTAAAAATAAATTTCATTTAATAATTTTCAATTTGAATAATTATTTTTTATTTTATTTTATTTCAATTTAAAAAATAATTTTAATTTAATTATTTTTATATTTTAATAATTATTTTTAAATAAAATTTTTTAAATATTATTTATTCAATAACTATACAATATTATTTATGAATTTTATTTTTTTAATAATTTTTAATTTTTATTATATCATTAATTTTAATAATTATTCATGTATAACAAGAATTTAATACGTGCCGATAATTTATTATTTAATTGCAATTCTAAAACATGTCATAATACAGTAATTAATATAAACAATACGTCATAAGTTTTTAATATATCAATATGAGTATATATCTAATCTAAACGAATATTATGTGTAGCACATAACTAGACCTTTTTTTGTTGTTCGACTTCGGTAGTCCTGTATTTCTTCAATTTTTTATTTAATTCATTGACTTGAGACTGTAACCCCTAATTAACCTTCTTCAACTCCTCTAGTTCGTCTCGAAGTCTCTTTCTGACTGAAGTTTTCCTTTGTAGTCAAGGTCCAATTCTCATGCCAATAACGTAATCTGATTTAGTGTCTAAGAATTTGTTGCAAACTTCATCCATTATCATCAGATGACCTTGTTCTATTGAATGTGTCAATTCCTTACACATTAATTCCTGGAAAAGTAAGAATTAATTACATACACAGTCTCATTTAGGAAATGTTTGAAAATGAACTATGTACTTGCCTATTTTTCTTTGCATTCGGTAGTTGTCCATTGACATTTACTTTCATCATAATGAGAGTGATACCATAGCTTCATCCGACTAGACTCTTCTCCATCTTTGTCACTCTGTTGTATAGAAATATATTAATAGTAATATTTATTATAAAAATTTGAAATGTCAATCAAAGTAAAATATAATTAAAAAGATAATAACTTACAATCTCATGTCGTATCGCTACAAAGGCCTTGGAGCTAGAGTTTGGTCGATATTTGACTTGACTCCCAACCAATTTGGCATTTTCACTTTTTTCCTAATCGTACACATATCAAAATTTATTATAACATCTATAAATCACAATGCATAAATACTAAAATATAATCAGTTGTCAATAAAGTTATGAAATTAAGTTTTGTGATCAAATTAGCAAACCTTTGTAGCTGATTGCTCCTAATATTCGCATAAATCTATCCACTCCACCACTATGACATTATGTGGTTTAACATCCTTTTCGTGCATGGTAAAATGTTTTTTAAAATGAAATCTTTGATCTTTAGACCTTAAAGAAAGAAACTTCTTTACAACAGCATGTACTTCGTTGTCTATCCTCATTCCTTTGACTTATAACTTTTGCTGCAAAAAATTATAAATTATTGGTCAAAACTTTAGGCATATAGAAAACACATACAAATTAGATAGTTTTATAATGCTTACGTATAACTTATCAAATGCAATGTCTAACTCCTCATTAGTTATTTTTTTCCATTTTGTTCTTATAGGTAAGGAAGTTTGGGATACCTCACCAATCTCACTCGATAATTTGGCAGATTGTACGGAGTTGATTGGTCGTCCTTTAGCGGGGGAGATCTCTATCTTTAATCTCTTACCTATCGCCTTATTAATCTTTGCTAATCCGTGTCCTTTTATGACATCCCTTGTCTTTTTTGGATTAGTCGTGGATCCTAAGATATTTCAAAGGAATATTTTACAATAAGCATATAACATACTCTAAATTGATTAGATAAACAAAATTATTAAACTTGTATGTTTCACCAATGTGATGTGAAAGATCATACCTGTAGTGCTTGCAGAGGTAGCACTAATACTAGGAAAGGGGCTCGTATCCTTTACTAGTGGCTGATTATAAGAAGCTAGTGTCATCTCTTGAGAATTTGATGGAGGAATCTTTTGAGAAGTTGAAGGAGAACTAATATTGCATCATATATTCAAAAGTTGTAGACACTTATCTCTAGGATGAGCAGATGTGACATCTCTTAGTGTTAAAGTAGGCTCAGAAGGTGCAAGTGTGTGATCTTCTGGCTATGTATGAGCAGATGGCTTATTAGCTACACTTCCAAGATGATGACAGTATCGCCACTGTAGTTGTGTCGGTACTAAGCTACTTGGTGCAACTTTATTCTTCTTCTTGGGTAGACCAGGTCCTATGTGAACTACCTGCATTCAATTCGACATTAGATTTCAAAGTAATATTCATCAACCATATTTAAAGAAAACAAAAAAAACTGACTATCAGACTAGTCACATGCATGTTCACTGCTGAAAGATTATAAAATTTGAAAATGACATGATATAGATGAAGAAACTCGAAATGTAGTTTTAGAGACTGCATATCCATCAGAGAAGAGCAAACAACAAAAAATGACAACCATACTAGTCCACGAGGGACAAAATCGATGAGCTAGTGTCAGTATCATCATGATATTACTATTTTGTCTACAGATCATTATCATCATGATATTACTATTCTATATACAGATTAGGAAGTTGTAAGATGTATATTGTTTGTTCGAAAAGATGGAAGCAGAAGCAATCCATTTTTCGACTCCCTCTAAAATCTGGACATTGCAAGTCACTGTTTGCAGGATCCCTTTTTTTGGAATATAGAATATGCTATGCTAAATCGTCCTTCAGCATATTTCCTTTTTCACTAATGGGTGATAATCACTCCTAAACGCATTTAAGGTATGAAACAACCCATTATCAGTATCTATAGCTATCTCCTTCTCTTTCCTTGTCCACAACCTGTAGCATTTCATAATCTCCAACACTTAAAATAAAATGTTGAACAGATATATTTCAAGAAGTATACCACCTATAACATATTTAAAAGATGATTTTTTGTACCAAAAAACATAACTTGTATGATCATGATTAGTCAAAAATCTAAAGCCTAAAGAAACTCAAACATGAACGTGTGGTAATAAAATAAGAATGTTACAATTTGAAAATTTCCACCATAAAGGCAATAACTTATCCAATTAGCAGTATAACTAAAACTGTCTCTTTCAAACAATATAAATGCACTTTCATAACTAGTGGAACATTTCAATGTCGCTAGAGGTCTAAAAGGGTCAAGTTTCATCAATATGTTACAGCATAACTTCTATTTGTTATCTGAAGATAGTACTATTTGATGTACTTTGACACAACCATAAAAGAAAATCATCACAATTAAAGAAATAAGAATGTGAGTAATGATCAAATAGTTCAAGCACTTCAGTCCCTGGCAGCAAGTCAATTCAAAATGGAAATAAAATAAGTACATAAATATGCCAACATCAGACATCAATATGCTTCTTACTCTTTAGAACGTTATTTTGTATACTGCATCACTACATTCTCAGCTATTTTCTATACTGCATCACTATACTCTCAAGAGATGGAAATCAGAAAAAACAAGAGGGTTACCGTATATACAACACTTAGTCTAACAAAGAGACAGCTTTTACACAATGTTATGCAAAAACTAAAAGACTAACCAATTTTCAAGAGATGGAAATAAGTAAAACAAGAGGGCTAGTGAGTGTTCTTTTGGTTTATAGCACCTTTTTTTAGAAACATACAGAGCATTTAAGTGTTGAAGGTGTTGAGTGAGCATTCCTTATATTCGAAGGCAAGTGAGTGTGCTTTTGCAAGTAACTAAATATAATATTTAATGTAACATCCAGTTCTCATACTAAGGGTTAGAACCCTAAAACTTGGTACTTATGAGAACAAAGAGAGATGAAGAAAAAAATGTATTTCATGCTCATGCATAATATAGCATACACACACACGTGAATAGTGGTTTTTATTCATGAAAATAATTGTTAATGTACTCATTTGACATTTTCCAGGTATAATTGGTCTATAAATGTGATTATATTGAGAATTGTGAATTACATGTGTTATCAATTGAGTTTGAGTGTATAAGTAGTGAATTATAATTTTTGACAAAATTTAGGAATTTTTGAAATTTAAGGGTAATTTTGGACTAAGAAAAATGTCAAGCGGCAAAACAATTGATGAATAGTAGTAAATAACGGTCAAATGGCAATGGAAATTTTTTTATAAATGAATTTGGGATTAAATGACTTATGTCATTAAAAATTAGGAGATAAATGGACCAAAAAGGAACCATGGGAGAATGACATGTCACTTGCCACACCTCACTTAGTAACCCACGTTATTATGTTGAAAGCCCATCTCTTCTTTCATTTCATTTTGGCCAAATGCTTCCATCTTCTTCTTCTTCTCTTCTCTCAACCTACAACATTCTCATTCTCATAACCCAACTTCTTCATGCTGTTTTTTTTTTTAAAAACCCTACACTACCATTTCAAGATCCTTGCTATCCCTTCTTATTTCAAGGAAAACATATCCTATTCCACCTTCAATAATGATGATCATATGAAGCCATGGAAAGCTAGGGTTTAATGGTGATTTTTAATATTTGGAAGCTAAACCAAGTAAGTTATGCTTTAAATGTTATGGGTATTGTTAAATGAAAGTATAATTTTGTGAGTTGAATATGTGTGACGTGGATGGTGAAAAATCTATGTAAATTTCATGTTTTTGAAATTGTGAATAATCATTAATGACCTATAATTTGTTATAGATATGTTCTGGAAGTTGCATGATCCATATAATGGTGTTAGGACGAGTGTAGAAAATCAATTATGAGTGGGTTAATGAATATGTTCTGTTTTCGGTTAATGATCAAATATAGATCAT
This sequence comes from Erythroxylum reticulatum, assembly GCA_025504915.1. Lineage (NCBI taxonomy): Eukaryota > Viridiplantae > Streptophyta > Magnoliopsida > Malpighiales > Erythroxylaceae > Erythroxylum > Erythroxylum reticulatum. The sequence continues at coordinate 10,483,090 of JANSVA010000006.1, forward strand.
GAATTGATTTGCAAATGTTTTGGGTTTGAAATGGAGTTGAGAATGAGGAGTGATGAGGCAGAAAAGGGGATCTTGGTATGGGTTGTGTTAGGGTAATATTTGGAAACATAATTTGGTAGTTGAGCTGGAAAATGTTACATCAACATGACCTAGGAGTATGCTTCTGTCTTTTCGCCATAGCTTGCTCTTTAGTTATTCAATTGAGATGATTCTTAGTTTGAATTAAACTAGATACATAGGGATACATTTTTTATGAATACATTGATTTCAAATTTTGTCTTTAAGAGTTTCCAATTTTGACTTGAAGTTCAGTACTAGGTGTAGGAAATAGTGCAGAAAAAAAACTAGATATGTATTGGTTTTTTTCCTGTTTTCTTGATGAATTAATGTGAATGTCTTTGGGTGTTTTTGTGATGAAATAAAATGATTTGAGACCTAAATAAAGGTGTTAGTGTGGTGTTTTGAAATGTGAAGGATCAAGCTGATAGTTAGAAGTGAAATGAAAGTGGAAATGAAATTGAATATGTGCAGAAAATTAATGATGAATGCATATATATATGTATGTTCTGTTATTAGTGTTTATGATCAATCATGGGCTATAAATTGTTTATATATGATATTGAGTTGAAATGGAGTTAGTATAATGGATAAATGATGAGTATTGAACTAGAAATGATAGACTAAGCATGAGGAATTGATGTTGTAAGTAAAGAGTTAGAAATTTGGAAAACATAGAATGCAATTGGACATACTTTAGTGCAAGAGGATAACGTTTTTTGTGGAACTCAGATTGAGGTAATTTATGTATGGTTTTAAATAGGACTTCGAGATTTACAACTTCTATGAAGAACTAAAAAATAGAGTTTGATGTCTAAAGGGTCAAATTTTTAAGTTTCTGTGACCCGTAAAAATCCGTTTAACAGACATGGATATCCGCTTAACGGACATTCATGGGTCAAGTGACCCTAATTGAGGCTTAAATGGGTCTTAAATTGAACCTATAATGATCCTTGGTTTATTTGACTAGTGTCTGATATGTTTAAAGTGAAAATGAAGGTTATAACTTAGTGAATGAAGGTATAATATCAATGGACCCAAGGTATGAGTATAATGGGAATGAAGATGTTCATATGATTGTAGCTATGATTCAAAGAAGATGAGTAATATGTATTAAGTGATTAATTGTGAATGAGAATGGGGTATTATGAGATCA
>JANSVA010000006.1:10515086-10526465 GCA_025504915.1 Erythroxylum reticulatum
CCCTTCCTTTAATGCCTAATGGTTTTTAAACTTAAGTGACTTGCCAAAATTGGCCTTACACTCTCCCACTACTTTAAAAGTTCAATGTCCTTAACCCATGCCATATTATCTTACCCATATTAACAAGCTAATCAATTCCAACATAACTAATCTAGCAAGATCCCAAAATTAGTCTCATCATGCTAAAAATTTTTTTCAGGGGCTAACAAAATTTGTCTTTGAGGTATTCATGAAAGTTGTAGATCTCAAAGCCCTCTTTGAAATCATCTTTAGATTATCTTAACCTGATATCCCTAATGAGAGTTATGTTAATTGTCCCATGGCAGGTGCAAAATGATTGAGGTCAAAATCTGTTCGGAAATAGTAAAAGTAAGTTGTCTTGAAGTTTGTTTTGGTGGCAGCACACCATCCTTGTGGGATATGCGTTCAGATGTCACTTAGGATGTCGGTCTTGTGACTCACAAGGACGAGGTGTCTAACATCGGTAATAGTCAAAACTTCCTATTTCTTCAATTGGTTATTTAACTTTTCCTACATAACTTTATTTCTTTTATCTCACATATTTTTTAGTTATTCCCCATCTTACTAATTATCTTCTAATGTTTCTGAATTTGTAAAAGATAATTCTATCTTATCGAAGGTAATCCCTTTGTTTATATTATAAGGGACTTTCACACCAAAGCACCACAACCTATAGGTTTGATCCAAAATATCTTTACCCTTTGAAGATTCCTCTTATCTTCAAAAGTTATGTTGCTTTCATTATCACCCATACTTTGTTTAATTTTTGACATCAATGTCATGGTCATCCTTGGTCAACTACTCTTTTTAGGTTCAATGATCTTCTTTTTTATAAAACCAATTGTAAAAAAATGATTGTATCTCTTACCTACTAGACTGCCTTAAAGGGAAAAGTGCTAGACTTTCGTTTTCGTTATATTCTTAGGTCTTTACTAGTCTCTTACAAATTATTCATTATGATATTAAGGGACCCTCCCCTCTTTATTTTTCTTTCTTGTTTTTGATATTTTATTGTTTTTATTGATAATTTTAGCTACTATAGTTGGATATTTCCCTTAACTCACAAATCTCAGGCTCTTTCTCACTTCCAAACTTTTAAGACAAGAGTTGAAAATCTTGTTTCCTCATTATTAAAACATTTCAATGTGATAAAGCTTCTAAACTTATCAAAATTACTTTTTTCTTAATTTCTCGCCTCTTATAGTATCACCTATCATATATTTTGCCTTAATGCCCCTTAACAAAATGTCTTCGGTGATAGTCTTACCCTTCTTCTTTATGCCTCCCTTACCAAATCTTTTTGGTATAAAGCCTTATTGTTTTCTACCTCATCAATTTGTTACCAACTTATGTCCTTCATCATAAGTCCTCTCATTAGATCTTTTTTCACAACAAAACAAATTTATCTCATCTTCGTGTCTTCTAATTTGCATGTTTTCTGTTCTTAGGTTGCTCTCATCCTAACAAACCTTTCTCAAAGTCTAATCTATGTGTATTTATTGGCTATTCTCCTCAATTTAATGGTTAACATTGTTTTGATCCTTACATTTCAAAACACTACATTTCTCATCATATTCACCTTTTTAAGAATGTCTTTCCTTAAACCACCCTCCCCCATATTTTTTCCTCACCCTCTTTCTCTACTGTAAAACCTTGAACCTTTCTTTATATTTAATATATATTTTATTTTAATTTTCAATGAATAGTATTTTTGGATGAATAATGATTCTAGATGAATAGTAATTTTTAGGGAACCCAATCCTAGGATATTGAAATTTTTTTGGAATAATTATTAGAGTCCAATAATACTAAAATGGATAAAAAAAAAGTCCGATGGGATGGATTTTGGGAGTTTCGAAAGTTTAGGACTAAAATCCCTTTTTTGAAAAATAATGGGTATTGATGATTTAAAACCCATTCAAATTTTTTTAAAAGCATCTAATCAATAAGTATTGACCCTAATTAGAGTATTTCATGCTCAATTTGATAATAAGAAAGCTGCAGAATATTTTCAGAATGTAATTTGGTTAATTAAACTCATTAAAGACAATTTGGTCTTTATGGTATAAAAGTTAGTGGATTAATGAGTCATTAGAGTGGACTAATATGAAGGTGACATGTCTAAAGCATTAAAGAGTATAAAAAGACAAAATTAAGACTAAGTTGCTTCATGTGGAGAGAACATCATGAGAGACCAAAAATAAAAAAGAGAGAATAAGAGAAAGGGCGATATTCGGCCAAGGTAGAGAGGAAGAAGAGGTGGATGATTTTTCATGGTTTTGAAATATGACTTGAAAAGAGATTGATCAAGACTAAGTGTTCTTCAATTTTCTAAAAGATTGAAAGAAAGTGGTAACTTTTCCTAACCTGAATTTCTAGTTTGGAGTTTTTGAGCGGGATAGATTCATGTAAGATCAATAGTGATTTTGACTTTCTATGGAGTGGATAATAAGTTTGGAACTATTTAAAGGTTGAAAACAAAAAAATCAACCAAGGAATCAAGCTTTAGAGAAGCTTTTATGATTAAGGTTTTTAGTGTGATATGGTCCAAAAGTATATTTTGATGTTACTTTGCATGGAATTGGTTGAATATGATAAGAGAGAGAGTCATATTTAGTGACATTTTATGTTAGGTTCTCGATTCACTTGAAACAATCTCATGTTTTGGCCATAACTCAGCCTATAGATCTCCAAATTGGGTGATTCTAACTGAAGATGTAACCTAAGACAAAGCAATAAAAATCTCTAAAAGAGACCATGACCCAATTCTAGCTGAATGACATTGGAATTTGAGATTAAAAATGGTGACCTAATGTTGCCCCTGTGTTGGACCAATGTATGATTTTTGGTGCATATTTATTGATTAAAAATTCAAATGTCCTAATTGTTGATGCTATGGAAACTAAAGACATATGGGAACAAATTTATGGAAGAACTCAAAACCTAATGTCAACGTTTACTATGTGAAAATTACTGAACAAATAGAGCTATGAATTCTAGGTAGGGGTTATAACCGTGACTCATCTTGTATGATTGTGACATAGTGAATACAATTACTACGTGTTGCATGATTAATTACTAATTCGAATTTGTTTAAACTGAATATATATTGTTAATGCTTTATTTTTAAATTTTGAAATAAATGCCTAAGCAAAATGCGCTTTGTGTAGGTAAAGGAAAGGCACAAAATGCATGAGTGTGCTTTACAATAAAGTTGCTAAACAGTGAGTGTATTTCAAATTGATTTTAAGAAAATGATTTCTATTCTATCATGGAGTGAATATTGATTATGAGTTTCATGTGAATAATGCATTACAAATGAATATTGCTAGTATAAGTTATGTTTTAACAATATATGAATTGAAGTTTGAAAGTTAAATCTTAAATCTTATATTATCTGAGTTTACATTAAGATTATTTTATTGGTTGATAGAAAGGAAATGATTTTTACCCTATGGTATAACGATAGGTTTTATACAAGTTATTATACTAGTGTATAATAGTTAACCTAGTGTAGGTAGGTGATGTAGAACCAACTCCGTAACTACCCATATATAGCAGTTAACCCAGTATAGGTAACTGATGTAAAACCAGCTTTATAACTAGTGGTTAACTAGTTACGGGTAAGTAATGCATAACAAGCTTTGTAACCATCAATGTATAGCTGTTAACCTAGTGCACGTAAATGATATAGGACCAGCTTCATAACTAATGGATAACTAGTAGCGGGTAAGCGAGACAGAGCTAGCTCCGTGACTTTATGTGTAAAAGTACCATATGACAAAGAAGTTAGTGGTGGACTATGTCATGTAAGAAAGTTCATAACAATAATGATGATTCCGCAATTTACTTTATTAATAAATTTAAAATATGGTTTTTTGAAAGCAAACATGTTTTATATTGGTATTGTATCATAAGAAATGAAATGAATTTGTTTTAGGGAGGTTTACATTGTTAAATATGGTTTGCATAGAAATGTTAACACTCATTAAGCTTATTTATCTCACACTTTGCTTTTATCTTTCAAAATAAAACCTCCTAGGTGCACGCTCAGGGGCTTCAGTAGCAAGGACTCCACCTCTCAAGTAGTTTGCTTCGTTAAGTGTTCATGTGTAGGCATTTTCTTCTTGTGAATATTTTTGGGAAACATTGCATATCATTGACCATGTTTTGAAATGTACAATTGTGTAAAGAATGGATGTATGTAAAGGTCTTTAAATGAAATGCATGAATATGTTTTAGTTTTTTTAATGTTTGTTAAAGCGATTACTGATATTGGTTGTGAGTGGACTTGAAATCCAAAATTTGTAGTGAGGATTTTGATGTGATTATAGAAATATTTTGAACTTTTACAGAGATTTTGAAAATTTTGGATATGTCAAAATACTATCGTTGTGCTATCAAAATTTTTAATAAAATGGTTTTAAAAACTCCAATACTTATATCTTTTTATGTTGAATTAAAGCTTTTCGATAAAAAGGATAATAGACTTAGCTCCATGTGAACTTTCCAGTTGGATCAGATATCAACTGGAGGGCCATCGTAGGTTACCGAGCAAGTCACCTAATTGTTTCATGATAGGGACCTATCAACGTTAGTATCAAAGCCTGCTTTTTAAAAAATAGGTTGCCTCCTTTTTGGTTTAGTGTTTTAACGTTGTTTTAAAAGTGAGGTGACCATTAAAATGTTGTGATTTACATTTATATGGCTTGATCAACCAAAAGTTTTATACATTTGCATTTTTCTTCGAATACACAGCATGATGCACAGATGAACCTGTAGATTTCTTGAGAGAGCCATTCCATTGACTTTTACACCTAAGGCACCTCTAGCACGGGGGGATGAACAAATGCTAGCCTCAAAGAGTGCCTTTATAAACTAGCCACATTCTGAATCGTCAAGGCCAAGGGAATTAGCTAGGGTGATTTTTAATGCAAAAGAGATGGCTCAGATACTTGCCACGACAATACGACATCCACATAAAAATGTAGAAGCATCAGGATGTACTATTAAGCACGTCTATAAACTAGGCGTGAGGACTTTTGACCGGATTGGAGATCTCGAGAGTGCACTCACATGGTTAGACTGGGTTACAAAGATATATAGAGTTTTGGGATGCATAGATGAGTAGAGAGTTGTGTTTTCCACCTTCCCCCTCAAAGACAAGGCAAAGCATTAGTGGAAGGCCATTAAGAAACGACATCCAGATGAGGTGTCTTAGACAAAATTTTAGAGAAAGTTTACAGGCTGATTTTAGCCACAAAATTATAAGGATGCAACGGTAGAGGAGTTCTTCCATCTAAAGTAGGGTTTGAATTCAGTCATGGATTTTGAGAACTAGTTAGAAGTGTTATGTTTATTACTAATAGTGAAGAACATAAGTGTAAGAGGTTTAATGTTGGCTTGAGCCCCAAATTATGGATCCATCTGTCTTTGGCGTCATAGTAATACTATGGGGAATTAGTTAAAGCTGCAATAAAAGTGGAGAGAAATGCTATAACAATCACTCAAATTTTAATATTAGAACTGAATCACAATGCACCAACTAGTTCATCGCAGGATTCAGCAAAAAAAATAAATGGATGGTTGAAGGTTTAGTAGAGGAGGATCATCCAGTCAGGGATGTTTTAGGTCACCTATTAGCCCTAGAGACTCCAGCAACACTAGAACCTAGTGCCAAAGTGTACAATTGAGGAGAAAGATATATGGGTGAGTGTTGGGTGAATATGATGGGTTGCTTTCACTATAGTCAGGAGGGCCACTTTATCAGAGATTGTCCACAATTAGTCACTGTTAAAAATTTGATGGTTGGATCTTTAACACCTCCACAAGCTAAAAGGGTTATAGACAGGGCAGTTGGGGTTCTCAAACCAATGGGTTAAGTTTCACTACATCCAATAAAGGTTTAGGGGGTAAGAGAGCAACCCCTATAAGACAGGCAAGTAGACCCCATACACAGGCTCGAGTTTTTGCAGTCACTCAGTAGGAGGGCGATGTCACAGCAGTTGTAGTCATCGATATGATTTCTGTATTAGATCATGATGCATATGTATTAGTAGATCCCGATGTTACACATTCTTTTATGTCTATGAATTTTTCTGCAAAATTAAATCTTTAACCTCAGTTATTAAATGTTGGAATAGTAGTTTCCATCCTAGTTGGAAACTCACTCTTCACTGAAAGAGTGTTTGTAGATAGTAGAACACTGATTGAGGGTAAGGAGTTTCTGGTAAGCCTGATCATATTGGATATTTGGGATTTTAATGTCATTCTCAAAATGGATTGGTTATCCAAACATCTAGTAGTGGTGGACTGTTTTAAAAAGGAGGTTAGGTTGAGTCAATTAGGGAAATCTAAGTTGATATTTTGTGGGATATGGGAAGTTCTTCCTATTAGTATAATGACCACCATGGTAACTAGTAGAATGCTCCATAAATAATGCCATGGATATCTAGCTTATATGTTTGAATAGGGTAATTATGAGATATTCTGGTGGTCAGAGAGTTTCCTAATCTGTTTCTAAAGGATGTTCTAGGATTACCCCTAGATAGGTTAATAGAGTTTGGTGAAAATGGAGGAGTTGTTAGATAAGGGTTTCGTGAGACCCACACTTCTCTATGTGGAGCTTCAGTTCTATTTGTTAGAAAGAAGGTGGGGAGTTGAAGGATGTGCATTAACCGCAAACAACTGAATAGAGTGACAGTTCATAACCAATATTCACTCCTGAGGATTGATGATTTATTCGATCATCTCCAAGGATCCAAGGTGCATTCGAAGATTAATCTAAGATCAGGCTATTATCATTTGAGAGCTCACAAAGAGGATATTTTGAAAACTACCTTCAGGACTAAGTACAGGCATTATGAATTCTTAATTATGCCCCTTGGATTAATGAATGATCCAACTACTTTTATGGGTTTGATAAATAGGGTGTTTTGATAGTACCTAGATAGGTTTTTGATCATTTTTGTTGATGACATATTGGTGTACTTAGGCTATCATGAGGAGTATGCAGAACACCTTGAAATAGTATTACAGGCCCTACAAGAGCACCAGTTATACGCTAAGTTCAATAAGTGCTAGTTTTGGCTAGATAAGGTTGCTTTCTTGATTCGTGTCATCTCAACTGAGGGGCTTAGTTTGGGTCCCCAAAAAATTGAAGTTGTTACGAATTGGAGACCTCCCACAATTATGAAGTCAGGAGTTTCCTTAGATTGGTAGGCTATTATAGGAAATTTGTTAAAGGATTTTCTAGAATAGCAACCCCACTGACAAAGTTGACGTGAGAAGAGGAAGTTTGAGTGGTCAGATGCCTATTAAAAAAGTTTTGATGAATTGAAATAAAGGTTGACGATAGATTCTATACTCATATTACCAATAGGGACTGATGGATTTGTAGTGTATGGTGATGCCTCGAGACAAGGGCTTGGGTGTGTACTCATATAGAAGATAAGGTTATAGCCTATACTTCTAGACAATTGAAGAAGCACGAGCAAAACTACCCACTCATAATCTAGAGTTAGAGCCAGTGGTTTTTACATTGAGAATTTGGAGGCATTACTTGTATGGTGCTCCCTATAGAATTTTCAAGGATCATAAAAATTTGAAAAAAACTTCACTCAAAAGGAACTAATTATGAGGCAGAAGAGGCGGTTAAAGTTAATAAAAGATTATGATTGTATGATAGAGTACTACCCCAAAAAAGTCAATATAGTGGTTGATGCCTTAGTTGGAGACCTATCAGTTCAATAGTGCAACTAAAGATGATATATCTTTAACTTATAGTGGAAATGAGATCTCTAGGAGTGAGATTAGTTATGGTAGAGTCAAGGAATTAATTGCTACCTTTCATGTTCTTACTATTTTGGTGGATCAGATTAGAAAGGGATAGAAACAATATCCGTAGTTGAAGAAGTTGACGACTGAAGTTGAGACTAGGTAGATAATAAATCTTATAGTTAAGGAAGATGTTACAATGATGAGGGGGCAATGGTTATATCTATTAAATATAGGATAATTAAAGAAAGAGATCTTAGAGGAAGCTCACTCCTAAGTTTATGCTATGCATCTAGGTAGCACAAAAATGTACCAAACTCTCAAAGAACACTATTAGTGGATAGGGATGAAGAAGGAAATAGCAAAATTTGTTGTTAAGTGTCTAAATTGTTAACAAGTAAAAGCAGAACGCTAGAAACCTGTAGGATTAATGCAGCCCCTCCCTATCCTATAATAGAAATGGGAGAAGATTATTATGGACTTCATAGCAGGACTTTTATAGATTCAGAAGGGGCACGATGCTATATGGGTGATAGTGGACATGTTAACAAATTCTGCACATTTCCTTCTAATCAAGAATGATTATCCCTTAAATAGTTTAGCCCAACTTTATGTGGAAGAGATAGTGAGACTTTATGGTACGTCGACTTCTATTATCTCATATCATGACCCCTAGGTTTAGATCGAGATTTTGGCTTAGCCTACAAAAAGCCTTAGGTATGAAGTTTAGCGCTACCTTTCACCCCCAGATGGATAGACAGTCAGAAAGGACTATCCAGACATTTGAGGATATGCTTAGGTCCTGTGTCATAGAGTTTAGAGGGAGTTGGGATACACACCTAACCCTAATAGAGTTCGCGTACAATAATAGTTATCAAGCCAGTATTGATATGGCCCCTTATGCGGCATTTTATAGAAGAAAATACAGAACTCTGATATATTAGGATGAGGTAGGTGAGAAAAACTAATAGGTCCTAAACTGATACAGGTGATAATAGGTAAATTCAAGTTATTTGGAATGTATTAAAGATAGCCCAAGATAGGCAGAAAAGCTATGCGACTAATCGTCGTAGGGATCTTAAATTTGAAATTGGAGATAGAATATTTCTCAAGATTTTCCCTTGGAAAGATGAACTTAGATATAAGAAACGCAGTAAGCTAAGTATGCTATACATGGTATTGTATGAGACCACAAAAGGAATAGTGTCAGTGGCATATTGATTGAAGCTACCAGATGAGCTTGCGAGGAGGATTCATAACTTCTTCCTTGTATCTATGCCTTACAAGTACCTAGTGAATCATTTGTTAAGTCAAGAAGACTTCACTTCTTCTATTGATCTTGATGAAAGTCAAATAATAATAATAATATAAGTGTGTGAACTGTTTTGATAAATTTGTTAAGTGCGCAGATAAATGTAAGTGGCACAAATCATCAAATCAAGACGATACTTAAGTAAAAGATGAATAAGATAAAGTGTCTAAGATGGATCAGACAAAGTTACTAAGTCTAAGACACCAGATGAAGCATACGAATCTATGCAAGATGATGTAATTGAAGCATATATTAGAATGTCAGTTAGTTAGAGTTGGTTACAGGAATCAACCAATAATAGACTTTAGACAGCACTACAAGCAGATTTCTCAAAGAAGAACGTTGGAGATTTAGGTTATAAATATTAGTTATAGTCATAAACTTAAAAAAAGGGGAGAATTCTGAATGTGCAAAACATACTTAGAGAAATTATGTGCTTAAATGCTCACACTATGAAAAATATTCTGAGAGAAAGGACAGAAAGAAAGAGAGCAAATACATCTATAACGTGAAGCTCAAACAATATCTTTTCGAGTGAAAGAAAGGTAGAGCATGAAAAGGCTAAGGAAGCAGATAAAGAATACTTTGTGAAAGAGACCTGAAGAGGCTCTGCAAGTGTAGAAATAATACTTGTAACGTTGAAGGAGATAGTGAAATCTCATATGAACTCTGAGGCCTGGACGTAACCCAAGGATAAGGGTGAAGCAGTATAAATCGCGGTGTCATATTCTCTAACTCTTACCTCTTTAATTTTCTTATTGTTAGAAGAATAGATACTAATTTCTACTATTGCATTACTCATCAAATTAAATACGCTTTTTTGTAATCGTTTGAATTTGTTAAGAAAATCAAGAAGATTTTAAAGATTAATATCTTAGACGATTTAACACAATTCAACCCCCCTTCTTGTGTATTTTACATATTATACGTGATTTCTATATTAACAAGTGATTTACTTTAAGTATCAGAGCAAGTTTCTAAGAAACACTGTTACAAAGTGAGGACAAAGATCCATGGTTGAATCACATGTTTTTATAGTAGAAGGTGCCTAAGTCTTAAGAACCCCTACATTCAATGGTGAAGACTATCATTATTGGAAGGACATGATACGACCCTTCATAAAATCCACACATATTGATCTTTGGGATATCATTGAAAATGGTCCATATATCCCAACATACAATGAAGGGAAAAGCTTATCTCGTGACTAATGGTCGATTGATCAGAAAGCTCACTTTCAATTAAAATCAAAGGCCAAGTTCTTTTTAAGTTGTGCTCTAAGCAGAAGTGAATATGATAAGGTTTATGGAAGCAAATCTACAAAGGAAATATGGGACATATTATCAATTGCATATGAAAGCACAAACTAGGTGAAAGAATCCAAGATTGGTATTCTTGTTCATCAGTATGAGCTGTTCAAGATAAAAGATGATGAGACTATTGATCAGATGTTTGGACGATTCCAAACAATTATTAATGGAATTAAATCTCTGGGGAGAATCTACGATAGTCAAGATCATATCAGAAAGATTCTCAGAAGTCTTCCAAAAAGATGGAGACCTAAAGTAACAACAATACAAGAGGCCAAGGATTTAAGCAAGATGAAGCTAGACGAATTGCTTGGTTCACTGAAAATCCATGAAGTAGAGCTTAATGCAGAAGATAAATCCAAAATGGATAAATCTATTGCATTGAAGTCTAATCAAAAGAATCAGAAGATGCAAAAAATAGAAGAACATCTTCAAAACCATTAAAGATTGAAGAAATCAAGAATGATGATGCTAGTGAATCTGACTAAGATTCAAGTGAAGATGATGATGAGCTATCCTTCATTTCAAGAAAGATTAGAAGGATTTAGAAAAAGAAATCAAGGGCAAATAAAGACTTCTGTTTCAAATAGAATAGCAGAGATGATTTGAACAATGAGAAAAGTTCTATCGTCTACTATGAGTGTAATAAAATAGAACATTACAAGTCTGAATGTTCGTTGCTTAAAAGAAAACAAAAGAAAAGTCAAGAAAACAAAAAAGAGCATGATGGCAACATGGGAAGATCTAGATTCGTCTGAATTTGAATTCGACTCAAAAACATCAGAACAAGAAAATATATGCTTGGTAGCTGAAAGGGAAGCGTTGACGAGGTAATTTCTAACTTTGATGATCTTTAGGATGCTTATTTAGCATTGTTAGAAGGTTCACATGTTATCTTAAAACAATATAGGTTATTGAAAAAGAAATTTGTTGAAAATTTAAAGAACACAAAACTCTTAG
>JANSVA010000006.1:10539634-10566674 GCA_025504915.1 Erythroxylum reticulatum
ATTGATTAATTACAATATAAGTAATTAAAATATGACTAATTAATTAATTAAAATATAATAAATTTTTATTTCTTAATGTTTTTTACAAATCAACTACTATTAATGGTAATAGTAATCATTACTTCCTCTTAAACAATCATTATAATAACAACAATATTCATTCTCATTTTCCACTATATTCATTCTCATTTTAAACAATGTAATTGAATTCATTTCTATTATTACTGAGTTTGTTCCAAATAGTGTAAATTGAATTCAATCCAATCTTATTAATGTAATTGAATCCAATTTGTTAATAAATCCAATTCAAAGATTTCCAAACACCCTGTAACAGCAGTGGATCAAAAGCACCGAATAAAAGAGAGCAAAGCCAGAAAAAGGAAACCTACAATTCAAAAGCGATTGTTGTCTTTCCTTTACTGACAGTGACACAGTTATTTGTTCAGTATGTAACCTTTTAAAGCTATCAAGTACAAACGTAAACTGATGTTTCTTCTAAATGCTTGTCCTGTGTGTCGTGGTACCTGCCCTTACTCATATTAATTTCAATAGTTACAGTTGAATTCAAAATGAAAATCATATTAAACATTCCGCGAAAACAAGATTATACAAGTCGCGACCAACATCAATATGTCCCTGACAGATCTGATCTTGTGGTTAACTGACTTGCTGCTCTTGTTAATTTTATAAATTTCAATCTTATCAAACCTACATTTTCATTAATGCGAACTGGAATAAATGGAAATTAAGAAAGAAATCCAGGCAAAAATAATACAGAACTCTGAAACAAAACAGATACTTCGAAGTTGCGTCTTTAGGAACTGCAATACACTTTTTAAGTTTAGATGAGCAAGACAACAACATGACAAGACAACAAAATCATACAGTTGGGTATCAGCATGATAAACAAAGTGGAACAAAATTCTTCTCTCCCTTTGCATTCTTTTTGAAACTCATGGATGCCATCAATATTCCCTACAGGTTAGAGTATCAGCAGCCATTCTGATGGGATAGGTAGAAAATATGGAGAATTTGTGGTGCCTAGCGGTATTTCTTGGCGGAGTAAAAATTACATCATTTCTTCAAGAGGTTTCGAGAGAAAATCCTTTTGCAATACGGGCTGGTACGTAACATCATATGGGGTCGAACTGCTTCAACCAGTGAAGAGTAAAGAGGGCCACCCTGTTTTTGAGATGAAATTTTTATTCTATGTGAAACCAATATATCAAACAACAAAACCATATTCTAAAGTAGGTGTTAGTTTTCATACCTTGGTAACGGCTAAAGCAGATTGAATGACATAGTTGGCATATGGATCTTGCATCAGTTGTTCAAAGTGTGACACTGAAAGTAGTTCATATATGATCTGTGATCGGTTTTCTTCAAAATACTTGAGACATTTTTCAACCACATGACTGCTGAATTTCTGTGTCGAGAGATGTATGTAGTGACCTTTGAATTGAGAAAGCAAGTTGGTGATAGCAGATGGGCTCTTCAGCTCGATAATAAATTGCACGACATAGTTTCTGGAACATGTCAAGGATTTAGAGCCAGAGGATTCACAACATGCTGGAAACTAACTAATTCTTTTACCTCACACTTCTGTTTAGCTACCAACAAATGAAAAAGATGAACAAGTTGACCATACGTTACAGTAAAACAGCAAACGAGTCTTATTTAGGAACTAAAATTCCTATATCCAAGTTATCAATCATGGTAACTATAATCATGTACCAGAAACATATCAATATTTTCCAAGAGAATTACCTGCCTTAAACTGATTTCAATGAAAATCACATAAAAGAATAACTAAAACAAACAAGCATCTTTTCGTAACATATAATTTGGTATAGTTTGTGATAGCATATTGGTTTCAGTGGACAACTAGAGAAAGATAAGCATTCCAAGTAATTCAATCGCATTGATGCCTTACCCAAAAGGATCTTGAGCAAGGAGAAGCCCGTTTTTAGAAATTTCGGTTATCAACCTATCTTGACTTTTCCCTTTGGAGTGTGCAATGCATCGCTGCATTACACAGCATCCATGTCGATGAGTTGCAATCTCAACACAAAACTTTACGGCCTCATCAAAAATAAACTGCACAACATTATTGAATGTTAAATCATAGCATGCAGCAAATAGACATCTGCGAATAGACAGAAAAGAAAATTGAATTTAGTTGTTCAGACACGTTGGTGCAGCTCAAGAGTTCCCAAAATTTCTGAAAACATGTCATGCCTTTGATTGATGTTATGGTCAACATCTAGAATCTCAAAGATAGTTTTGAGCTCTCACTGATTTTTAAGACCAAAGTTTAATATATTCGTGCTTTTGTTTGCATACACCACGCCCTACATGTGACGGGACTACATTTTCAGCCACAACGCAATTCTGTGAGTTCTACAAACATTCCCCAAACCACTTCCGTCTACTTATTTGATCCTACGCCATGTTTACTAAATTGCAAGTACAGGAAAAAATAAGCTATGAGCAGAAGAGAGTTTTCCCCTCCCTTCACATTGTTATCCAAGAAAGAGAGACTGAAAGAAGTTTGACAGAAAATGTTTTACACTTGAAATCAATTTGGCTAAAAGCATGTAATACCATTCAGTAAAGTTATGCATAAAGGTCACAGGAAGTAGATATATCTACAAACTCAACTTAGACTAGCATCTATGAAGAGCTCAAACAGAAAGAAAAGTTCAGTATGATTTTAGACACCATATGTAATACGCAATGGCAACATAATCAGAGGAAAAAATAAAGACTGCACCTTGTTATCCTCATCACTAAGGCTCTGCAAGCACCTCTGAATCACATGATTTCCATTCTGATCCTTGGTGAGATCAAGAAATCCAGGTTTCAGAGCCAGAACTACTAACGAAATTTGCTGCCTTGTCTTGAGAGTCTCAATCAACTTCTGCACCACTCTTGTGCTGTACAATAGTGCAAGGAAAATTTTGAAGATACAAATATAGGATTAATGTTTAAAATCACGGTAAGAAAAGGTCAACTATTGAGTTAATAGAGATTACCCGTATGTATTTAAGCAGATGTTAATTAGCTTTCCTGATTCTTTGGTGACCATAAGCACAATCTGAAATCTTTGTTCTTCACTGCACACATCCAATAATTTCTGAATAACATAATTGCCAAACGGCTTCAACATGAGTTCAACAGTATGATCAATTATTTCATCAAAGATTATTTGAACGTCTCGGCTTGTTCCCTCGTCAAAAATCTTTTGTAAGAACCTGCAACCATTTTGATCTTGTGCCAGTAAGTATATGTATCCCTGGATCTCAGCCAAGGAGCTAATACTTGGAATAGCTGGCAATGGGGTAAAACTACTTAAACTCTGACCATTTTCGCACATCCCTCCACAAATATCAAGTTTAACGTTTTTTCCCCGTAGATTATACACATCACTGAAGCAATTCTTTTTGGTACATCTTATTTGATCTCGTCCTCTAATAGCAGAATGATCCAAACCTGTTTCTTGTATAATGAGACCATCCTCACAGTTAAAGGCTTCAATACCAGCAGTTCCTTCAAATGACAATGCAGATTGAGAAACCCCACTCCCTGTGACTGATCTAGTCCTTTCTTTTAATATTATACTTTTTGACAACGGATTGAAAATATTTACATCTAAGGTGGAATGCATTAATTGAGGACAGCCCGATGAATCCAAATCACGTCTGCCTCCATCAGGATCCATATTGAAATGCTCAGGAAGGACTGATGCCTCATTAAGGCAAGGCCTACTAGCAGATTGTTTCGAAGCATGCATTCCCCCGATACTCCAATCCCTCCCCTGTTCCATCCTTTGCTGCAACAAATCAGTGCTTCGGTTATTGCACCGATCAGAACCAGAGCACAAATCGTTCGACTGAGCACGAGCAAGAAAAGACCCCAATGTATGGCAAACACCCTTATCGCATCCACCCTGAAAGCCATGGAACGTACACCTAATGTCATCCTCAGAACTCAAAGCAACATAACGGGGAGAGGATTTTGAACCTCCAAAATTAAAATCCCCATTGTTAAAGCCATATTTTATAATATCATGTTGTACAAACCCACCAAGAGAGCCATCACCAAATCCATTGGGGTCCGCCTTCGTTTTCATGCCACCGTTTCTTTCCTCTGCAATAGTCATACTATACAAATTTTCGGCCAAGCCATCTTCGTCCACCAAATTTTCATCAATGCTATAAAACTCACGAGATGATTTAGAATCCAAACAGAGTCCATTTAAGTAATAGGGACTTTGATACTTGGCCTCCTCGAACACAGGAGGTGAACCGTCCGCAGGTGAACAAAACCCATTAAAAAAAGAACTCGAAGAAGGCGAGTTCTCAGACGACAACAGATTAACTCTACTCAAGGGAGAGCCACTCAAAAGAGGCTTAGACTTTTGTTGACGAAGAAAACTCAAATATGGCACATTCTGACCTCCATTTAACAACTCCTCACTCCTCTCCCTACTCTCTGTAACCCTCTTCTCTCTCTCGCCCAGTTTAAACATGATCAAACAAAAAGACAAAAACAGGAACCTACGTATCGGACACAGTATCAACCGAAAAGAAAGAAGAAAACACCTTAATCAAAAACCCAAAACCCACATCAGAAATCAAAATAAAAGAAAAAGAAAAAGGTTAAAACGCTTTGGCAGTGGACAAGGTGGTCTACTCTTTTCCTACTATTTTTATCGAAGGAAGATGGTAGGAATATGAAGTTTTTCCATATGGCTGTTATTGGGAATTGGGGCATTAGAAAGAGAGCAGGAATGTCTATGGTCGGTGTTTGGCTCCATAGTTGAGGTGTCTCTATATATATATAAAAAAAAAAATATTGTGATGTCTCGATCTGACGGATTTTGTTGAGAGGTTTGTGTACGGACTGTGTTACACTGACTGTTCACGCTCACGCCATTCAAATGAAGTCGAGTCGGCACACTATTCATACGCTCGACTCACTCAGTCACAAACACACCAGGGATTGGTGTTTCTGCTGTTTTTGATTAAGAAAATGCCAATTTCGTTTTGTGTCAACCGATTCTATTAAATCTGTTTCTTAACAGTATCTCGTAGATTAGACGAAACTGATTCCCTTGATTTTCTCACTACATATTTGACTTTGTTTCTTCACCCCAGGGGATTTACTTCCTTAACAGCGTTCTTTCTTTTCACTTCATATTCTTTTGGGTACTTCATCACATGATATGCCGACTCCCACCCTCCTTCATCGTGGCATCTAAATACTGGTATGACTTTTGAAAATTTAGGGTTTTTAATTTGAATATTAATATTTTAAAATAGAAAACACAAATCTTATCTATAATTTTAAAAAATTTTAAATTAAAAAATTCTTCTATTTTATTTTTTAATTCTTTATCATATTTTAATGATGACAAAAATATGCTATGAATATTATAGAAGATAATCTAACTTAAATATTAATGAAATCAAATTATTAATTTAAATTAATATCTTCATTTTAATAGTTTTTCTGTTATTTTTAACAAAATTTTAATTAGAATTGTAGATACGTGTTTAAATATGGCATATGGAAGAAGCGAACGGCATCTTCTGCGAGATTACGGCGGTGTCAGTTTGAAATTTGAGGCATTTTCTATATTCTTTTGGCATATTTTGCGAATTTTCCTGTTTTAGGAATCGTCCTTGGCTTCTGGTGCGGCGATTGGCTAGACAAGAAAAGGAGGTGCACGAAAAGACATGCACCATCTTTTTCTTTTTTTTTTCTTTTTTTCTTGACTTCGGGCAAAACATTACAACTCAACATTTCTCTATTAAGTTAGACATAAATCACACCATCCCTTTATGACCGACAAATGATTCAGCTAACTGATTTCAGTTTGGATAAATGATTCAATTAACTGCGTTCATTTTGAATGTTAACACGAATTCCGTGACGGTAAACACCATTTTAAAGTCTTTTATGGATTTCCAAAAATAATTAGACGCCCTGTAGGACAGAGCACCCAATAAACACAAAACATTACAACGAAAGAAACAAGATAATAGAATAGTGATGACAATTTTGTGCTAAAGAATAAAAATAATACTGAATAGCCCAAGCATCTTGCCAAAGCAAGCAAAAACCACAAGAATACACAAACCAATTAGCAGATACACCACAGAACTCACAACTGTTTGACAAGTTAAAGCCTAAGATGAAATTTATGAAAGGTCAAATAATATAACGAAACAACCCTCTCTAGGATGTTAATAGAGGGAAAAAAAATATAATAAACAGACAATTGACAAAATCACAGTTAAGACTAACAAAGTTAAACCAAGGCAATTGTACTCTCGCCGCCTGGAGGCTTGCGTACGCCACCCAAGTAGTCTCGGGCCTCTACCTTCCCATCAGAAAATATGTCATTGCCGCTCATCTCTTGCAATTTGGCTGTGCTTAGATGCTTCTCCGCGGATGATGGAGGGACATCGCCTTTAAATATATCATTTCCTGAGAGCTCCGAGTACTTCTTTTCATAAATTTTCTTGGCTGTCTTCGTCAACTCACTAGTTGCCTGGCCCCAGCACGTTCCAAAATTCAAGCAAGCAGAACACGATGAGACTTCAATGGAGTGATCTACAGATAGCTTATAATCTAAGGGGATACTCTTCTCACAAGCTCCAGCAAATACTATCAAATTAAAGCTCAAGGAAAACAAAGGCACATCTCTTGATAGCATCAAGCTGGCTGTAATTCTATAAAAGATAGTTATTTTTTGAATTTCCCAATAAATGTTCATTATGCGTTCCACAGAATTTGATAGTACTGAATATGAAATGTTTATGCCTTTCAATCAAAAGAATGTAGAAATAGAACTTCTCACAAGAAGATGCAGACACAAAAAGATACGCAGATAAGCCAAGTAATGAGAGAGAGGAACGAAGGAGCAAAGTAATTTATTCACGCATCCACAAACATCTATGGAAATTTTGACTGCAATTCTTACATCCTTAGAAGTAGGCTCCCCTAGTTCAATGCTTTCTTTCAATGCCAAACCACGTGCAGTTGTTGGTCTTGGTAAAATTTCAGGAGGGGAAGCAAAGATGTTATGTCCACTTAGCTCCTTGCACTTAGCATCTGAAAGTTGTTTATTCAACTTTGCATCAGCCTCACTTTCCAAGGTACCGCTCAGCTCACGCTGTTTGGCAACTTCAGGCAGAGTACTAGGCTTTTTAGGGGAAACACTCTCCTCTTCAGTAAATGAAATATGACTGATTCCAGCAACAGCTTGCTGCAAATTTGGAAAAGAAAAGCCAATTACTGTATTAGATAATTTCCAAACTAAACCAGTATAGTTCAGTTTGGTTTAAATAAAAGCAGTATAAACTAATCAAAGCTCATATCTTGAACCTTTAGGCAGTACTTCTAATAAACCAATAGTCAAATTCAACTACTACAGAATAAAACCTTAGTTGATTTGACCTCCAGTATTGAAGTACAAATACATAATGATCTCTAAACTACCTGGTACATGCGTAATCCTGTTCTACTACTTGGGGTAGGATCCGGTTCAGATGCAGCTTCTTCTCCTTTACCAGAAAAAATGCCACTGCCTGTCATCTCCTTCATTTTATAACCTGAACAAGGTTTCCTGTAAAACGAAAAGAAACGCGGGCAAGGATTAAAAAGAAACAAATGTTTAGATCCAAATCTAAAAGAATAAGAACTCCAGTAATGTTGCTTTACATCTCAATCAGGCACTCTAAAAGAAAGAAAAAGAAGCCAAATTGGGTAGAGATAAAAGGATAAAGTGTGGTCATATTTCAGAAACTAATTTGGCCCGGACAAGAATTTTTAAATTAATCAGTTGCACAAACTTCACGCTCTCCTTCGTAATTGCTGAACCCTGGCAGCCTAGATTAATCCTTTCCTCGGTAAAAAAAAATGTAAATTGATAATTAACAATCAACAATGAGCCAAAACAATCATCTAAACTGCCCCTAAAAATTTAATTCTGAACTTAGGATTTCATCAAATAGTATCACGAAACAGATCTACAAAACCAACGAAATGAAACACTAAGGATAACGGTCTTAGAAAATTGACAATAACAAGTGCGCCAGTAACAAATAAAACAAACAAGATATCTGATCTGAGCTAAATAGATCATCTTTCCAATTTTCAGAAAGGAGTCCGATGTAAAGAAGTTTGATCAGCCGAGAAAGATCAAAGAGAGTTAAAGAAGATCAAATAAGCGAAAACGTAAATGAGAGATTTTTGTGATATATCGGGTAAAAGCAAGTAAAAGAAAAAGAGGGAAAGCTATACATATCTCAAAAACACGCAAGTTAAAACAAAAGTTGACATTGTCGGAAAAGCAAATAAAATCAGTTAAGCTGGTCCATTCAACATTTTGTACTTCTTGCCTCCAAAAGAAAATGGAAAGATAAGAACTAGATCTCACCGTTTGTTTAAGCACTCAGCCTCCTCATCCGTGACTTGACCTCCAAAGACCACCTTACTGATCCCATCCGACGGCTACAAATCATTCAATCAACTGAAAAATTAACTAAAAGCGCGACATTGATTTTTAAAAACGCTCAAGTATAAGAGAGACGGTTAAGTACCTACCTGGTGAGAGCGAGCGGCGGAGCCGAAGGTGGGGGAATCAGCGGGCGGATTCTCCGACCACGTGAGCAGATCTGCGGTGGATGTGTGTGGTTTTCTGACCGGAGTTGTGCTCTCCATTTTGCTCTAACCTTATTTATTATCCTCTTTCAGTCGTTGGTGTTGATTTGCAAATACTAGTTAGTAAATAACCAAAACTAAGGGAAGCTAAATGGTAATTGGCGTTTGCTCTTTCTCTTACCCTATTAAGTGTATGTTTGTGTCTTGCAATGTATGAGAGAGAGCACAGTGAGGAGTTGGGTTTTGCTTTCCTCGCTCTTTTTGAAGGAGAGCGGATGGAAAGAATGGATATGTGTCAATTGACGATAGTGACCTTCGCTTATCTGCTCCTTTGATCTGGAACTTTCCGTTTTATTTTCTTTTTCCTGTTATGAGATTAAAAAAGAGAAACAAAGATAGTAAGATATGAGTAGCAGAGGCAGCGAAGCTACTCTCTGCTAATTGCTACTCTGATTTTGAAGCAAAGAGAATGAAATATGAAAAAAAAAAAAAAGGATACGATAAGACACGGTAACGATAGTCTTGTTGTCAAAATTACACCCCTAGCTAGGCTGTGCTGTATCTTTTCTTTTCACTAATTTATAATAAAATAGTATTGTACTGCGCTGTGGGACTGATACATTGTGATTTGCAGCTGGGATGTTGTATATTCTTCTTCATGCCCTTAAAAAGATGCCAAATAAAATTGGAGAAGAAACCTGGTCTCGATTTTTGGCTTGTGGAGATCATTTGGTCCCTTTTGAATTTTGATCCAGGACATGCATCATTTTCATTTTGTAAAGCCCAAAGATGCTCAATTCTTCAAACACTTGGGAGCCAAGTCGAATAATAACCATTGAAATAAAACCAGAAAAAGGAAGTTTCACAGGCACTATTTGCATTGCATGGATTGATCCCTGATGACATTAATTACCACTCATGTTAAAACAGGGCCTAAATCAGAACACTCTTTTTCTTTAGACTGAAAGTGGACAACGGAAGGGAAGATTGTTGGTTTTGCTGGCTTGCGGTGATAGGGGCATTGTGGTGAAAAAAAGGATTCGATGGTTGTGTTGTGTACCTTATTCAGGAATTTGACGCAATGGTAAAGCTGTAAGCTCAAAAGCCGAAGCCGTCTGTTCTGTCATCTGTGTCCGCGTATCGCACCGAACGCCCACTGCCCACCCAATCAAAGGAATCTGAAAGTTTAAAATTCTAATAAACCTCGAAAGGTTAACGAATCACCCCAGTCCCAGTGGGGTGAGCACGTGGTGGTTCTGGAACCTTTTTTCTCGTCCAAGTAAAATTTTTGGATTTGGGATTTTCTCTTCTTTTCCCTATTTTGATGTCCAAATATAAAATGCGAAATATATTTTGATAATAAATTAGTAACCAATCTGCTTTCAGAACCTTACTAATGAACAAACAAAATATGTTGGTTTGGTTTGAACTAACAGATTAAAGTAATAATGGACGGTCCCATCAAACCCAAAGCAGACGGAGTCCACTGTGCTTTATGCACAACTTATCTCCAACTTTGCCAACCAAGCGATAGATCTGTGAATTGCCCGCTCTGTCTAAATAAATTCTAGTCATTATTACAATAAATTAAATGACTAGAATCTTAAAAGTAGAAGAAATAGGAGAGCTGCAGATCTGCTCCCGTATGTTCCCTACGTAGATTCCTTGAAGAAGTTACAACCTCGACTCTACCTCCTAGTACTAGCTTGTTTCTAACCAAATAAAAATTCTAATTCAAATGATGAGTTGTCGACAATTAAAAATATATATATGACATCGTCATTGCTGAATTCAAGGTTACGAAATAGCACCATTTGACTAAGCATCAATGTCACCAACTAACTATCGATTTAAGAAAAGTTTTGTGTATGGATGAAGCCAAGAAAAGGGCATGTCGGCAGGCAAAAGATCATTCTTGGGAAAGTTGTAACTATCTAGCATATATACTAAATGGCTTCTGTATTATTATCCATGCAATACTTCAGGAACTGGAATAGTTTTCCTGGCCTTTCAAAGATATGCTGTTCAGAGAGTGACGGTGACAGAGAAATGGGCCAAAACTTGGCAGAGACAGCTGCGGAAAAGGCATCAAATGTAATCTACTACTACTACAACTAGTTAGTAATTACGACATGCGCAGTGATGGAATTATTGGTTTTCAAAATGAAGCTCGCTACAATTACATGGCATTTTTAAGGCCAGAATCAACGAAAAGAGGCATCGGGTAAATTGATAAGCGTAGATGAGCCCCAGCAATTCTTAGCATTTTGTAAGACTTGGGTAAAGAAACAACTTGGGCCTTATTTTTGAACTCTTATAAAAATAAAACAAAACATAAGCCTTTTATTGTTTTTATAAAGTTTAGAGTGAGCTTTATTTTATTTCATGTTATTTTTTATAAGAATAAAAATGAACCATATTTTATTGTTTATGAAGATGGTCTTTGGCAAGTGCGCAGGCTGCCCTTTGCCTAGGCCAACCCTGGATGAGCCAATAATGAACCAAATTCATTAGCTTATGTATTGTTTGCACCAACGACCACAAGGTTAAGAGTCACGACAAGATGCGTAAAAAAAATTATCATTTTTGTTGAAATCATTGTTCTTCTTTTAAGATTGTATTTCTACTTGATCTCTAATTGTTTTAATTATCTTTGAATACACTCTTTTAGCTCCAAACTCATATATGCTACAAACTCCTTGCTTTTTTCTTCCTTCTAATTTTCTCCTCTTTTAATAAATTGAATCCTAAGTTGTATGTTTAACATAGTCCTAACACGAGATTATGTAAATGCTATATTACTTTATTCCATATTCTAAAACTTGCCAATACACTAGATCATGTAGCATTATGTTGGTGAATATGGTTTGAACATGGCAACATATTGGTTGAGTAAGGGGAAACTTAATGTCCCCTCTTGAAACATAACTTCAATACAATAGCATATATGTATCATGTTCCTTAGATAAAAGATTTTCTAGAGAAATATAATGCGACATTATGGAACAAAAATCAAATACATGGCATCATGTTTCTATCGTATTCTATCCTATTTCTTTACATCTTCTACAATTTCTCTAAATTTACTTAACTCTTCTCTAAATTCACTCTTTTTCTTTAGAAAGACTAAAACAAGATCTGACATAAAATATAACTCATTTTGAATAGCAAATCATATAAATATACCCACAACAAAAACACAATACTAAACAATATCGTACTGAAGGTAAAAATATATCTAATATGTGTCAAACTCCATCACACTTAACCATTTGCTTTCCCTCAAACAAATCAATTTCATCATCTTAACTTAGATGGGAAGCAATTCTAGAAAATTATTAAACAAATCAAGCATACCAATCAAAGTTATCCACCACTAATCCAATCACAAAGTTCATCAAAATGTTAGGAAACTAATTACTTGTATCGATTTATAAGTTAACTCAATTCACTTTATAAATTTTCTAACTTCAACTAAAATCACAAAATTTAACTCTATGTATAAGATGAATATACATAAGGAAAACTGCTTCAACGTTTGATCATATTCACATCCCTTATTAATATAAAAGAAAATATAAAATATTTAACTGTCACAAAAGCATTTAAGAACTTGTTTGAGAAGTTAGATAACCTTTTAATGCAAAAGTAAACACCTTATTATAAATACGCCTGGTTGCTTAAATAGGTTACTATCTTAAATGGATACTAGTATCACTCTTCAACTTCAACTTTTTTATCGATATCAAGCTAACAGAGTGAAATTATTTAGTACTCAAAATATTCATATTTTTTTTATTTTTTGTGATAATAAAAATTCTAAAAGATCATATTTATTGGATGTGTTTCCAATTTATATAAAAAGCATCATGATGTTAATGAAGTGTCTATTATCTAAATTCATAAAACAATGTAGATGCACTTAGTCATCAACACTCATAGTTATGGATGCTTATTAAACACAACATAAAATAATACCTAACTACGTACAATAAATTTTTTTGTAGTAATGAGAAATGATCACATCCACATAAACGAGTGTGTGATTAACTTGAATCATTGTATAAGATTGAGGGGTTTTGGTTAAATTCAAATGATGCAATAAAATAAAACTAAACTGTAGAAAACAAATTAAATCTAACAATACAAACTTGCAAGGATTAGTCAAAGGGTTTTGAATCCCATTTGTAGTTCAATCTCATCTTTCATGTGAATGTGCATAATCAATCGTCATATTTTTCTCGTACCTCTCTTTGAAACTATTAACCATATATTAACAACAAGTTCTGTTAATCTCAGTTTTTTCTGAAGTTGTATCTAATTAAAATAAGCTCTTTAATTAAGTATAACTATCAAATAACTTATAATAAGCTCTTTAAATTTTGTGTAACAGTAGCATTACATAATAGGAAAACAAGTTAATCTAAGCAATAACCATATACACTAGTGTCATTTAAGCTATGCTATGTTATCCCTAATGATGCATGACCATTAGTTTACCATATGTGAATTACATTTACAACAGCTACGAATTGCAATCTAGATTCTTGCAATGAATCCATACATGAATAATCTAGCAACCTGTCTAAATCATTCATACATAAATCTCAAAATTTAGACAAATAATAATATAGCCAATTACAAAAGAGAGTTAAGAAGAACATCATTAATGTAATATCCTGCCTCCTAAAATTGTTAAGAGATTAAACTGTTATATTAAGTCACATGAGTTATTTCATTTAAGAATTTACAAGGTATATTTTATTCACATGCATAATATTCGTATACACATATGAATCATGATTTAGAAAACATTGCGAGATAATATATGCACTCAATTGACATATTTCGGGGTATGGAACGAAAATAAATGTGATATGAATGTGCATTCCGAATATTTTGCATTTTGATTTACCAATAATATGAATTTATGGATTATAATTAGTGAATTGGGAATTTATTGTTACAATTGAGTAATTGATGAGGTAATATGTGCATTTAGTCTAAGAAATATGTTAAAGAGGGAGACAAATTGACACCTACGAATTTAAGTTGATTAGGCCTATGACATGGTGACATGTGGCATTGGAAATAAGTGACAAATGTCTCAGTTAAATGAATAAAAAGTGGCTTGAGTATAATTACAACAAGTGGCCCTTTAAATTTGTGACAAATGGCACTTTAGACTTGCGACATGTGGAGCAATAGAATGATGACATGTATAGCTTTACATATATAGCCTTACAATTGGTGACATGTGTAGCCTTACAAGTAGTAACATATGGGGGCTTAAATGAGTAACATGTGGAACCTAAAGTAAGTGACACATGGACTAATAGAATAGTAACATATGGATCAATAGAAGGATAACATATGTACCAATAATGGTGACACATGGACCAATGAAATGTTGACACATGGATTAGTTTGACTTTCTTTGAATTTTCTAAAGAAAATGGATGAAAAAGGAAATAGAAGTGAGAGTGAAGGTCAACCATAAGGTTAGAAGAGGGAGAAGAACAAAAATGAGAAGAGAAGGAGAGAAAAAGGGGAAGAGGAGAGGAGAGGAAATAAAGTTATCAAGGTAAATTGAAATTATGGTAATTTCATCTTTCTCTTTCGATCTATTTTTCATGTCCTTATAGCACGAATTTGAAGAAACTCAAAGGATGAAAGTTGTAGATATAGGTTTTAGCTTGACCTCTGTGAAAGTTACTTGATAAAATAGTGGCTAATTCTTGAGTTATGTTCATTTCCTTAATATTTCCTGTGATAGACCCCCATACAGGAACCTTGTATTATTTCCTAATTTTTTAGGACCTTAGATTCTGAATTAGTGAAAGTATAAAATATTAAAAAATGAATATTGTTGTCTTATTAATGCTTCTATGAAGCAGTTTGGTTAGAAGATGTCTTGATAATGATTTATTGTAGTTTGAGTATCGGTGCCAGTCTATTTCTTACCAAAAACAGGACATAATTTAGATGGAGATTATATTTTAAAAGGAGATGTTGTTTATGTAATTTTTGGATGTAATAAGACTAATGGAAGTCTAGTTTTAGGGGGCATAAGAATCATGACATTTGGATCTTTGTAGAGAGAGTTATGATTAAAAGAAGACAACTTGTTCATAAAGAAACATTAGGAAGAAAAGGATGTAAACATTACATATATGGTTAAGTTAGCTTGATGTTTGAGGAGACATTGACCTAAACTGATAAGTGATTTATTGACCTATTGACATATGTTAGAATAACATTTATGATGATTGATCAGAGATGAATTTAGTTGTAGTATTGGTGTTGAATGTGTGCTGGGAATTTAATGAATGGATTGGTTATACTCTGTTTTGATTTTGATGCTTGAAAGACCACAGTTTGTGAACTACCAAATGAATGATTTGAACTAGAATTAGAATTTATGATGAATTGGTGAGGAATTGAAGTATCTTTAAGTTGTAATTAAGTTATAATTGATGAATTATCATGAAGGTATCAAAATTTAGAAGAAAAGTTAAGGTGAACTTTTGGTTCACCTATCCGACCATCGTGGGAATTGTATTGGTCCCTTTCCATGATCGTGGACATGCTTGGAAGAGAGGAAAAATTGTGTTTTGTGTTTTTGTTGAATCATATAAGAATCAAACACTATACATAGGTGTAATTAGACTTGATTAGTGGGATTAAAATGAACTTAGTTTGATGTTGAATCAATTGGCTAAGTGTTTGACAAGTTTAGGTTCTTAAATGATATTATAAATTAAGGATTGGATTGGTTGATGTCAATGTACCTAAATCTAGAATTTATAAGTTATTAAAGGAGTGAAGGTATTCTTATAAATGCAAATGTGATTCAAAGGATATGAATAATATGAATTAGTATAATTTAATAAGAATTGGGGAAATTGTGTGAATATAAATCATTAATAAAGGATTGATAAATGTATGATTGATGAATTAAGGGTAACCAAACTTACATAAGGCATAACCTAATTGCAAACAAGTTATGGACATGCTATAATGAATGAATGATCTAGATTTTTGATTAAGGACTTATACCCAGGAAAATAAATTGAGTATGCATCGAACATGACACACATACATGTGCATAGTTGAATAATTATATGATTGATCATCTTAGTAATATGTGGATTATGTGTGTATTGTATGATTTAGAAGCAAAAATTGACCGACAGTATCCAAACATTGTCAGATCGTCAAGGCAATAGCTATTTTGGAGCATACTGTGAGTTAACTTAGATATGTAATATCAATTATATATGTGTTTCGGTTTCAATTGTGTGAGTTAACCTAGATGTTTTTTCACTATGTTTGAATTGTTTTGATTAACTTTCAGATATTGAACTATTATTGATATGATTGTGAAATTTTGGACCATCAATTATATGAGGAGTTAAATATTCGAGACTGTATAGGAAATGCTTAATGATTGTATGTGAATGTGAAAAAATGTGTACTTAACTGAATGTTGAATGTCAAACTCCAATCCAATGATTATGATAAATGACTCTGCATATCGAATGAAAGTTATTGATAGCATATTATGTGAAATGATGCATTCCATCACATGAATATGCATGATCAAATAAAGGAGTTGTAACTGGAGTGACCAACATGAAAAAGAGCTTAAAGCTTAAGAAATGTGCACAAGAGTCACAGCCACAGGCTCAGTTGATAATGAGCTTGATATCCGTAATGGGTATAGGATAGTTATGAAATGAGCCCGATATCCGCAACAAATACGGGACAATTATGAAATGAGCCTGGTATCTACAATAGGTACTTGACAGTTAAATAGGCACTTGGTCACAACAAAAATAAAAATGAAAGCGGAGTCTCATGTGCATTGCATATATATATCTTTACATGTATCATGTGAATAATTGCAAAGAATGACTAAATTGAGTTGATATAATGATATGCTATGTTTGTGTCCACGTGGATGATATAAATCATTGAACTATTATGAAATGATTATATGAAATGCTTGTGTTCATAATGGTCTTATTAGAATATGTTGTATATTGCAATCATGTACTAAATTCTAAATGATGTGATATATGAGATTTGATTCTGAAGGATGTGAGATATTGATTAAACTGTGATATATAGTTGCAATATTTATGTCTGTTTTGAGTGAGCACATTGATGATGGTTCACTCATTGAGTTCGCAAACTCATCAAAATTGTAACATTTTTTTCAGGTTCAGGAGAAATCTAGCTAGTCTAGTTGAAGTAACTTTTGCATCTGGATATGGGTCAGCGTCAGGATCAATTGTACCTGCAAATTTCTTAATTATATTGTATCAAGAATTGTATCTTTTAACTGTTCTATATTGTACATATGAATTTTGGAAATGTAATAACATTTAAGACTGTATATGTTTCTAAATAAAAATGGAACAACATGATTATTGGAATGTTTTATGTTATGTGCGATGGATTAAAATGTAAAATGAATTGATTTACCATCTTAACATACCATTTTCGTAGACTATGTTCTTGAATATCCTTCGGTATGTTGGGTATATGCTCTATGGGAGTGGTATGTTACAATTAAGATTGATCAATCTGCAAAAATGTTCATTGGCCTTAATACCCCCTTTAAACTGAAAGAAGAAGATTAACTGCTCATAACTCTTAAAAAGGAAGGGAATCTGCCTCTTTTTATGTCTCTAATATCTACATACCCTTTTTGGCATCTTAATTACCCTTTTATAGAAAAAAATTATGGTTTCATGGTTATACTCGATCAACTACATGAGTGTCTAAATGGTTGTGAATGTTTGTTTGGCAAAAATCGTATAGTTACACGGTCTAATTGTCCATGTAAGTCACCTACGTAAGGGTGCTTAAAACATCATCTTCAAGTTCATACATGTTTCTAGTGAGTTATACATTCTCATACACAATCGTGTAAGTCATAGTGACTCCAATTCTTCCATTTTTCTTTCTTGTCTTCACCCTACCTCATCTCTTTCTTTCTCCACAAAGGTAAATAAGATCAAACATTGATGGAACGACACTAAGCATGTGAATTTAGCTTATTTTTGTTCTTATTCCTCCAACTTGTACCTCAGCCAAAATATAAATCAAAATAAGTATTTTAGACATCTTATAATATTAATCTCTAAGTACTAAGGAATAAATATATAGTCAATCAAACACTTATCAAGTTCCCCCACATTTAGCTTTTGGCTATCCTCAAGTAAAAGTAAAGATCAAAATTAAAATTAAAATACTTCATCTTTAACTATATTTCATAATAATAGATTGTTATAATAAAGGAGCACTAACTTTTAAATCCATGGAATGAAATTTTTACTCATGATCAGTCAATAGCCATTTCCATCAAAAATTAAGCAATATATGGGTAGATTTTGACAAGTTATGTTTAAACATAAAATCAATTAACAAAAACACGCAAACACCTTTCATAATCAAGACATTCTATAACTTTGTATATCTTTTCAATTCTCTGCTACTAAAGATTCACATTCATAATCATGAATTAAAGGAATTTAAAGGTTGTAATAGGGTCAAACGTTAAGGTGAGAAATATTTAGGTCTTCTACTTCAAAAACCATCAAAAGTAGTAAATCAAGAAAAACATTCAGTAGAGTATTAAGTACAAAAATTAACATCCAATTAAATCTAGGTACCATTAGCTATGAAAAATGCAAAAGCTTTGTTCCACAACTTAGTGTGAAAGCTAAGAATTAAAAGAAATCACTCATAAGAATATGATGAAAAATTAACTATAACCGTAAGGATTGACCCTTTACAACAACTTCTCCTTTACTTGCATTATAATCAAGTCTCCAATTATGTAAAACTTTAGGAGGAAAGACTAATATGAATTACTTGAAACACAAATGATTTTCCTCCTTGATAACTTGTTTCTTTTATTCTCTTTCTTTTTCTTTTCTCTCTTTTTTCTTTATTTTTTAAAAGACAAAAATAAGGACAAATATTGAAAAAAGCTAGATCAATGACATAATTCATTAATAGGAAATACAAATCACATTCCATTAACTATAGCCAACCCGTATATTGTTAGCTCAAGATTTATATTTAACAATTTGATGATAACTGTATAATATTTCAAAATTTAAAATGGATTTATTTCCTTGTAAAATTAAAGGTTTATTTCTGAAAAAGGAAATAAAATCATAAGAAATACACTTTTTTACTTGCATGAACTTACTTTATTAAAAATGGTTTTTCCAAAAGGATCCTACTAATTATGAAGGTCATATATTAGCCCCGTGATTACTGAAAGATTTCTGGAAAAAATGACATTGAAGTTATTTAAGAGTAAATGCATCCAGTTGACTAAATATGCGAGTGAAGTAACAGCTAGTTGAAGAAATTAACTATTTCAAGAAGAGCAACAACACTTATAAACCAGAATGAACATATTCAGATTGTTAAAACATTTTGAGCAACATCTATACTCTTGAGAATCATATCATTACTATTGTGATTTAGAAAGTGAAATCACTCTATTAAGAGAGAAATTGTTATTTTATTTTTCTGTGAGCTTTTTAGAAGCTGTTATACACTTTGAGAGTGAAAGGTTGGAGAACCTTGAAAAATATATACTTGTGATCTTGGAGAGGCTCCTCAAATTTAATACTCGATTTTTCTAATGAAACACTCCAAGTTGGATACTTGGGGACTAGATGTAGGCTTAGGTTGTAAGTCCAACCAATATATATCGACTCCGTCTTTCTTCTCTCTCTTTTTAACTTTTAGATTCTATATTATATTGTGTGTGTGTGTGTTATTTTTAAAAGGCTATTTCACCTTTGTAAAAGGCTTCTTTTGTTTTCAACTTGCAAATGGTTCCTTTCAGCTTTAATAAGAGCCTTCTGTTTTAAAATTGTTTTAACATGATTTATCATATAGTAGGCTCCTCTCATTTAAGCAGGATCCTATTCCACAAAAGACTCCTACTGACTAATAAACTCCTGTTGTTTAAAAAGGCTTTATTGTCTGATAGGCTCTTATTGTTTTAACTAGGATCTGTTTATTATATGAATTGAAAGAACTTGAGAACAAAATTTTATACACACAACTCACCCCCCTCTTGCATATATTTGCTTTTATCATTTAGTATTAGACCAAGGTTTTAAATTTTTATGTTTTAGCATATGTGATAGATGATGGCAAACACCTTGAAAAGTTTTAAAGGACAACCCATTTTAAAGCCTCCTTACTTAAATGGAAACAACTACTCATACTAGAAAGAGAGAATGATCATATATCTCCAATCTATAGATATCGAAGTATGGCAAGCAATTAAAGTTGGTGCTATAATTCCTACTTTCGATGACGTAGAAGTATAGAATAATACTGACAGGAGAAATATACAACTAAACACTAAGGTAAAACATCACCTGATATGTACGTTGTCTCGAGAAGAATATGAAAAGATATCCTACTACTCTACAACAAAAGAAATGTGGGACAAACTTCAAGTCACATTTGAAGAAACAAATGAGGTAAAGAAGCATAGAATAAGTCTTTTAGTGCATCAATATGAAACTATTAGTATGAAACAAAGAGAAACTATAGACGAATTCTTCGAACGCTTCAACAACATCATCACGACCCTAAAGAACTTGGGAAAGATATATCCTAATGACAAGCTTGAAACGAAGATTTTTAGGTCACTACCAAAGGAATGGAGACTTAAGGTGACAACTCTAGAAATGAAAAAGGATCTAGACACTATTTTACTCGACTGGCTATAAGGAAATCTAATGATCCATGAAACTAAGCTTAGGCTAGATAAAGGATCTTCCTACACAAAAGGAACAACATTTAAAGCAACTAATGATTCAAACGGTGATGAAAGTGACACTGAGTTGCAAATAGATGGAGATGACGAGTTCAACTTTATGGTCAAAAAATATGCCAACTTTTAAAAAAGAAGCTGAAGAAGAAAAGAGAAGGAAATAAGAAAGATAGAAACAACAAGTTACTATCAAAAGGCAACAATAACAATAGCAATACACAAAACAATTATATCATATGTTATCACTGCAAAAATCTTGGATACAAAAGACCAAGATGTGCTCTTCTTTAAAAGGACAAGTCAGAGAATAGAAAATCCAGAAAGTAAGCAATGACTGAGCCTGGTTTGATGAGGATTTTGAAAACTTTGAAGAAGAAGAACTAGAAGAAGTCAACAACATTTTCTTCATGGCTGAATCAGGAGACGATGAGGTATATTACTCTAAATCTAATATTGAAGTTGATGGATTGAAAAATGCATATCATGAATTGTATGATCATTACAAAAAGTTGATGGTGAAGTATTTTAAAGAAGTTGAGAAGTCTAAAAGTAATGATACATCTCTAAAGAGTAAGATTAAATCATTAGAATCTACGAATGAGAATCGGGTGACAAAGAATATGCTTATTGAGATTGATTATAAGCAAAAGGTTTTTGAAAAGGAAGCTTTGGAAGAAAGAGTAGCTAAGCTAGAAAATACGATGCTAAAAAATGATTTTGATAAGGTAAAATAGTTAGAAGAAAAAGTTGCCGCCTTAGAATTTGAAAAGGGGAAAAATGATGGAAAGATTTTATCTCTAAAGAAAGATTTGGAAAATTTCGTCGATGAAAGGAAGAATCTTGATGCATTGATTAGTAGTGGTAAATGCATTTTTGGTAAGGTTGGAATAGGATACAATAAAAATAACAATATTAAGCCATACAAAAACTTCTTTGTTAAATCTATTATTACTATCGCTAAAAAAGTAGGAACCAGCTAAGTGGGAAAAATCATAACAACTATCATTCATCTGTTTTGTTTAATTACTGTGGTAAACATGGTCATATTAGTCATTCTTGTAATTTTTCATAAAAAGAAATTATCTCAAATGTATGTTTGGAGACTGAAAGGTCAAAATACTAATTCGGAAGGACTTAGAAAAATTTGGGTACCTAAAATGAGATGGTATTTTTTTTGCATACATGCTTCAAAACAGAGACAAAAGAAAATCAATGGGTAATTAAAAGAGACTATTTGAGACACATGATAAGTCAAATATCGCATTTCAAATATATTAAAAGGAAAGGCAAAGGTAATTTTATCTTTGCAGACAAAAATAAAACAAAGTTCACTGGAGTTAGTAAAATGGGTAATTCTGACTCTATTTTCATTGATAATGTTCTCTTTATTGATGGCTTGAAGTATAATTTATTAAGTTTGAGTCAGCTATATGGAAAAGGTTACAAAGTCATTCTTTATACATCTCATTATGAAATTGTTAATATTCATAATAATAATATTGTGTTTGTTGGCCTTAGAACTCAGAATGTATATTATGCTTAACTAAAAGACATGTCCTCACAAAATGTTAAATGTTTTGTCTCTCTAGAAAAGGATTTGTTTATCTAGCACAGGAGATTTGGACATGCCGGCTTGAGCATTCTATCAAAAATTTTCAAAAACAAGTTAGTAAGAGGACTATTGACTTTAAAGTTCGAAAGCAATTAGGTTTGTGAGGCTTGTTTAAAACAAGTCAAAAGTAGCTTTCCTCTTAAAAATATGGTGTCTACTAGCTAACCACTTGATGTTATGCACATGGATTTATTTTTTCCTATTAGGACTCAAAGTTTTGGAGGTAAACACTACAGTTTTGTTCTAGTAGATGATTACTCTAGATTTATTTGAGTTTATTTCTTATCAAATAAGGATGATGCTTTTGAAGTATTTGAGAAGTTTTGTAGAAAAATTCAAAAAGAAAAAGAGTACATCATCACTTCAATTCCAAGTGATCACGGAGGAGAATTTGATGATAGAAAATTTGAAGAATTTTGTGACAAAAATGGTATAACTCACAACTTCTCTTGTCCAAGGATGCCTCAACAAAATGGAGTTGTAGAGAGAAAGAATAGAACTTTGGTTGATATTGCTAGCACCATGTTGTTTGAAAGTGGACTACCTCATGGATACTGTGCAGAAGTAGTATCCACGACATGCTATGTTCTTAACAGACATCTTATAAGACCCACTCTAAAAAAGACCCCCTATGAGTTGTGGAAAGGAAGAAAATTAAATGTTGCTTACTTTTGAGCTTTTGGCTACAAGTGTTCTGCTCTAAATAATGGAAAAGACAACTTTGGAAAGATCAATTTTAGATCAGACGAAGCTATTCTTTTGGGGCTACAGCACTGTCAATAAAGGATTCAGAGTATATAATAAAAGAACAAAGAAGATAGAAGAATCGATACATATGGTATTTGATGAAGCACTACCATTGACAATAACAGTTGATTCAGATGATGAAGAGAATCTTTTGATTCCTATAAATACATCATAGAATCAAACTACACCAATAATACCCTCAAAATTACAAAATCAAGAAAGCACCTTTGAAGCTAGAATAGAGCGGGCTCCTTCATCTCAATAAGAGCTTATGCAACAAAAAACACAGAGAGAATGAAAAGGTCTTGATACACATCAATATATTCTTGGAGATCCCTCTGAAAGTCTAAGAACAAGATCATCTCTCAAGAATAACTTTGTGGCCCTCATATCACGAATAGAACTAAAGACCATTGAAGAATCCCTTACTGACAAAAACTGGGTATCAACCATAAAAGATGAACTGAATCAATTTTACAAAAATAAAGTCTAGAATCTAGTACCCCGTCCTCAAAATAAGTCAATCGTTGGGACTCAGTAGATATTTCGAAACAAACTTGATGAAAATGATAAGGTAGTAAGAAATAAAGTTAGACTTGTAGCTCAGGGTTACAATTAACAGGAAGGTAATGATTTTAATGAAAAGTATGCACCTATTGCTAGATTGGAATCGATTATAATCTTACTTGCCTTTACATCCAATAGAAACTTGAAGTTGTTCCAAATGGATGTTAAAAGTCCATTCTTAAATGGTTACGTTAACGAAGAAGTTTTTGTTAAGCAATCCCTAGGTTTTGAAGGTGAAAACCATCCGGATTACATGATGAAGTTATCCAAAGCTTTGTATGGTCTAAAGTAGGATCCTCAAGCATAACATAAGAGGTTAAGTAACTTTCTTCTTAAAAATAACTTTGAAAGAGGAAAGGTCGATAAATTCTTATTTATTAAAATAAAGGAAAATGATTTACTCATAGGTAAATATATATTGATGACATAATATTTGGTGCTACTAATCCATCCCTCTATGGAGAATTCTCATCATTAATGTAGGGGGAGTTTGAAATGAGCATGATGGGAGAATTATCATTCTTTCCCATATTATAAGGTAGACAAACAAAGCATTAATGTAGGGGGAGTTTGAAATGAGCATGATAGGAGAATTATCATTCTTTCCCATATTATAAGTTAGTCAAACAAAGAAAGGAATCTTTATTAGCCAAGACAAATATACAAAGGAACTCATTGAAAAATATCACTTTGAGAATGCCAAACCAATTGGTACTCCTATGTACATTAGAACTAAACTTAATAAAGATGTAGAAGGCAAAGCTACAGGTGAGACAAAGTATAAAGGAATGATTGGATCACTATTATATCATACAAGCTCAAGACTAGACATTATGTTTAGTGTATGTCTTTTTGCACATTTTCAACTAAATCAAAAAGAAAGCCACCTTTAAGCAGTTAAAAGAATCTTTTAGACTATGGTATCTAAAAACTGATTCATTTTACATAGTAGGCTATTGTGATGCAGATTATATAGGTGATAAAGTCGATCGAAAAAGCACAAGTGGTCACTTCCAATTTCTTAGAGGATGTCTAGTAAGTTGATCCTAGAAGAAGCAAAATTGCATAGCGCTTTCGATGAATGAAGCGGATTATATAGCAACTGCCAGCTGTTCTGCTCAAATCTTATGGATGAAGCATCAATTATAGGTTTTTTTCTCCAAATATTTCTTATATTCCTATATTATGTGATAATACGAATGTTATAAATCTTTCTAAAATCCCTGTGCATCATTCTAGGACTAAGCATATAGAAATCAAACATCATTTTCTTAGAGATCATGTTTTAGAAGGAACCATTGATATTTTGCATGTTACTATTGAGAATCAAGTAGTTGACATTTTAACCAAGGCACTCTCTGAAGATAGATTTTGCGTGTTAAGAAAAGATCTTGGAATGTGCAAACTCTCTAATATTATTTTTACATGAATATTCTTTGTTACTTGTCTTTGCATTTCGTTTAGCAAGATCCTTATATTCTAATCCCTTCGAAACTCTCTCTTAGTTTAGTAGGCCCCTTCTAGTTTAGAAGGCCCCTTTGTTTTAAAAGGCTCCTCTCAATTTAATAGAACAAGATCAAGCAAGTACTAAAAAGGTAATTTCCTTTGTCTTATCATTACAACATTTAAAGACAAGAGCAAAGGTCTAAAAAAAGGGTGGTACAAATTTGTCAAAAGACACACAAACGATCAAATTTCCTATATTGGAGTACGATCATTCATCTTCACACGAGATCAGCGCTCAAGAAACACCTAATATACTAGAAACATACTTCTCTCCTCTACTCACCCTTATTGTTCTTCGAAGCACCGCTCTTGACTATCTGCATTCGAACTTTCTGTTTTCATCTCAAATCTTCTAAACCTCATCCATCTCTCTTATAATGACATGAACTGTAAGAACCCGAGTTCCAAAACTTACTGAGGGTTAGAATCTTAGACTATTGAGTCATATCATTTGAGAATTTATGAAATGCATTTCATTCACATGCATAATATTCGCATAAACACATGAATCATGATTTAATAAACATTGCCAAGATTGTATGTGCACTCAATTGACATATTTCGAGGTATGAAAGGTTTAAAATGATCATGATGTGAATTGTGTATTGCTTATGTCTTGAATTTTAGTTTGGTGGATTATAATTAGTAAATTTGGAATTAATTGTTACAGTTGGAAAATTGATGAATTACAATGTACATTTAGTTTAGGAAAAATGTCAAATTGACATATGAAAATTTAGGATGACTAAGCCTATGAAACAAATTACATATGGAAGTAGAATTGAGTGATATTTGGCATAAATAATTGAGTGAAAAATGGCTTAGAGGTTGAGTGACAAATGGCCTAGCATAATTGTGACATTTGGTAGCTTGTAGAGAGAATAAATGGAATGCATGCATAGGAAAAATTTCATCATGAAATGGTGACACCTAGCACCTAATGAGTTAAGCTAATCCAGAAGTTGTCCCGCTATTTTCATTCTGCTCCTCTCTTCCCTTTCATCACCAAACTATCCACCCTTCTGTAGCTCTAAAATTTTTCTTATATTTTTTTCATCGCCACTCCAAAATCTTGACAAGATTCTGCATCAAGAAAGGTATATGTTGTTGTCTTTCATCTTGTTGTTTTCTTATTGCTGAAAACCATCCAATTTCCACCTTGTATTTGAGATGATATATAAAGTAAAGTAGACTTAATGAATTGAGGTAGAACTTGATCTAAACAAGTAAGTAAAGTGCTAATATTTATGGCATGTTGTAATAGAAAGTTTATGATGATTGAATTAGGATGGATAACATGTAGTGTTGATAATGAAGTGTTCTAGAAAAATGATACATAAATTGGATACTTTTTTGTTTTGGTTTTGAAGCATGAGAACCATATATTATAGGTTGCTATATGGATGATTTAGATTGATATTTGAAGTTTAAATGAAGGTGAATTTATTCTAAAGAAAGGTTCTAGTGAAGTGTTCTTGAATTTGAAAAAAAACTAGGACTACATATATGATGAGATTGTTGGATCGGAAAAAGAAAGCATGCCATATTTAGAGAATCGGTAGATTTCAAAACTTTTTAAAAATCTTATTTGTAGTAGAAGCAATATATATCCAAATCATCATGCCAATCTATACAGGATATGGTATAAGGATAATAATAGACATGAATAAGATGAAGAGTATTACCGAGTCCTTTACTACAGCTTTAATTCCTTGCTGCGCTATCCTCTCCTTCTTCTTATGTCCAAAGCCTTTACTTTGTCAATCTATCTTCTCCTTGTCATTGTATCCTTAACCAATTTGATTTACCTCTTATTCTCCTAGGACAACTTCGTTAACAAAATCCTTTGGTGGGAAAGGAGAAGAAACACTTTGGAGGAGTATTTTCTTAGAAGAAAGAAGGAAACAACGAGATACTTCTCATACTAAGTTTCGGCTATGCATAGGTAAGAGGAGAGAGTTGGTCAAAAACAATGCAAGAAGCCTTTTCTTACACTCCTAATTTCGGTTATGCATGATAAGAGAGAAGAGGGAAGCATCCAATGCATCACACCTTTCTTTAATCAAACATAAAGAAGCTATTAAATGAGACTCTTCTCATTTGTTTTAAGA
>JANSVA010000006.1:10570014-10600448 GCA_025504915.1 Erythroxylum reticulatum
ACTTAATAGTTTTTGAAAAAGTTATTTTTCAAAGAAATTTGAAAGGGGATTGTATTCAAGTAAAAGAATACACAATTCAACCCCCCTTTTATGCATTTTGTCTATTGAACGTAAAGTCTATATTAAAGCGTGATTTACGTCAGATGATCCACTTAGAAGTCAATATCTTAAGCTTGAATATCTGCCTTGATATCTACATGATCTATGCCTTTAAAACATGCCAGAGAACTTCTCTATGGAAAAAGCTCACTAATATTCATCTAGGCATCAACACTATATGGATTTTGCTATGTGACTTTAATTCAACAATCCATCTAAATGAGGTAAAAGGTAATCATTCCAGTAAGCTTTTATGTGAGGACTTAAAGAATTGCATAAATTCTATTAAGTTTTTAGACCTCCTTAAAGGAGCAAATTTCTACATCTAATTATTTATGGATCCAAATTTTTCCTAACTCTTATGCTTATTTTCCCAATCCTAGCATCTTTGATTATTCTCTCATTTTGATTTATTCAGATTTATTAGAGCCCCAACTTAGGCTTCCTTTTGAACTTAATAACTACTTGATGACTATCCCTATTTTCAAAGATTCCATTAAGAAAGGTGTGAGATCCTTCTCTAAAGGATCCAAGTAGTATCAACATTCTAAGAAGCTTAGCTGCATTCGAGAAGAAATCAAAGCCTTTTAAAAAGAAAATGTTGGTAATCTACATCATTTGTTAAATATTGCCAAGGAAAGCCTTCAAAAGGCTCAAAATGAGTTATATATAAACCCTACGGACCCCTCCCTTGAAGAAGCTAAAAAGTAAGCTTCATCTAATTTCATTTAGGTTGCTAAGTTTGATCACTCTTTATGGGTACAGATATCTAGGATCATATGGTTGCAAGACGGAGATAGAAATACATCCTTATTCCATATAGATGTTTTGGATAGAAAGGCTTCTAACTGAATAGTATCTTTGGAATCTAATGGCTCACAATTTCACATTTAGGTTGAATTCACCTCTGAAGCTGTAAAGCATTTCAATCATTTTCCTAGAAATAACTCATTAGTAATATCTTCACCTAGACTTATTAAACAAATCATTCAATAAAAACTAAGTTAAGTAGATGCTCTTTCTCTCCCTATAGCTTCATATGAAATTAAGAAAGCCATCAAATCTCTAGCTCAATGTAAAGCTCATGGTATCCTATTTTTCTTTAAAATCTAGAGTATTTTGAAGGAAACACTAATTGAAGCAGTCTAATAATTCTTTAATAATAAGATACTTCTCAAAGAACTAAATAGGACTTTCATCACTTTGATTCCAAAATGTAAAGACCATAAGTCCCTAAGAGACTTTAGACAAATATCCTATTATTCATAATGTGTTTATATCCCTAGGAGACATATAGGTGATAATATTACAGCAGCTCAAAGGTTATTCAAGCAATACAATAGAATAAATAGTAGCAAGAATTATGCTCTCAAAATTGATTTTTAGAAGGCTTATCATTATGTTGATTGGAATTTCATCCTCGACACATTAAAGGCCTTTGGCTTCCCAGTATCTTCATTGATTGGATATCTCAGTGTATCTCTTTATTTTTTATAAAGTCTTGGTTAATGTCCAAGCATCTACTCCTATTTAAGTAGCTAAAGGCATCGAGCAAGGAGACCCTATATCCTTTTACCGATTTGTCTTAGTTTTTGAAATTCTAACTATATTGCTTAAAAGAGTTACCTCTATAGTTACAAGTTTCATATGAAATGAAAAAGGTTCAACCTAGTGATTCTTATTTTTCCAAAGCTAGTATCAAATATGTTTCCATCATCTCTAATACAAAATGTTTAAAACTTTCTAGTTTGACTGTGACATCTGTTCCTATTCTAAGGGGGTAGAACCTTAGATTTCTGTAATTGAGAAATAGCAATAAGAGATTAGAAAAATGCATTTCATGCTCATGCATAATGTTAGCATACACACACATGAATTTGATTATTTCCCACATTACCATGAATTTTCCATGCACTCATTTAACTTTCCAAGTATAAATGATTGTTCAAATCGATTATAATGTGAATTATAGATTATGTGTCTTAAGAATTGATTTGGAGAGTATATTTATTGACTCAAACTAGTTTGACTGTGACATCATGTTCCCATACTAAGGGGGTAGAACCCTATATTTCTGTAATTAAGAAATATCAATGAGAGATTAGAAAAATGTATTTCATGCTCATGCATAATGTTAGCATACACGCACATGAATTTGATTATTGCACACATTATTATGAATTGCCCATACACTCATTTAACTTTCCAGGTATAAATGATTGTTTAATTTGATTATAATATGAATTATGGATTATGTGTCTTAAGAATTAATTTGGGGAGTATATTTATTGACTCAAAAATTTTGGTAAAAATTTGGGAAAATTATGAAATTTTAAGGGTATATTGGACTAAGAAAAATGTCAATTTACAGAATAGTTGATAAATATTGGTGGAAATAAATGTCAAATGGCATTATAAATTTTAATACTCGACATTAAGGTTATGTCATTGAAAATTGGGAGACAATTGGAGTAGAAATTAGAGACAAAGGGACTAGTTAACAAAAGACCAAGAAAAGATTTTGAGAGAGTGACATGTTGCAAGTGATAAGTGTCACTTGCCACACCATTTCTTTTAAAGAACGAAAATCACTATATGGGCTTTCACTTGTCCATTTATGAAACAAATTTCTTCTCTCCATCTTCTTCTTCCTTTTCTTCATCTTTCTCTTCTTCGCTCACGAAACTCACTCTCACCATACTGATTTTTGGTCCAGCTCTTTCACCTTATTTCTCCAAGATTTGTTGTCTTCTCCACTTTGTCACTAAAGACCCAACCTATTCCACCTTAAAAAGTTGATGATCATATATGTTGGAGGAGCTAGGTTTTTATGGTGGTTGAAGAAGCTTTGGGTAAATCAAGTAAGTATAAGCATCACCTTCTTGAATTAATGAATGAAACATGTTTTGATGATAGTTAAGAGTTAAATGATCATAAAATGAGGATGGGTTCTTGCTAAAACGTGGATGAGAAATGGGGATAGATTCATGTCTTGCTTTTGTGTTTTGATGGGTAATAAATTATGAAATGATATCATGTTGTATTAAATTGAGTAAATGGTGTTCAAAGGGTACTGGAAAAATGTTAGCTGTAACATTTTCCATTGATTATGCATCTATAATTTAGCCATAACTTGTTATGTAGATATCCAAATAAGGTGATTTTTAATTTGCATTAAATTAGAGACATATGGATACATTTTTCATGAACACGTCTAATTTAAAGAGTTTCAAATTTTGGCCTGAAGTTGAGCACTAGGTGTAGGAAAAAGTGCCAAAAAAAATTGGATACATAATGGGGTTTTGTTATGTTTTTTGGATGAATTAATATGAATATCTTTGGGTGTTTAATGATGAAATAAAATGATTCTAGAGCTAAAGAAAGGGAGTAATGTGGTATCTTGAAATAGGAAGAATTAAGGTGATAGTTAGAAGTGAAATGAAAGTGAAAATGAAGTTGAATATTTGTAGGATGTTGATGATGAATGTGTATATATGTGAATGTTCTGTTACTAGTGTTCATGATCAATCGTATAATATCATTTGTTTATGGATGATATTGAGTTAAATTGGAGTTAGAATGATGCGAGAATGAGGATTGATTAAATTAGAAATGATAGACGAGCTTAAGGTAGTGAATGTAGTAAGTAAAGAGTTAGAGTTTGGAAAATGTGGATGCACTTGGATATACTTTAGGGAAAGAGGCATAAATTTTCTGTAGAAATTAGATTAAGGTAATTTAGGTATGCTTTTAAATAGGACTTCAAGATCTACAACTTCTATGAAGACCCTAAGAAGAGATTTTGATGTCTAGAGCGTCAAAATTTCAAGTTTCTATAAGAGACCCATAAAGGTCCGTTTAACGGACATAGATGTCCACCTAATGGACATTCACCGGTTATTTGGTGAATCTTAAGGCTTAAATGGGACTTGGAATGAACCTAGAATGATGCCTTTATTAAGTGACTAATGTGTGATATCTTTGAAGTGATAATTGGTGTTATAACTTAATGAATGAATGGTTGATATCAAAGTACCAAAGACATAAGTGTAATGAGAATGAAGATGTGTATATGATCATAGTTATGATCCAAAGGAGTTGAGTAATATGTATTAAGTAAATTTGAATAAGAATTAAGTATTATGAGAGCACTTAATGTTGGAAAAGAAATGACGAGAAACTAGATTATGATATTAGAAGAACTAAGTGTTCTTGAGGTGTAAGCTTAAGAATAAGCTAGACACATATAAAGGGCAAAGATTGAATGGTGAACTTAGAATGATCATGTACAAACGAAGTGTAAACCTAAGTTTAGTTAGACATATATGAATTATGAAATGAGAATGAGTATAAGATGTGAATTTAGATAATATCCCCAAGATTGTCATTGACCATGCATTATACACAACACACACATATATATGTATGTGATTGAGTGTTCATAAGATTGTGCAATAAATAATGTGTGTAAATGTGTATCATATGATGTTGATACATAGGATATAACATCCATATCTAGACGTTTCCGAATCATGGAAGTTAATGCTAATCTGGAGCGTACTGTGAGTCGACTAGATGGTCTTACTTACCGATTGTTCTAT
This sequence comes from Erythroxylum reticulatum, assembly GCA_025504915.1. Taxonomy (NCBI): domain Eukaryota; kingdom Viridiplantae; phylum Streptophyta; class Magnoliopsida; order Malpighiales; family Erythroxylaceae; genus Erythroxylum; species Erythroxylum reticulatum. The sequence goes on from JANSVA010000006.1 coordinate 10,574,715, forward strand.
TTGTATTATGTATTGAATGATTTTGCAATGTGAATGTGATTGTTCTGATTTTCAGACATTGAATGTCCAAGGAGTTTGATAAATGTGAGAACATTGAAGTACTCCTTGTATGTGAATTTGATGAAATATGTGATACATGACTTGATTGCTAAATGTCGGACCTAGTTCTGAATGAAAATATGAATATGCATATGAATGAAAAAGTGATTCTCAACTTAAATGTTGAATGTCGGACTAAAGTCCAATGATATGTGAAAGTGACTAATTGATCATATGTGATTGATGCATTCCATTACATGAATACATGAAAGATAAAGGCATTTGTGGCCGAAGTTGCCAGTGAAAAAGAGCTTAAAGCTCATACTGTGATCAGAGCCTCAGGCTCAGTTACGAATGTACCTAGTATCCATTAAGGGATATGGGACATTATCTGATATAGCCCAGTACCCACAAGAGATATGGGCCAGTAAAAAGGCACTCGTCCATAACAATAATAAAAGAAAGTGAGTCTCATGAGCACTACATATGCATGTGATAGTTATGATTTAAACAGCTAACTGATTCTTGAATGTGATATATGTTGAATGTAAAATGTGAAATGAATGCTCAAGTGATATGTGATGATTCATGATTATTAATTAAATGATGTGAATTATATGATTATATGAATTGTATGTCTTATGTGATCAAGTGAGCGATCGAGGATGGTCACTCATTGAGTTTGAAAAACTCACCTAAAATTTGCAATATTTTTCAAGCTCAGAAGAGTACCTCGTTAAGAAAACGGGAGTATACCCACTGCATTCAAGTAGGAGATAGAAGTCGGGATTAGTTCGCATCTGTAGCACTTTTATTTCTTATTTCTGTATCAAATTGTGTTTTCCATAATAATTGTATCATTTGTATTTAAATAATTCTGTTTTGTAGTAACTTTCCAAATTGGAAATGTTTGAAAATGAATTTGAAGTGTAATAATATTATGTTTAAAAGTGTTTTTGTCTCTATAATGGGCCTAAGTGGCTAGTGAAATTCTAATGAGATGTATAATAATTATAATGTTGCGATTGAAATTGTTTCTAAATGAAAGTAGGCCCGATTTGATTATTGATTTCTATATACACGTACCTTGTTTTGAAATTTTTTTAATGAGTTTGACTGACTGACTATTCTAGTATGCCAGCCTCATGTTACATACTCGGATATCACTCCAGATGTAAGGTAAATGTTTTGCGAGAGTGGGGAGCTACAATGATCATTAATTTTGATAAGTCCAGCATGTTTACTTCTGCAAGTGCCTCCTACTTGGCTTTAATATTCACTAACATGCTATTGTGCCTCCTATATACTTTTTCCCATAGTAGTTATTAAAGAGCCAGCAAAACTATTCAGGAATTTTCTATAAAAAGGAAATGGTGGTGGAAGTTATGAAGTTAAAAGGTCTAAAGTTTGCATACCCAGGAAATGTGGTGGACCAAGCATTCTTCCAATCAAAATCATTTGCTTTGTTTTATTCACAAAGAGTATTTAAAGACTACTTATGGGGAAATTTTCCTTATGGGTGAAATGGATTCACACTTACTACAACAAAGGTCATTGTTTACGAAATGTTAAGATACCTATCTACTAACTCATCATTACTATTTAACCATTTGCTCAGACTCAAAGGAACCATTAGGAACTCTTGCAAGTACAAAGTTAATAATGGTAAATCCACCTTCTTTTGGCATGATCATTAGACTCCCTTTGGCACTCTTGCCTCTATTTTGGATCCTACTTCCTTTCTTAACACTCTTCACCTTAACGTCACTGTGGCTAATGATTTAGCTTAGGCTAAATGGCTTTCTATTACTTATCATCTTCTGTTTTGACAACCTTCCTCTTAACTTGTCCAAACATGATGAAATCAACTAGTTTCTTACAACTTCAGGTGCATTCTATAATCCTTCATAATGGTATAAACTATTTTTTGGCATAAAATCATATGGTATAAGCATAATTCTCCCATCACTTCGATCATTTCCTTGCTAGCAATCATAAATTAGCTTCCCACAATTGATATAATAGCGTAGTTCTCAACCTTACCCAATTTGTGCATTTTATGTAAATATTATTACAAAAATATACAACATATCTTTTTTCAATGCCAATTTAGTTATTACATTTGGAAGTTAATCATTTAGCTATGCCATATAGACACTCCTCCTTACTCTTGGCTTGAGATTATGAAATGTTTTAGTGAGCTTCAACTGATACATGAAGGAGTTAAAAGAAGAGACTGAAAAAAGAAAACTACTAATATTGAAGGACTAAAAAAAAAGTTGAGGTATTAAAATAGGACATTATTTGTAATTAGAGGAGTAAAAATGTTGTTATGCCTCAATTAATTAGCAACTTATATTATTATATTTTTACATTTTAAAATTAATGATGTGATAACCACTATTTTTTACTTCTATTATCTTTTAAAAGAATGAGATGAAAAATATCTTAATCCATATAATATACGAGAGTAAGGTCAATTATGTATGTTCTATTTTCTTCTTCTTTGAAATGTAATGAATGATTATGAAGAATTTATATAGGAAAATTATAAAACAATGTAACATGATAAAATAAAGTATAGAAAGAGAGACAAAATCAAGTTACAGTAGTCAATAAAATAACCATTAGCTCACATTCACTTCTCATGCTCCACATTGCAATTCACTATCTTTTTCTTTCAGTGGATGAAAAGAAACCCTCCATATAATATCTTCTTTACCATAGATTAATAGGAACCTTTACCATCATCTTACTTTTTCATGGGTGAAGAGAAACCCTCTACAAAACTTGTTCAATTTTAATAATTACAATATGTATCCGGGCAATTTTACTAATTGCTACACTAATACAATCATATATAACTACTTCCCTTTCTTGCTTACATAAATGAAATAAAGTTCAATCTATGTTATGAAATTCACACATTTACTTAAATGCCTTCTCTAGCATCTCAAGGGTCTTAATAACACTATAATATGTCAAAAGTTCTTCTTATTACTCATATATAGTCTATTTATACTAAAAAAAAATCCCAAAACAATCATTATAAACAAAAACTATAAATTATAATGGCTAGTTTCAATATCATTAGTTGACCACTTTGCTATATTGGTTAATTAATACACCATACTGGTAAACTAGTATGGTCTTACAAATTCTTGATATAAAATTTAACTTTCTTATAGAGACACTAGTCAACTAGTATACTACACAGACTGGCTTGTATGACACATTGGTAGCCCAATATGATAAGTTGGTCAACCAATGTATACTGAGTATACCTAATGTTATCTTTAAATTCTAGCATTAGTCACCCAAGTCACTATATTAGTTGACCAAACTTCCTGAAACAATTTTTTCAAAACTTCTCTAGTTTTCTTAAAGATCAAAACATAATCTTTTGATAAAAGCTTGATTCCAAACTATTTTGGAAGTTCACCAAAACTATATTTTACATTAAGAGAACTTTCTTTGAAACAAATTTACTTTTGATTATGAAAAATTATATGTAATATGTCTAAAGTATAAATCAATATGTAATGAATGATTCCCTAATTCATTTAAATGACCAAGATAAGGTTATAATGAATGTTACACATATTGATTTCACTATTTCTTATTCTTGATACACTTGACTTGAATTGCCTAAAAGCTCTTCTAAATTGCATTTGATACTCCAATTTGTTTATTTTAATCCTTTGATCAATTTTTTTTCTATTAAACTTCATCTTTGACTTTTTGCGTGAATCATTGACAACTAACTTAGTAGCATCACCAAATATAAAATATGGCTTAAATTTATAGGACCCCTAATGGTTTAGGCCTTTTTCAAATCACCTCTTGAGTTTTATAAACTATAAATCATCCCTTATATTCTTGTTTAAAATGTGACTCATATGGTTAACCTCCTACTAAAGTATAGTCTAATTGGATTGTTTCTATAACTTGATGTTGTTTAAATGCCTAACCATATATGTATATTCAAAATAATGCATAGTTCATTCTTAACCCTCAACTTAAGTTCGTTGGTTGAATGATGCCAACATTTGATGATGTTATGCACAAAAATTCAGTTTATACACTTCAAAATCAATTTTTATGATCAATTTGTATAAACTAGAATTAGATAGCATTTCAAATTTAAAAGATCACATTCTATACTTTTATATTAGGCTTGACTCATTTAATTTTGGAGGACCTTTTCCAATCAGAAAATCTCAAGATGTTGTTATTGGTGCTATTGTATATAAGTTAAACAATTATTTATATCCTTTAATAATAACACACAAGAATATTAATGTTTTAATCTTATGCATATATTGCAAAAGCATTCTTTTTTAGGATATTTTCTTTAAATTTTATGTGTGTTGTAAATAAGCTATTAAAGATCAAATCAACATAGCTATTTAAGAAGCCCCGTAGTTAGCTTATTATGTTTTTATTCCCCTTATTTCATTCCTTTGTAGCATGAAAAATATGATGGCTTACCTATACGACGTAGAAATGTTTATTTCATACTTTAACATAACAATATGAATACATTTTGTGATAGCTAAAAATCTTTTGATCTATGAACCCATCTATATCAAAAATAAAAAGTGTGAGAAATGTGAATATGGATATTTCAATAATGGATTGGAGGCTTATTTGCAAACTTCTTAGACAATAAACAATGTGTTCATGCATATTGTAATTATGTCCAAAATATAGGGTAAAGTCTATGGATATTTCATTTAAAATTAATAAAAGAGCATTATAAGAAACTAATAAATATTTTTTTGTTTATTATAGGGAAAAGAATGTTGCAATTTTTTCAACTGGTATGACAAAAAGTTCACTAAAAAAAATGTAGATATCATAAATGGTTTAAGAGAAAAGAACATGCTAATGATTTGCAATGAACATAAGGGGGATGATAGTAAACTTACTTGGGTATAAGTTTTAATGATCATGTCTTAGATTATTCTTAGTCTTGTCATTGATATTTGTATGTATAAGCAATAGGATTAAGTTAAAGCTTTACACCTATATAATAAACCTTAAAATAGTATCTACAAATGTATCTATATGATTATTTGCAATGGATTGTAAAAGTAAGGACAATATTTATTAAATTAATGGAAATAAAATGAAACTTTATTTAATGCATTTATGTTTGAAAATGGGATAAAAATAGATAGTATTATGTAAAAGCATATGGCTCTAAACATATTAGACAAATAAAAGACAATGCTTATGTGTTTGGAGAAATGGGAGAAAACTAAACACTACACATGTGAATGTCCAAAAAGAAATCACTATAAAAGATATTTAATACTCCTCATAGGCCATCAAAATATCACCACTGCATTAAAAAGATAATCCATATTGAACATGGAATTGTATAAAAGGTCATTAAAAAATATAAAAGTGAGTCAATACTTCATATAAGGTTCTAAATATATACACATAATTCAGTCCAAAGATCAATAATATATACAAAAGTTAGTCATCCCTTGATAGTTGTAGGTTACATAATGTTTTATTAGGCATTTTAGTATGTTTTTAGTTGTTAATTAGTTGATTCATGCATGTTTAGGTTTAGAATTGTGTTAGTTCATTAGATATTTGTATTTTGAGTGTTATGTGGGTTAGAGCATATGCCATTGAGTTTTGATTTTGCATGTTTGACGTTCTTTGAAGTTTATTAGTGTTTAAGATTAGATATAGAAGAATGGAGAAGATTTGGAGGAAGCCTGACGAAGGACCCACAGAAGTTGATTTTAGTAGGCCACGATTATGGCCTGTATGATGACAGATAGAGACCAGCCTCCTGAACTTAATTTTTGCGAGTTATTTCAAACTTTTGGGCTCGAGTAAAACCTAGTTTTTATCCCAACTAGTAAAGGACTATATAAGAGAAGAGAAATAACCTAAATGTGGAAGCCTCAATTTGCCACTTTAGGAAAGAACATAAGGAAGCGGGAAAAAAGAGATAAGGGAAGAGGAGCATCTACAGCTGCTGTCTAGCCACTCCAACCCAGCCATTTCAAGTTCTTTTCAACTTTCTATTATTTATTTACTTCATCTTGATGTACAAATTGGGTATGAGAATGTTGAACATATTGTTAATGATGATGTAATTTCATTTTAGGATTGCATATTGAATCATTTTGTGACTTATTTGCTTTTGATGTTAATGAAATTGTTTAGGTATTGTGATATTTTTGTTTGCATATACGTCAATAATAAATCAAGAGACTAAGTTGATAGTAATTCGATTAGGTTGGGTAACAAGAGTTAACAACCTAATAAGTCAAGTAATTATCAAATCGATAATTATGTGAAGAGAGATCTTGTGTGAGGACCCGATTGTATATTAGATTGCTTGAGTACTAATTGGAACGTGGGGTATTTTTTTAATTAAGAGATTTCAAATTCAAAATTTTGGAATCAATTAAGGATTATTAATTAGGGATAATTGATTAGATCTTGAGAGAGAGTAATCAATCCTTCAAAATTCTAGGACTGATACAAATTACTTTGAAGGTGATTAGGGTTGCAAAATAACGATAGATAAATCCCATCTTCTCATAATTCTTTGATCTTGGCTTATTGCAATATCTTAATTGTTAAGTGGTTGTGCTCCATTTTGATTTACTTGTGTTAATTTCATAATTTTATTTTCATTCAACCTTTACTTGATTGTTTAATTTTCTGTTTATCTTTATTTTCATTTAAATCACATTTTTACAACCTTAGACAAAAGTTAGGATTTGAGTAGTTCACTAATTCCTAGTGGGATCAACACCTCAGCTACTACGCATACAACTTGTGCACTTGCGGAACATTAAGGGTTTTAAAAGATTAAAACTTGCTCAACAAGTTTTTGGAACCATTATCAGGGAATCAGTTTAGGACTTTTTGAATTACTTTGTTTTAAGTAATTATTACCCTTTCTTATGATTGTGGTACCCAATCACACGAAATTAAAAACAAACAAACAAGTAAACAAACGAAGAGAGTTTAGGCATAAAGTATAAGACACATCAATTTGGACATCAGAAGGCAATAATGAGGAATCTGAAAAGTTAAATGCCAAGAACAAATAAAATGAACAATGATTAAGGAAATATATCATAGGGAGCAAAGGACCCTTGCGAACTTCAATGAGGCACAATTTGATCGGGGAAGTAATATCCTTATTGGAACACTTACAATCTGGGGTGGCAGAAGCACCCATATTTCTTTTGGTCCATAATGCAGTCAAATGGAAACTTAAGGCCTATCAAGATTTCAGCAAGATGAGTCCAGTTTATGGGATTCTAAATTGGACAAGATCATGGAAAAGCTCGTGAACATGGATGAGGCCGAAAAGAGACTAGAAGGGAAGTTTGAGTAAGTAACAGAAGATCATGCCTCTTCTATTCATGACCTAGAGTTTCAAATGAGCCAGTTTTACAAGGAATTCTATAAAAGAAGTGTGGAAAACTTTTGAGCAGTATGGAAGTAAATCCAAGAGAGCAATGTAAGGCTATCACAAGTAAGAGTGGGAAAGAGATAAAAGAACAACTAGAAAGACAAGCTAAGACCCACTTTGTGGAAGACTAAGAGAAGAAGAAAAAGGATGAAGAAAAGAATGAAAACCCTTCATACATTCCTCCTCCACCTTACGCATTGAAAATTTCATTCCCATAAAGACTTCAGAAGAATTAATTAGATGTACTATTTAAAAATTTAATGGAAAAGCTAAAGAAATGGAAAATTTATTTGTCCTTTATGGAAGTGTTCAAATGTAGGCCCATGTATGCAAAGTTCCTTAAAAAAATATTATCTGCCATGTGAACTTGAGATGATAATCAAATGGTAGCCATGACGGAAACCTCTAACTCCCTAATTATCAACCATATTCCCTCACAATTAATAGATCCAAAAAGCTTTACAATACCCTATGTATTTAGTGATTTAAAGATTTCAAAATGTTTATGCGACTGGGACACAAGTATAAACCTTATGCTTTCGTCGGTTGTTAAGAAATTGGGGCTAAGAGATGTGAAGCTAACATCTATGTGTATTTAGTTGGCAAATCAATTGATAAAGAAACTGTTAAATGGTAGAAGATGTACCTATAAAAGTGGATAAGTTTATCATTCTTGTGGATTTTGTTGTGGTAAACTTTAAAGAGGGTCAAAATTATCTGTTAGTTCTTAGTATACCATTTTTTAACACCGAAAAAGCTTTAGTAAATATCCATAAAGACAACCTCATCGTTTAGAATGGAGATGAACAAGTGAAATTCAATATGAATAAGGTATTAAATAATCCAAAGTTTGGTAGCTCATTCATGAGAATTGATGAAGTCAAATCTTTAAAGGAGTGAGAGGAAGAAGAACATATGATAGCAGAGATTCAGTTTTAAAAATATAAGGAAGTCTTTATTCAAAAAGTTGAAGAAGAAGAGAATGAAGAATAGAGGATACAGGACAGAGAGATTGAAGAAGATATGAAAGTCTCTGTTCAGGAAATGAAAGAAGAAGAGGAGTCGGGGGTGATTAAGGAAGAACAAGAATAGCTCACACTCAATTGTCAAGAAATGTTTTATGTTTTAACCCTTATCTGTTTATTTGCTTTTATGTTATTGTGTTTTACTTGTCCATTTCTATGTGTTGTTTTTTTTCTCACATTAAGGATAATGTGTTATCCAAGAGTGGGGAGGGTTGTATGCATTATATGCTTTTATTTTGAGTGCCAATTTTGCATATTATATGTTAGTTTTATTTAGGTTTGCATGATGTGACTCATGTGAATGTGTCAATGGCTAGGATTTAGCAGAATCGGTTTAGCTTTGAACATAGTCTTTTAGGTTACTAAGATTTATTAGCTTGTGAAATTAGTGTCCTAGGTTGCTTTGGTTAAATATGCATATTAATTAGGATAAGATGTTAGTTCCTTCACCCTAGGAATTTGATGCATTCATTTATAATTTTAGGTTAATCGAATAAGTAGCATCATTAGTATCTTTTAATGAGAATGATAAGCTAAAGAAATGACATAGGCAAGAAAATATGTTTACAAAACAAAAAAAGTGTGTCTTTTTGTTTAATAAATAATTATTTCGCTAGCCCCTTTTTAAACAAATCAGGTTATGAATAGAGTTAATAGCCAATTGAGAATGTGATATAGTTGAGTAATTGGGGGATATTTATCATGAATGTTTGCTTTCACGTCAAAAGGATATAATGACATTCCAACCAAGCCACATAAGAAAAACATGATCTAGTTAAGTAACCGGGAGACATTCATTACAAATGTTTGCCTTTGCGTCAAAAGGCTAAGTTCATTTTAATAAAAATTAACAAAATAGTGCATTGTTTAATAAATCCTACCAATCTTTATAAATAGCATGACTTCTTACGAAAAGCTACTTAAAGATAGTTACAATTTTGATTGACTAACTAATTATCAATGTGCGTGTGTGAGTGATAGGAGTGAATGAATTTGAAATTAATTCTTGATTAGTATTTATATTTAATGCGAAGTAGTTAGATAAAGATTTCATAAGTTAATAAGTTAGAACAACTTGAAGGATTGTGTTTGTAGTTAAATTTGTTTCGTGAATTTCAATATCTTTGAGACAAGTTTTAATCTATTTAAAACCCTCAATATACTGTAAGCATACAGGTCTTAGGTGTAGTATGTGAGGTGTCGATCCCGTGAGGAGTTATTGAACTAATCTAATTCTACGTTATCTAAGGCAAAAATAATTATAAAATGAAAATAAAAACTACATAGCAAAGTAAACACGTAAAGATGATTGATTAGGATTAAAATGTAAAATTAACACACAAAGAATCAAATTGAGCACCAATAAATTCAGAATGGAAATTACACAAGGAAGATTAGTCGATTATAAGAAAGGAGATTTATCTTATCATCAAATTCTAACATGATTACTTTTGAGTTAATATGATATCAATCCTAAACTTTCGAAAGGTGAATTAGTCTCTCTCAAGTTATAATCATTAAACCCTAAATTATAACCCATAATTAAATTATGGAATTTATAATCTCTCAATTAACAAAAAACCTATAAATTCAATTAGATCTTAAGCCTTCTAATAGACAACCGGGTCCTTACACGAGATTTCTCTTCATCTAAATTCCCGATTTGATTATTTGCATGATCTATTAGATTGTTTAACTCTTATTACCTAATCTAATTGTTTTTCTATCAGTTCACTCTCTCAATTTGTTATCGAAGCATGCAAATACAAAAAAAATCACAACACGTAATGTATTAACATCAAAAGTAATCATATTAATATTGACTCAAGAACAAATTCCTAAAAAAGTTTAGAATATCATCATTAAACCAAATCCATCACTATCAATTCCGTCTTATTCATCAGAAGAAAGAACAACAAAGATGCAATGAAATGTCACTTAGAAGGTTCAGAAGAGATCAGCAAGATAGCAGCATTGCAGTCCTTCTTCTCCTTCTTCATTTCTCCTCCTTCTCTCTTCTTCTTCCTCTCTCTTTGGATCTTTCTCAAAGTGGCAGCGAATGGAGCTCCCCCTAGGGTTCTCTCTCTTTCTTTATATAGCATTTTCCATTTTAGGTAAACCCTAGGGCTTTTCAGGTCCAAAAGGCCTACAATGTCCATGGATAAGTCACGTTTAGGAGGTTTTCTGCACTATCTGTCACGTAGGCCACAATCGTGGCCCAATATTTTTTCTCTCTGTCACATCGTGATAGACCCTCCATGTCTGGCCCTTGCCCCGAGTTTTCTCTGTATTATCTTCATTCTTTTATATTTGATCTGAAACACTAATAAACACGTCGAAGCACCTTAAATACATAAAATTTAAGCTCAATGGATGCTTTAACAGATAAAACACTCAATAAACAAATGTCTAACTAAATAACACAATCCTAACCTAAACATGCACTAGTCATTCAATTTAACACTAAATACATACTAAACTACCCACTAAAACATTATACAATCTACCATTATCAACATCCCTACAGTTAAACTTGCTTGTCATCAAGTAAAGAAAAAACAAGCAAAACAAAACAAACCAAACATAATTAACAACAAAACACACACATATGCAATAATGGGTCATTGGCATTAAACTTTACAAAATAAATTTAACTAAAAACATGATCCCTCAAGTTGTGAAATTTGTGTCTTAGTATTTTAGACCAAATATACATACTAATTAAGACTTTAATGTTAAACCCATTCATTCCTATCACTTCACACACACATTGATAATTACTTGGTCAATAAAAATTGTAACTATCCTTATGTAGCTTGTCATGAAAATTTGAGCTATTTATGAAGATCTGTAGGATTTATTAAACAACACACTATTTTTTTGCTTTTAATTAACATGAATCTATCCTTTTGATGTGAAGGAAAAAAAATTTTATGAATGTCCCCTGGTTACTGAATTAGCCCATGTTTTTGTTAAACAGCTTGTTTGGAATGTCATCCCCTGGTTACTGAATTAGCCCATGTTTTTGTTAAACAGCTTGTTTGGAATGTCATTATAGCCTTTTAACGCAAAGGCAAACATTTACGATGAATGTCCCCTAGCTACTCAGCTACATCACATTCTCAACTAACTATTAGCTCTATTCGTAACCCAATTTGTTTCAAAAAGGGACAACAGAATAATTATTTATTAAGCAAAATGCATACTTTTTTATTTTATTGCCTACCTCATTTCTTTAGCTAATCATTCTCATAAAAAGGTACTAACAATGCTACGTATTCAATTGAACTAAAATTATAAATGAACGTGGTAAATTTCTAGAGTGAACGAACCAACTTCGTATCCTAGTTAACATGCATATTTAATCGAAACAACCTAGAACACTAATTTCATAAGCTAATAAATCTTTGCAACCTAACAGAATATGTTCAAAACTAAATCAAGAGTGAACGAACCATCTTCTTATCCTAATTAACTTGTATATTTAACCGAAATAACCTAGAACACTAATTTTATAAGCTAATAAATCTTTACAACCTAACAGAATATGTTCAAAACTAAATCAATTCTGTTAAGTCCTAGCCATTGACATAAATCAAATCATACAATTCTAAACAAACCTAACAAAACAGCATGCAAAATTCATATTCAAATAAAAACATATAATACATACAACCCTCCCCACACTTGGACAATACATTGTGTTCAATATGAGAAGAAAAAACAATACATAAGGTGGGAATAAGAATTAATGAAACATGAGAACAATTGAAACTAACAATAAAATGAAAGAAAAAGGTTAGAGTATTAAACCATAATGGTGATTGAGGTGGTGACATCGTCGGAGGCGGCAATTGAACACCTTGATCCTTGAAATATTTGTGAATATGTTGTATGTCTCGACTTTGGCATTTTTGTTCTTTGTCCATCTCCTTCAACACCTTGGCATTTTTTGAAATGGCTTTGTTAGTGTTTGAGACAGTTTGCATTACCTTCTCCCATCGCATTTGCTCTTCCTCATTTGACTGTTTACTGGTCGAGTCCTCCTCCTATTGAGGTAATGTTGAGCTTAAATTGGCCTGTCACGTACTGGTCTTAACATGAGATTTTGCGTTGATATCTCGAAGTTCCATATTATGAGACTTCAAGATTTCAGCTCTAGTCAAGTGACAAATGTTGAGAAACTCAGGATGATAGATTAGTGCTATAGTATTCCATAATGGTCGTGACCAAGTACCCCTACCTAAATTATTGCTTCTCTTTTTTAGAGAAGAAATAATTACATTAAAAATATAGGCGGAGGTACAAACTTGGGCACTATGATCCATGCACCACAATAGAAAATATTTTTTTATTAGGCACTTTTTAGTTTAAGTTTTATCAATGACAATTTGACACGTAAATTTATGCAATAATAAGTGTTCATGGTTTCTAATAATATTATTGTGGGCATTTTTAGCATCAAAGCTCTCCAACTCAGTTAGTTCCATCCAATAATGGGTGGCACAAAAGTCATCGTGCTGTGAGTTAGGGAATCCACTGATTTCATAAAAAATGTCATAGTCTAAGCCATCTGGTTGACCCCGCAACTAAAACCATAGATCGGTAAGGTTAGTTGGCTCAAATTGAAGAGTTGTGAAGAATTATAGGGTTAATTCCTTGTAAATAGGATAATTAAATTGCAAAAATATATTCCAATGGAAGTAATGCTTAACTAGGTTGGTGGCGTCAATGTCACCTCCAAACCGGCGTCGGGAAGCTACCCTTCCTTAGGTCCCTAAAGGTTAAGAGCTTTGCCCCTTCTCTTCATTGAAACCAAGAGCTCCCAAAAAAGGTTCAAGCCCCAGCTGAATGTACCTCCAAAAACCCCCTCACAAAAACTCTTTGTCCAAATAACCACTCTCCCAGTGCCTCCATTCCTTTTTTTAAAAAAAAACACACTTCTTAAAACCCTTTCTGCATTTTTAAGTTGTCTAATGGCATTTTGCCTTTACTGCTTAGTTTCCTTTTTATTTCTATTGATGTTTTGGTGCACTTCCCATCTGCTGCGTTGCTGTTTCATGCTACTTCTTCCTTTCAACTGCACTACCATTTCATGCTTGCTTCTATCTGTCCACTTGCATTGTCATTTCCTTTTTATGCTTCCAACATTGTTTTCTTTATGTTTTGGGCTGCTATCATTTTTTTCTTCGCCTCCCAGCTAGTTGGATTGTCCATCATCCTTTAAATTCAAATTGTTGCATGAAACATGCACAACTTTCTACTTCCTTATTTTTCTAGCCGCATGTTATGAACAACTTTAATTTTTCTTCTTTGATTTTTCATTTTTGTTCTCTTTTAATTTTCTTCTTCTTGCTCCATGAATACAAGTGAGTATTAGTCTTCAGAAAATTCTCAAATATTATACTTTCAACTCACTTTATCTCCTTTATTTTCGAATTATGCCTAAAACCATATATAAGTAAAAGTGAGTGTTTTAAGCAATTTCATATCATTAATTGCTAAGTTTTATGAAATAATTATACAATCAGTTAAGCACATGTCAATTTCCCCCATACTTAACTTTTGGTCGTTCTCGGGCAAAACATCAAAATTAAGCTTATAGACCCAAAAACATTTACTTATCTCTAATATTTCGTAAGAATACATAATCATAAACAAAGATGAATAACTTTTAAAAATCATAACAAGAACTCAAGAATCCAAGCTTTTACTCGTAATAAATCAACATTCAATACCTTTAAAAACCGAGCAACCTAATGGTATAATTGTGTTTAATAAGATATGTTCATGGGTGCACTCAAATACCATTTATAATCAAGAAATTCCACAACTTTGTATATCATTTCATTTCTCCACCACTAAGGTTCACATGAAAAATCATGGTCAAAGGAAATTTCAAGATTGTAATGTGGGAAAGGGTAAGGTGAGATGTATTTGGGTTAAGTAGCATGGAATTCATTAAAGCTAGTGAAACAAAAGTAACACTCAATGTGACATCAAGTGCGAAACCAACATTCAATCATAATTGTGTACATCAACTATGATGAATGGAAAACTGATGTTTCATAATTGAAACTCGAGATTTCACACACAAACCACATGAAGCATATATCACTCATAAAAACTGATCATAAATTTTTTTTTTGTCACCATAGGGAATGATCCTTAAAAACTACATCTCCCTCATTCAGATTATGCTCAAGTAACCTGCTCAACACAAATTTAAGAGGAGACATTAATCATAAACAACTTTTCAACAAATATGCACTTCCTCCTTGATACATTTATTTGAACTTTTTCTTTTCTTTCTCTTTTTCTTTTTCTTTTTTTTCTTTTTATTTCTTTTTCTTTTTCTTTTATGTTTTTCTTTCTTTTCTTTTCTTCTTTTTTCCCATATAAACATTGAAAGAAACTACATCAACATAGGAATTTCAAGGATAAGACATAGAATAGCATCCTAAAATTATAACCAACCCACACATTTGTACACCCGACACTCATATTTTTGTATATCCACAAACTCAACAATCAACAAATGCCTCACTAGCTTGAAGGCTTCGGTGAGATATTTGGTTAGGTTTAAAGCATGTAATGTGGTTAATATAAAAAGAAAGGCTAATAAACCTCAAGGGGACTTACTAAAAGGAAAATCATATAATAGGTAAGCTATTTGGCTAATGTAGTTCGAAAAAATAAAGAATGCCTCATCATTTTCATGTTAATGCATGTGATAAAATTGTGGTCTCGAGTAGAACATCAAAGCAAAATAAAGATATACGTGTCATGAAGGTCACACATTATCAAGGGACAATGAGACTGATATGTATGTGTCAGTCTATTAATGCTCAAAATCTCATTGACTTTATCTACCATTATTCACTATTCTTCTAAAGATATTGCATGTTGACTAATCACAAGAGTAAATGGGCATGCTAAAGTTGCTATAAAATTCTTTAGTCAACTCATTCAATAATCATAACTATATAGTCCTAGAAGCAATAGAAAAGAGAAATTGTTTTTTGTTTTTTGTACTCCTTATCTCATTTTGATTGAAAACTTAAAACAAGTAAGAAACAAACCAACATAGAAACATGCATGCTTATCCTAACTAGTGAAAAAATGTAAAGGAAATGAAATTTTCTTCCCTTAGGATGCCTCCCAAGAAGCGCCTTTTTTTGTGTCACTGGATCGACTCTATGTTTTCTCCTCACATGACAAAATTATGATCTTCAAGTAGTACATGTGGCTCCTCCACATGAGGTTGTTTAGGATAGGGCCTCAGTTGATCATTCCTATTCAAAATCTTCCCTATCTTTAGAATCTTAATCTCTACTAAGCCCATGCTCGCAGGAAATATTTTGAATGACTCTTCATCGTTTTCTTCCTTATTTAATTCCTCCAATCTTCTATGTAAAGGTGAAGAGTTAGTTTGAAAAACAATTATGGACTCAGTATTCACCTATGAGTTAAAAGATATATCATATTCTACTTCGAGCTCCTCCTCAACTTCTTCTTCATAAGCAATTTCTTGAGTATTGTCCTCAAAATTCTCAAACTCTTCATCACTCGATAAGGTTTCCACACTAACGTCCATTGGTACACCTTAGGTTGATATGGATGCTCCTCTTCACCTTATAGTTCCAGATGATTGATATCTCCCTATCGAGGCAATGCATCTTGCTACAAACATTTAACATCTTGCTGAAGTCGCAAAGTGTTAACTGTGACATCATCAACTAATTCTTCTAAGGATGTATTTGAGTTTTGTTGGCTCTCCTTATTTTGTAAACTAGACCAAAATTTCCTTTCATCCTACTAGAATTATTGGATATCCTATTAGCTATGTTGTATATTCTGTTGAATTTGTTGCATATTCCATTGAAACTATTGCATATTCTGCTGAATTTGAAGATTGTTAGTAGTCTTAACATTAAGTATATCTTTCAAAGATATACCTAAATCTTGTTGACTTTCCATATTTTGGACATTAGACCTTGTATCATCCAAAAATTGGCATCCATTATACTAGAATTTTAGGGTATTCTGTTGAAATTATTGCATACTCTCTTGAAGCTACATCATACCCTGTTGAAATTGAAGATTGTTAACATTGCGGGTCTTGATATAGTAGTCCAAAGATGTACTTGAATCATGATTTGAAACTTCTAGTATGTACGGGAATTATTGTGTATTTTGCAAACTATCATGGAAGCAATTCCATTTATTGTCTCATCCATAACTAAAGCTAGGTTGATTAATCCAACCTTGGTTATAGGATTGAGAATAAGAGTTATAAAAGAAATTACTTCCGTCTATATCAAAATTTTCTTTTTTTTTCCCAAACATGAAATAGAAAATGAAAAGATTAGGAAATCGTTGAAAATAAACTAATTCAAACAAATATATATAAAAACAACAATTAAAATCACAAATAAAAACTAAACACTGCACTCCCAAGCAACGACGCCAAAATTAATATTGCGTCGTAATGCTAGTCAAAATAAACTACACCTACTACTGTAGCAGTGGTGAGTCTAGGTTGATCCCACAAAGAGTGTGTGTAAAGTTATTGAAATGAAAATAAATGGTATTTAGGTTTAGAGGGTTTTGGTTTTAAAAACAAGAAAATAAAATAAAGCTAAACTAACTAACAAAAGCAATTTAAAGAAAACATGTAGAAAATGATTAAAGTGGGGAATTTGATAGGGACTTGGTCTTTTAGTTCAATATCAGCCTACACTCTAATTAAAAATATTTCAATGATTTGTTATTCTCAATCCTATCTTAGCAAATATTAATCATGGGTTAATAGTTAACCCAAGTTTTTCCTTAGGTAGTCTTTAATCAAGATACAATCATTAATTAAACCTAATCACCGAATAACCTAGGATACGATCTCTAGATTTAATTGGGTAGCAGCATTACGAATTAGGAAAATTGATTAATCAAGGTAACAACTACATACAATGCATTATTTAACCCAGATTATGTTATTCCTAATGGCTACGAACCATTATTTGCTACAATTGAGTTTCATATATAACAATTATGCATTATATTGAAATTCTAGCTATTGGTTTATAATAAAATGATCCAATGAACGCATTAAAATCATCTTTTCACAATACCCAATGGGTTCATACACAAATAATCGGACTATAATGATAAAACGATCATTCATACACAAAATCCAAATCCATATGCATATGATAACACAAATAATTTATAAAGAGAAAAAGAAAACAAGTCAATGAAAGGAATGCTTAATCGGGTTGTCGACGTCAATGTCGCCTTTGAACCGACATAAGGAAGCTACAACTATATGGTTCTCTTTGAGAGCTTTGCCCCTTCTCTTGACTAAAACCAAGAGCTCCCAAAAGATGGTTCAGGCCCCAGCCGAATGTCCCTACAGAAAGCACCTCGTAAAAACTCTCTGTCTGAAGAACCACTCTCTTACTGCGTCCATTCTTTAAAAAAAAACATTCTTTGTAACCCTTTTTGCGTTTTAAGCTATCCAATGTTGTTTTGCATTTACTGCATCGTTTCTTTTTTTTTTTGGCATTTTGGCATGTTTCCCATCTACTACACTATCATTTCATGTTGCTCCCTCCTTCCAGCTACGCTACCATTTCATGCTGCTCCTTCCTAGCTGCACTACCGTTTCATGCTTTCTTCTATCTGTCCACCTATATTGTCGTTTCCTCCTTGTGCTTCCATCATATGCTGTCATTTTCTTTCTCTTCATGTTTTGGGCTGTTATTATTTTCGTCTTCGCCTCTTAGCTGGTTAGACTGTCCATCATCTTTTAAATTCACGTTGTTGCATGAAACATGAACAACTTTCTATTTCCTTATTTTTCCAGTCGCATGCTGTGAGAAACTTTAATTCTTCTTCTTTTTGTTTTCATTTTTCTTGTCTTTTGATTTTTTCTCCCTCCATGATGACAAGTGAGTATTTTTCTTCAAAAAATGGCCCAAATATCATAATTTTGACTCACTTTAGCTCCTTTACTTCTAAATTGTGCCTAAAGCCACATAAGAGTCAAAGTGAGTATTTTAAACAATTTCATATCATTAATTGCTAGGTGTTATGAAATAATTATACAATCAATTAAGCATATGTCAACTTTGTTTAGATGAACTAACATCTTTTGTTGGACAGGTTGCAGTTGGATAGGCACAAGTGAAAGTGTGCGAGATATGTTCAAACGTAAGTCATTCAACTGATGAGTACCTAACATTACAAAAAGTAAGTATGGAGTACGTGAATGATGCAGGAGGGAACTTTCCAAACAAATACAACCCGTACTCGCAAACATATAACCCAGGCTAGAGGGATCACCCCAACTTTAGCTATAAAGGTAAGTCGCAAGGAGCACAAGGATTTCGACCAAGGCAACAAAGAGTATAGGGAGCCTCTTCTTCCAATTCAGGTAATTCTCTAGAAGAATTGGTTAAGACTTTTACTACAACAATCTCCAATTTCAACAGAGCATATAGTAGTAGCTTTAACAAGGCATATAACAGATTCAGCAGGAGACAAAAGCAAGCATATAGAATTTGGAAAATCGAATAGGTCAGATGGGGGTGAGGCTAAATCGTCTCGAATTATAAAGTGGAGGAAAGATTCCATCCTAACCCGAAGTGAATCCGAAGAATGTCAATATTATAACCATAAGGAGTGAAAAGGAGATCAAGGGTCCCACGAGAACTCCACCATGGATTACTGTTGAGAAAAAGATAGAGAAGGAATCAGGAAAGGAAGAAAATCTATCATCGAGTATGAAGGTAAATTTTGAAAGTCCCAATATTATTAAGACTAACCCTCCACCTTTTTCGATCAGGTTAATAAGACTAAACAAGGAGGAGAAGGACAAAGAGATATTGGAAACTTTTTAAAAGGTGGAAGTTAATATACCTTTGCCAGAGGCAATCAAGCAAGTACCAAGGTACTCCAAATTCCTTAAAGAATTGTGTACACATAAGAGGAAACTAAGGGGTGATGAAAAAGTAATTATGGGTGACAAGTTGTCTTCGGTATTTAGAAAGAAGATGCCACCAAAATGTCAAAATCCATGTATGTTTACCATTTCTTATAAAATTGGTAATACTGTGATCAATAAGTTATGTTGGATTTGGGTGCTTCAATTAATGTGATGCCTCATTCCATTTATGCTTCTTTGAATTTGTTTCCATTAAAAGAAATGAGTGTGAGCATACAATTGGCTTACGACACTAATACTTATTCTAATGGTATGGTTGAGGATGTTTTGGTGCAAGTGAATAAGCTAATATTTCCTGCATATTTTTATGTTGTGGATATGAATGATGACACTTCATATAATCTGATACCTATCTTTTTGGGGAGACTATTTATTAAGATGACTCAAACTAAGATAGATGTTTATGAGGGCACCCTCACGATGGGATTTGATGGGAAAGTGATTTATTTCAATATTTTTGATTCCATGAAACATCCTCCTAATAATCACTTTGTTTTTTCTATTAATGTGATTGATCCTTTGGTACAAAAAACGTTTCAATTAAATTGCGATGATCATTTGGAAACAGTCTTAACTGAGGAATTGGAAGCAGAAGCCAACATTGACTTGAAATGGAAGTGGAAATAGCTTTAGAATCATTGGAAAACTCTCCAAAAGGGTAGGATTTGGCTTTTATAAAACTATCTGAATCTTACTACAAGTTGTTACCTTATGATATGCAGGCACCAGAATTGGAATTGAAGCCACTCACTACACACCTAAAGTACACCTATTTTGGAGATAAGCAAACTCTACCAGTCATCATTTCTGTAGAGTTGACTTCAAACCAAAAGGACAGACGGGTTTGAAAGATGAGAGAGAAAAAGAAGGTCATCAGGTGGATTATTACAAATATCCAAGGGATAAGCCCATCTATTTACATACACCGCATTTTGTAGGAGGAGAATGTAAAATCCACAAGGCAAGCTCATCATAGGCTGAATCCTCCAATGATAGAAGTTATGAAGAAGCAGGTGTTGAAACTTCTCAATGTTGGGGTTATCTACCCAATCTCTGACAATAAGTGGGTAACTCCTATCCAGGTGGTTCCAAAGAAGTCTAGAATCACTGTTGTGACAAATTAAGAAGGTGAGTTAGTTCCCACCCAATTGTAAACTGGGTGGCAAGTATGTATTGACTATAGGAAATTAAATTCTATAACTCGTAAAGACCACTTTACCCTTCATTTTATTGATCAGATGCTTAAGAGATTAGCTGGCTATGATTATTATTGCTTTCTATATGGCTTTTAGGTTATCTTAGGATTCCGATCACTTTGAAAGATCAGGAGAAGATCATATTCGCATGCCTATTTGGTATCTTCATTTATTGGAGAATGCTATTTAGATTATGTAATGCACCCGCTATGTTCCTACGATGTATGGTAAGCATTTTTCTAAGTATGTTAAGAAGATTATTGAGGTATTCGTGGATGATTTTATTGTACATGGATCTTCTTCTGATGAATGTCTTAAGAATCTTGCTATGATTTTGGAATGATGCATAAAAACTAACCTTGTTTTAAATTAGAAGAAATGTCATTTTATGGTGGATCAAGGTATAGTTTTAGGCCATGTTATGTCTACTAGGGATATTAAGATAGACAAATCTAAGGTTGATCTTATTTCTTTTTTACCTCACCCCTTTATTGTAAGGGAAGTGCATTCTTTTCTTGGTTTATGTAGGTTTTTATTAAAGGTTCACTAAGGACTTCTAGAAGATAACTGCACCACTATGCATGTTTCTTCAACAAGATGTCCCTTTTAAGTTCGATGTGAAGTATAAGGAAGCTTTTAATAAACTTAAGGTGCTTCTGACATCCCATTGGTGATTCAACAGCCAAATTGGAACCTGCCCTTTGAGATCATATGTAATGCAAGTGATTATGCAATAGGGGCAATTCTAGGACAAAGAGCGAGAAAAGCTTTGCATGCCATCTGCTATGCTTACGAGACTCTAAACCTAGCATAATTGAATTATTCAACTACTAAAAAGAACTCTTATCTTTGGATTTTGGTTGGAAAAATTTTGATCTTATATGCTTGGTGCTAAAGTGATTGATTATTTTAAATATGTAGCTTTATAATACTTGCTCATAAAGAAGGAAGCAAAACCAAGACTAATTAGATGGATTCTCATCCTTTAAGAATTTAATTTAGAGATTAGAGATAAAAAGGGGGTAGAAAACGTGGTGGCGGACCATCTCAACTATCTGATAAAGGAAGAAGATGATATCCCTCTGTGAGAAACCTTTCCAAATGAGAAATTATTTTCTATCGATGGGACACCACCATGGTATGCAGACATTCTCAATTTTTTTGTTACTAACAAATTACTTGTTGGTTTGTCAACAACTTTGAGGGATAAGCTATGAAAGAAAGCAAGGTATTCCGTTTGGGACGACTATTGAGTGCTAAGTTTTAATCTAATTAAAAACCTCAAATACTGCAAGCACTTAGGTCATGGGTGTAGTATAAGAGGTGTCGATCCCACAAGGAGGGTGAACTAATCTAATTTCTAAGTTATCTAAGGCTTAAAAATTAATAAAATGAAAATAAAAAGTAAAGAGAAAAGTAAACACGAGAATATGATTGTCGGAAAATTAACTTGTAAAAATAACACAAAATGAAATTGAATTTGAGCACAACAAAATTCATAATTGAAAATCAACCAAGAGAATTAATCAATTATAAAGGAAGGGATTTATCTTATAATCAATGCTAATCTAGTCACTTATGTGTTAATATGGTGTCGATTCTAAACTATTGAGGGGTGGATTACTCTCTCTCGAGTTATAATCACTAAACCCTAATTAAGTCAAGTAATTGAAAATGTAATCTCTCAATTAACAATCAACCCATAACCTAATTAGTTCTTAACTATTCTAATGAAACAGTCGAGTCCTCACACGGGATCTCTCTCTGTAAAAATTACTGATTTGATTAATCGTGTGATCTATTGAGTGACTTAACTCTCATTAATCCAACCCAATCATTTTTATTTTGTTCACCCTCTCAGTTTATTACCAAAACATGCAAGCACTGTAATTAATCACAACACCCAATCAATCAACACAAAAGATAACTAGGTTAACATTGAATCAATTCAAAGCCCCTAAAGAAAAGTTAGAACATCAAAAATCCAAAACCCACAATCATCATTCTCATATTCATCTTAACATTCAAAGTAAAATAATATAAAGATGAAAAGAAATGATCACTTGGAAGGGATCGGATGACTCGAGAAAGGCAATAGCTACGAAGACCCGCTTCCTCTCTCCTCCCCTTTCTCTTCTCTCTTCTTCCTCCTCTCTCTTGGAATCTTCCAAATGTTGCAGAATGTAGAGTTCCTTTAGGGTGCCATCTCTTTCCTATTTATATTATTTCTATTTTTAGCAACCCTAGGGCTTTTCTGGGTTCAAAAGGTCCTAAAATTACCTCAAAAACTTAAGTCTAGAAGGTCGTCTACGTCTATCTGCATGCAAACCACGATTGTGGCCTATAGTTCCACGATCATAGCACCTAATTTAACCTTCTATCACAATCGTGACCATTCCTCCATGCTTCTATCACAATTGTGGCTAGGGTTTTACCTCAGACTTCCTCTGATTCTCCTCCGTTTTTTGATATTTGCATTGAAACTCTAGCAAACACATCAAGGCACCTCAAACATATAAAATTGAAGGTCAATCGTGTGCTTTAACCCACAAAACACACAAAACATAAATACTTAACTAAATAACAAAATTTTGACCTAAGCATGCACTAAACATTCAATTTAATAACTAAACACATACTAAACTACCCACTAAAACATTATGCAATTTCCCATTATCAACCTTCCCACACTTAAACTTTTATTTGTCCTCTAGTTTAATTTGTTTCGTAAAGTTGGCACTAAACTTTACGAAACAAATTAAACTATAAACACCATCTCTCAAGTTGTTCTAACTTATTAATATGTGAAATTCATGTCTAAGTACTTCAGATTAAATATACATACTGAACCTTAATTTTAAGTTTATTCACCCCTATCATTTGCCCATACACATTGATAATTATTCAATCAACCACAATTGTAACTATCCCTAAGTAGGTTTTTATGAAAATTCAAGTTATTCACAAAGATAGGTAGGCTTATTAGACAAACACTATTTTTGTTGATTTTGATTCACATGAACCTAGCCTTTTTACATGAAGGCAAAATTTTGTGATGAATGTCGATCTGGTTACTCCATTAGGTCATGTTTTTATTAAGTGGCTTGGTTGGAATGTCATTAAAGTCTTTTAATAAGAAGGCAAACATTTATGATGAATGTCTCCCGGTTACTCAGCTACATCATATTCTCAACTGGCTACTAGCTCTATTCATAACGTGAAGGCTAGTGGAGTAGTTACTTACTTATGATTTACACACCTTTATTGTTATTATTATTGTCAACCTCATTTCTTTAGCTAGTAATTCTCATGAAAAGGTACTAAAGATGCTACTATTTATTCGATTGGCCTAAAATTATAGATGAATGTGATAAATTCCTAGGTTGATTAAACTAACATTATCCTAATTAACATGTATATTTAATCAAAGTAACCTATATCACTAATTTCACGAAATAATAAATCTTCCTAACCTAAAAGACTATATTAAAAGTTAAATCAATTCCACTAGGTCCTAGCCATTGATACATTCACACGAATCACTTCATGCAACCTAAAATAAACTTACATATGATATTCCAAATTCACATTCAAAATAAAAACATATAATACACAACCAAAAATAAAAACATATAAGGCACATAATGCAACCTCCCTACGCTTGGACAACGTATTGTCTCTAACATGAGAAGGACAATTAATATACAAGGTAGGAATCAAAAAATAATAGAAAAATACATAACAATAAAAAAAAGAATAAGGTTAGAGCATAAAATCGTCATGGTGATTGAAGTGGTGATGGTGTCGGTGCCTGAAACCAAATGTGCTTGACACCCATGATTGGTGCCCTATCTTATAATTGCTTTTGAAAGAGAGTAAAAGAATTAATAATCCCAAACCATTCTAAATCATTAAAAACTTATTTTTAAAATTCAAAATAATTCTAACTGCACAAAATAATTTAAATCTAACTACTGAATGTACTAAGTTATGGTCATTAGCTTGACCATAAATCCTTGGAAACTCAGCAAGGATCAATTATGAGTGGCTTGCTTCCACTCGTGTTTCCTAATTTTAACTTTGTAGCTTGTAGATAAATTACACATTAGAAGATGATCAAAAGAACAATATTGATGAAATTAATGAAACCAATTAAATACAATAATGTCCTTTTTACTAACAAACTGTTAATAGAATAGGGAATAACAAAATTCCTTCAATTTCCTAGCAATTTGTCTTGTAAGGGGGTGATTTGTTCTTATTCTTCTTCAGTCACCCTCATCTCTTCTTCCACATCTACTTTATTAACAAAGACATACTTTTCTGCTTCAAGCTCTATGTTCTTTGTCATCTGTTCTTCTTCTTGTTCCTTAAAAGATTCAACCACATCAATTCTCCCAAATGAGTCACCCTCCTTCGAATTCTTTAATATCTTATTCATATTGAATTTCACTTGTTCATCACCAATTTGAAGGATAAGGTTATCTTCATAGATATTAATCAAAGCTTTTACTATGGTAAAAAATGGTAAGTCCAAGATTAGTGGACATTTTTAATCATCTGTAAAGTCTAGCAAAATAAAATCCACAGGGATGATAAGCTTGTCCACTTTTATAGGTACATCCTGTAACACCCCACCCCCGCAAGACCCGAAACTAACATCAATGGGTGATATCTGAGTCCGTGCCCCGCGAGGGTGGCGTACTAGAACACTCAATCAGTTAAATCTCATTTACAAAGTCTTTTTTCTTTTCTTTTCTTTTTGAAACAATGCACACTTTTACGGAAAATTAATAATCAATTCGAGCTCATTTCAAACATAAACTTTTTCAATCACATATATATGATAATTACACTCAAAAGTTCATTTCATTTATAACCCTTTTTCCATTTTGGAAAACTTATTACAAAATAAGTTAAATCAATAAAAATAATACAGTAATCTCATAATACATCCTTTCATACAAAAATTAATGAAAATAAAGATGCAGACGCGAACTGATCCCG
>JANSVA010000006.1:10614859-10626233 GCA_025504915.1 Erythroxylum reticulatum
GATCAAAACACATTGATGTGAGATATCACTGGATCAGAGATGTGATGGAGACGAAACAATTACAATTAGAAAAGATCCATACTGATGAAAATGGATCAGACATGTTAACCAAGATTCTACCAAAAAGCAAGTTCGAGTATTGTCTATCAATAACAGGCTTGATAGAACCCTCCATGTAATCGGAAGGGGGAGATTTGTTGGATATGGGTCCCTCTCACATGGAGGGACTCCATATCCAACATATTTAATGCAACATTTGTTGAAAAGAAGAAAAAAAGACAACTGCAAGGCAGCTATTTCACGCAATGGAGTGCCTATATAAGGCACTCCATGCTTTGGAAGAAATACAGACAACAAAACAGAGAGAGAAAAACCAGAGCAAATTAAATGCGCTGAAGTTAGGAAATACATTCTTAAAGGGTTGGTGAGTGACAAAATAGTGAGGTTAGTATTTTTAGGTTGGGAAACACCTTGTGAGCCACTATTTTGATTTTATCTCTGTATACCTACTATTTGTAATAGTGGAACAAATATTCTGAGTTTTGTCCGTAGACGTAGCCCAAAGTTAAGAGTGAACCACGTTAAATATTCTGTGTCCATTTTGCTCATTTTATTTTTTCTTTTAACAAAATACACCCACTGTGCGCAACACTAATTAGGAATTTGAGTAGTAGGAGAACCTGAATATCATAAGAGTGAAGGACCTATAATCTCATCTCTCAGGCGTTGCTCCTAAAATGTCAACCGGAGAAAGATACGGGACTATAATTTGGCGGGTTTACTTTTACAAATCAAAATAACTCTCTATATTATACAACTTATTTATTGACACGTCAGAGTAATTTAATTTATAACAATAACTTAATTAATAGTCATGCAATTAACTCTAGAACTTATTTTTAATAAAAAGAATAAGAAGAACAACAAAATATCCTAAACAGAAAAAAAGTGTTGCTGTTTTTCAGATGGGCTGTGACCACTACCTGAATAGAAAGGAAGTGCAATCACATAAAGGATAATGCTTCTATTTACTTCGTGCTCCATCGCAGATTAGTAAGAACACATGGATTCTTTAAACGATCTCAAAATTGGATTGAAATATGAGGATTGTGTTTTCATTTTCATTTTTTCAAGATTAACTTAAGTTTCACGTATCCCAACATTTTAAAAATAAAAAAAATATTGCACTCTAAACAAAAGTCATTAACTTTAATGTTAATTAACGTCAAGCTAAAATTAATACAAATAATGTATTAAATATTAAAAATAAAACTAGTTTTAATAATACTAAAGTTGCAAGTTAAAAATAAATTTCCTCAAATTTTTATTCATACCATCTTTGTTTCGTGATAAGAAGAGCTATACTTATAGTTTCTCTTTTATCTTTTAATTCTAAAAATTATAATATCCTTTTTTCGTAAGTGTTGATTTGAAAAACTTGTTGACATGGACATTGTTAATTAATATTTTTAGTGATTGACAGTTGTCCAATATAGGGTGACGTCGGAAACGACGATGTTCTTCCGTACTAATCGAAATGTTTTGAGAATTTTGTTTAACGTAAAATGATTTTTTATTTAATAACATCATTTTTATTAAGTGGCCAGACATAGAAGGTGTCACGTGTATTAATTAGATAAGATTCGATGTCATTATACTCCTTTTTAGGTTTTAACTAAAAATAGAAAATATTTAATAACGTTTAATTATTAAAGATTGAGATTGAAAAACACTTAAACCACACAAGCATAAATTAATATAATGTCAACTTCTATCTGTAACATCATTTAAAAATTTTGATACGGCACTAGATGTCATAGATTTTTGAATAGTTGCTTAATGCTGAAAGTAATAACTTATGAAATATAATTGTTAGGGGAAGACAAATGATATTCTTTTAGACTCTCAAGAGGTAGTTTAAACATAATTTAAAATTCGACAATATCCTTTTAGTTTCACTTTTTAAAACAATGATAGTAAAATTTTAATTTTAAAAATTGAAATATTTTTGATAAATAATTAAAATAATATTATTTTAAATAAGAAATTCAAATCATTTGAAAGAATTGAATTTGATCTAAACCTTGGTCAATTGTGACATAACTTAAAACTTGATTAATTTAAATTTAATTTGTTAATTCTGAGTTGAGTGAATTTGTCAAACTTAATTTTAGTTTTAATATAAATAAAGTTCAAAATGGAAACAGAATTTTGTTAATGGCCCGCTGTCACCACATTGATCTTCTGATTTAGACAATACATTCAACGAAAGAAGGATTGTAAATACGTAGTGGAGGACATGTGGGGTTGATGAATATCACAAAAGACCTGTCGAGGCAGACAAATTTCTTGCCCCAATGTTTGCTAGAGCCCCATTACATTTCATTTCGTGAAATCTTACATAGCATCCGATGGCAACTTAATGTTATTAATATTAATGTGAGAGCGATAGATTGTTTTAGGCTGGTTGTCGTAACAAAAAAATTCACATCACAGTAAGCTGTGGGGTGGGGTACATATGCGTTCTCTGGTGCGTCTGGTCTCAAACTCTCTAGGGATCTGCGCCCCAAACACATGCACCTTCTGGAAGGAATCTTGTAATCAAAATATCGCCAAGAACTACTCCAGACTTGGATTTTGGAATCAAACCAAAGTTTAGTATGATATGTACATAGAGAAACGAGCCTTAGGAGCAAAGTCTAGGATGACTAGTTGAGGTATAAACTTGACTTCCTTTTTTTGAATAATCAAATATACGGTTGCTTCTGCTTATGTTCCCTTCCAACCAAGGACTTTTCTATATAGTGGGTTACCTAACTGGGTTTCAGATAGAGACGTGACTAGGATATGCCAAATTTCTTGAATTACTATAGTTAATCTAAATAATATAACTAATCCTTGCCCATTTCTTTATGTTTTAGCTTTATGCTATGTGATAAAATGTGCAGCACACGAGGACAAATTATCATGCACTTTTTACTCTTTCTGGAAGAGAAGAAATGCTCTTTGAAGTAATTGGAATTGTTTATTCATTTTGAAATCAACCAAGAAGAGAATTTGGGCGTACAACATACATAATTAAACATGTGGATGTGTAATGCATGATTCTTGGTGGCAACTTTCAAAGTCGTATTATGTTTTCATGTGATGGAAACTCTCCCATTTCATAATCAGGAAACATTGTCAAAAAGGAACAAGAATAATTCTACTGTTAGATGTTAATAGTCTAACATTGCAGCATGAGTCTGGCCTAAGCCACGAGTTACCGGTTCAAGTCCTTGAGGACCTGTACATTTGCATCAGGTTCCAAGCTTGTTTCATCACTGCTTACGTATACTGTCTTCACCAATAACACTTGAACATATATCTAAAATCAAATTAGGGGGAAATTGATTGGAAAAGAAGCCATCGATATAAGAAAGAGAGGGAAAAGGTAGATAGACAGTAGCTGCTTTTTTCTGTTTGTTAGCTGAGTTCCAAAGGATCGATGCTCCAGCTTACTGGACAGTCACCCAACTTCCTCCATAGGAAAGTTAATTTACGAGTGAAAAGAAATGTGATCATGAGATACGGTTTTGAATAGATAACAAAACTTAAATTCTAATGAAAGCATCATTAAGTTTCAGTCTCTCCCACATGACCCTGGTAGACTGGTGAGGTGACGAGGGACAAGTGATAGAGAGGAACAGTCATGATTGCTAAAACCCAGATTATTCTCTGGAGTGGGCCATTTTGATTCCAAAAGAGAAGACGTCACGTGTCACCACACCTCTCAAAGATCTCCTCATCCTCATCACCCCTCTCTAATTGTCATGGGAGGCTAATCAGCAATCACAATTACTGTGTTTCTGCAGTGATGAGCTACCCTATGTTTTGGTACCATCCTCGCTAATTCTCACGCTTAATCATTTCCTTTACCCATCGTAATGAGTCACAAAAGATTTGTTTTATTAAATTCTCTCATTCAGCTCCACAACCTCTTTTATTGCCTAAAAGATACACACCATGTGAGGGAAATCTAGGAGAACCAATCAACAATTGCGAAAGAACTAATCATCATTGACTGCATTAATAAATTTCAGCTTATTATTTTGTCATCGATTAGTGCCCTTGATGAAAAATAAACTATAAATAAATAAAACCAACTTGAGGTTTATTTAGTGCCATCTACGTACTTACTTTTGCTTAATCTAAATATTACCTTCCCTTTCTAGTATGAGAATATCAGATAAGATCAAAATCCACTATACATGACAAAGCAAGATCTTTTCCCATTATATTATACTCGTGAAGGAAAGGAGTGCGTGGATCACGTGCTCATCACATATATATATTATAACAGCTTTGCTAAATTATATACATGTTGTCCAGATTGATTCTGCTGTTGTTTTTTTTTTAATTGTCTACTTGTGACAGATTTTTATTTGCGTCTTATTTTAATTTGCTATAATACTACTTAAACGCATATGTGGCGTAAAACAACAATTAGGATTGGTCTGATCAACCCTGTAGCTAAATTAGCTAGGTGAGCAGGCGAGACCTTCTAAGCATGTTTACGGAGAGTCGTTGGTTTCCAATATTTAGATTATATTTATATTCTAAGTGAATACCATTTGTAGGGTGGTAGGAATGCAAAACCTTTGAATCTTTCCATGTCCTCAAGCAAACTACAATTCATCGTACTTGGGTCTCATGCATTCTTTCTTAATTAGTAGGCTTCTCTCCGGAACTCTACTAGTTAAGATATCATAATGAATGAGAAGCAAGCAACAAGACCATTAGAAGGAAATAATGGATATTCTCAGTTTGTTGTTTATGTCTGTGCGGCATGTGGAATTCCCCTTAGTCATTGCCACTAATTGCTCTCGTGTTAGCCTTACTCCTTAACTGACATGATTGATTGATGTCCATTAATGAGCGTATTAGAGGATGACTAATTATACTTCCTTTTCTGTTTTGATTTTTATAATTGTTTTCAGATATGAGTGAAAGGAGTTTAATAAGCATTACTAGATGATATCAAATTATAAAAGAATTTTCAATACCAGAGATCATTTTTTTGGTGGAGCTTTTCCATTTCTAATTATGCTAAATAATTGGAAAAAAACTTGTTTTTGGTTTTTGTTTGAGCCAAAAAGTACCAGATGACATTAATGCCAAACTAAAAGATATGTTACATGGAAGCGGAAAGTATAATATTGGCAAAAACAAGAAACCAAATATTAGATAAAAATTATTATGATAATATGTATAATAATTCATGTGATTGAAAATTAGATTATAATTCTAACTTAAATGATATGAATACGGATGTTCATTTAATGAATATAATAAATATAAATTAGGAATCAAGTTATACAAAAAATTAAATAATCAAGCAAAAGAATGATGCGGATAAATAGAGAAAAAGTTTTTAAGGTATTAAATAAATTTTCTATTAGAAATAGTGTAAAGACATGCAAGTTTAATTAAGAGTGTTCATCCATTGAGTCAAAGATAATAGCAAAATTAATAAATAAATAAATGAAGAAGCAAGTAAGTAAATAATATTTTTAATAGACAACGGGGAAAATATATCTGTCAAGTTTAGCATAAGATCATATTATACGAGTCCCAGTTTTTCTAAAGTACAATCAAGTCCCTTGTTATTGAAAGTGAATAATAATAGCCCTTATTTATATATATTGTTAATTTAATTTTTTTAAACATAAAACTAAAATTGGAAAAATCATCTAAATGATTTGAAAATAATATGGTTTTAGTCAAATCCATATATTTTAGCTAATTAAAATTTACGGACTTGCATCCTTTCTCTTGTAATTCATCAAAAACTGAGTGCTAGTGCTAACCTTCGATAGCGTCAAGAAGTGGACCACTCATTCAATAGCAAGAAGCAAAATTCTCCCATGCCAGCGGACAAAATCTTTTATTAAACAGCCATCGTCCTACTTATGATTCTTCAGCCGGAGAGTGTACGAATATTGTTTCAATATTAGCTTCATAGCAGCAAGTGTAACCAGACGATGTGAATCAATATAAAGTGCCAACTGCCCAATTCAGTAAAGAGACAGAAAAAATGGAACGCAACAAGTCAAGTGTGAGTTGGAAAACCGAATCGAATCAAGTGATGATAAAACTTGAAAGTAAAAAATTGCACAAATATTTCAATTATAATTTATAAAGAGGAATTTCACGTTGTTCAAACAGTTCTAATTCTGATCATTGGCTTGATACTAATTAAAGATTTAAAGTTGCTGTACTTATTTCATGGATGCAAAGAAGAGAGAAAAGAGAGCTGATGTTATGATTCCGGAATCTAGATAATAGCGTGGTCTGGTGACTGACGGATGCTAAAAACATAATCTGTGCTCCATCATCTCTAGCTAGCTATTAGCTTCCATTATCGTCACAACCACCACGCTTACCATCCACCTCATATGGTTAACTGGCCTGGTAACTTCTTGATATTGTAGTTTCCTCTCTAACTTCCCAACCTTACGTAACCCATAAAACCCCATTATTCTCTCCTACTCAGATGGACAAATCCATGAATCAGACACGTTTTCCAAACCCTTATCATGCTGCAAACCTGATGAAGAAGCCGAGTAGTTCAACTTACAGCTATTGACTCTTTGGGAGTTGTTATAATTACTTTGACCGTCAAAAAGCCTCAGGTGATCTTGACTCCCATCGTCAGATCCCAACCCATCTTTCCAGCTATTATCATGATCTCTTAGTCTCCTTCCTTCTGCTGTGTCATGATCTGGAAATAATCCACAAAGTTCTGAATGAATATGTCCTTCTCTCAAGCCCAGTTCTTCAGCAGATAAAGTTGCGGAACTGTTAACGTTAAGAGAAGGATGAAGAGATTGAGTCTGTAGAAGAGATTGGTATGGGAACATTTCGTTCTGTATGCTCAACATCAGGTATTGCGGTTGTTTAGACAGGCCTCCAAGATCAGAAGATGGGTGGTAATTAATAGAATTTGGATTAGAAGAACCTGCTGTGGCTAATATGTTCGTGGCAATGGTCGTGTTATTGTCTGGAATAGCACTACCGATGTTGGTGGCATTGACCATTTTATGACTCAAAACTGAAGAAGAAGAAGAAGGTACCGGTGGTGATTGCTGATGAACCTTTTGCAAAGAGGGAGGTAGAGGGTAAAATGACCCCATTGTTTCCAGATGATGACCAGACCTCAAACTGGAACCAGTGCGAAAAAGATCGAATCTTCGAGAGTATGGGGAGCCAGAAAATGGCGGCGCTGGTATCCCTGTGAACTCTTGCACCATTGCTCGGAAATTAGAAGTGTCTGTGCTGAGAACTGTAGTTGGTGCTCTTCTTGATGCCCTTGTTCTCTTCTTGGGGTTTCGAGATACAATATGTGTTTGGTCCGAAGATTGTGCTCCCTTATCATATGAAACTAGACTTGGGTTTGATCCTTGAACACCCAACATTGACTGAGTTGTTGTTAACGATGATGAACTGACTCGTATCTTGTTAACAGGATCAGATCCTAGGAATCCTGGGCCAATCATGTCAAGATTTAGTAAAGAAGAATTGGGATTTGGGTTGGGTGGAGAGTGAGAGAAAGCACCAAAAATATTTGGAGACGGGTCGAACAGAGGAGAAGATTGCTGTATGTTTGACAAGCGGCCAAAGTGACCGGAGGGTCCCAAGAACGTCGGAAATGACGACTCCGGAGGCCTTGAGTCATACTCTTCATCACCACCACTTGATGATTGCATACTACCGGTACTACCGGAATCCATAGTTTGGAAATCACCTGAAAAAGAAGAAAAATATAGAGAAAAGATTGTGAAACCTGACCAAAGGAGCAGGAAAGACTAGGAAGTTGCTATGTTGCCCATGAGAAAAGCTAAAATCTTCAGCAGTTATTGGGATACTGTAAAAGAACCCATGAAGTAGAATGAAGGCCGGATTGAAACAATAAAGTTCCTAAATCAGCTTTTAACAATGTTTGCATATATTGCAAAGCCTGATCTCAAATAGAGGCAAATATCCATACCTTGTCTTGTAGTAACAAGAAAAGTTTCTGTCGAACGCTGCGGAAAGCAAAGAGATAAAATGGAGAGAAAAAATAGATAAGAACCCAAAAGTAGTGAGTATATGATAAAGGCTTGAAGGATCTCTATGGAAGCTTTTCTCTTTCTATCCTTTCCCTGCAGATTAGGGTTTCCTGAGAATGGAAACTAAAAAGAGAAATGAAAGAAAAGAGCAGCTTA
The DNA here is from genome assembly GCA_025504915.1 of Erythroxylum reticulatum. Lineage (NCBI taxonomy): Eukaryota > Viridiplantae > Streptophyta > Magnoliopsida > Malpighiales > Erythroxylaceae > Erythroxylum > Erythroxylum reticulatum. Next base: position 10,623,106 of record JANSVA010000006.1, read on the forward strand.
TTTGTTAAGTGTTCCGTTTTTTTTTTTTTTAATAACTGTAAAGGATAGGAAAAACGAAAGCGAGAACAGAAAAGAGGAGTACATTAACGAAAGAAGATCTCTAGAGAGTTCAGGGTGGTGTCTCCATCGGAGGAGAGAAAGAATTGCCGGTGGGTGGGCTACGGGTCAAACTCAAAAGTGAGTGAGAGAGAGACCGAAGGAGAGAGAATACGGAGAGTTGGCTAATAAGTTAAAAGAGTGTGAAAGAGAGGAAGAGATGTGAAACGGTTTGGAAAAATACTGGACTTTGAAGATTAGAAGAACAAGAAAAATTCCCTGTAATATCTGTGAACACATGGTAGTGAACAAGTTTATTATCACCACCTCAAAAATTCCACACTTTCTCGCATCTAGCATTTAAATATTACTCACAGTGCAGACGGTCGCTGTGGTTCCACTAATATGATGATTACACGTACACACCTCTTTCACGTACGAAAAAGGACAAGCCATTGCGCTTGTGCCCGGGTGGCGACAAAATTTTAGGAGTAGCTACTCTTTATCAAACTGTGATGTTTTCCTTGAAAAATAACACAAAAAGATTATTCTACGAGTGCCGTAATCCATAAAGGACTATTGTCTTATTAATTTGGCTTTCTTTCATCTACGAAGAAGCGTATTATCGTTTTTATTAAATCTTTTAAATTGTAATTCCTTATTTCCTTGAATCGAGATAGATGAATTATTTATGACTTAAATGAGTGATGTTATCAGCAACTTATCTAAAACCACAGCCTTTGACCGAAGTCAGAGCCTATAAACAAAATCTATGCTATAATTGATTGACATCAGAGAATCTCTTTTGTTTTCGTTTTCTATGGGTTGCAATTACAGTATGTGAATTGTGGGTTTGATTAGTTGTTTAAGCATTCAAAGATACAAAGTCCGGGGCCCTAATGTTTAAATCTTCTCATGACGGTTGACATTGTCCTCGTTCAATCACTACGCTGATTTAGGAGAGAGTAAATGACGAAAATTAAGTAGGGGATACTGTTGGACGGCCAAGTCCATCAATCAGTACACCTATATCCTAGTTCGGTGCAACCATCCACACCAAAAATACTAAAATTCTTTTATATACTCTCTACTTTATGTAATTCTTTCTCACGTTACATGTACAGTGGTTACTAATACATACGACAAGAAGAATAAAAGGAGAAATCTCGTGATGATGAAGAATTTTCTACTCAAATCATGCTTTGAATTGTGTCCATTGTCTATCCTCGTTGGCAACAATTACCAACAATAATGAACTATATACAACTAGAGAGTAACTAACAACGTGCTATAATATTCTTTTTTAAAAAAAATCTTAACGTAGGCTATTGGTCATCTACGTAACGAAATCCCATCTAAATCAAATTTCTTTCCATATACAGTATCCCTGCCTATACGTAACTTATTAGACGTATGTACCAATCATTTCTTTTCCATCAACCGATATCTATATAAAAAGGTTTGGTGGAAACGACCAGGCTTCCAAGTTGATCACCGGTCAAGCTAATTGTCAATTGGGGCTCTTGAAATTACACGCTTTCAGATGGTGAAAAATGAAAATGGAATGTGTGTCCCGAGGAAAGATGTTTATTTTCAGGAGAGGTCTTGTTTGGTAAGGGTTCGTACAAGGTGGAATATAATTAATTCATCTGTGTAATGTAATTTTTGTAAACAATGTCGTATATATTGTTGAAAAATTGGGACGGGATAAGATCATATCTTAATCATAGTAAAATAATTACGAAATTTTTTATATTTTAATTTTTTTAAAATTAAGATTACTTTAATCATATAAAATGACGTATTTTATTCCAAAGCTTAATCGTTTTTCTTGTTGTATCTCACAAATTGTTTCTGCATTGATCCATCTTAACCATCGTAATTACACAAATATCTAACTTTTAACGGTATCTATAGAACAGGTTAAGAGAACTCTGTAATTCTTACAGAGAGTTTTAAGTAAGAAATGTTAGCTTCGTTTGAGCTTAAGGATATTTTACAACAACAAAAACGACATTTACCTATGAAAAAATTCGTCACTAAATGTCCCAATATCGTCGCTAATAGTCATTAGTAATGATTTATATTCGTCGCCAAAAATGTTACCAAATTCTTGTAGTTTAAAATTATAGGCAACGTTTTTCACTAATCATTACTAATAGTTTTGGCCTACGCTTTATTTTCGCTATTAGCGACATTTTGAGAAATCGTCGCTAATAAATTTTGGCTATGTTTTGTTTTCGTAGCTAAAAATTATTAGTTGCGTTTTCGAAAATGTAACAAACACTTTTTACTTACATTTATAAAAAACATAGCTAAAAAGTTTTAGCTACGTTTTTGAAAAGATAGTTAAAAAGTTTTATTTACGTTTTTTAAAATATAACCAAATGTTTTTATTTATGTTTCGTAAAATATGGTCAAATTTTTAGTATACATTTTAACAAAATATTATTTAGATTTTTATTAATTTATTAAACAAAATATAATACAATAATAATTGAAAATTTGAAGTATTGTACGTAAAAAATGAAATATCATTAAATTATACCAACAAAAAGAATATTCTTCATATATAAGATTTTAATTACAACTTTAACAATTCTTATAGATAAAATAACAAATACAAAGATCAGTTTACAAATTATAAATGTTAAGATTACAAAAAAATTACATCGTAACTAGAATGACTCTAGGTTTATTTATGTCAATGAGAACAACTTCATACATCAACCATCATATACGAAATATTAACCATAAGAATCATGAAAGCAACTTCGAGATCAATAGAGTGCCTGAAATTATGCATAATTAAGCTAGTTTGTTTTCAATTAGAAAAGAAAAAAGGAGGGTGATAGAATGGGAAAGTAATCCAGCAAAATATTCATTGAAAACCATTAAGTATCTTCCAAAGTACAACTTCTTTATCATGTAAGCACTTGGCAATCCAACATGAGAGCAAAACAAAAAGCAACTATTGTAACCTATATGTATTGGGTACATTCATAGCTTCTGCAATGTAGCGCCCTCTTACCGCAGGGTATACACCGGGACGCCCGTAGGTCATTCCGATACATATCCTACGATAAGGGTGA
>JANSVA010000006.1:10645907-10675435 GCA_025504915.1 Erythroxylum reticulatum
TTGTTATGGATTATTACATTGGTAATTGGATTTTGGAAAAGGTTTTAAAACTTTTTAAAGCTAATTTTGAGTATATTTTCAAACTACACATAAGAGAGACACTTAACGTTTCGTGTCTCGTATGGTAGGTTCAGTATTAGGGAAAGTAAGATAGTCACTCTCATTGAGAAATTTTAAAAATAAAAGTCTCAAATAAAGTTTAAAGACAATGTTTTCAATATTAGTTTGTGATTATTGATTGTGAATTTAGTTTTTGTAGTTATAATTGATTTTAACCTACATTATGCCCATATAGAACGTGAGGATGACATAAAGATGTATCCCTTGTGTTTATGGTCTTTTAAGTACTGGTAAGATTGTAGTCACCACAGTCGCTTTTTAAGCCAATATTTGGATTATACTGCATGCATATTGGGGGATGTCTCTAGTCTCATGTTTGGTTATTCTACCCACAGGTGTTGACCTTATATGAGATTTTGAGATGTACATAAAGGCATTAGACGGAAGAAAGATGTCGCTTAAATGATCTATTCACCCACAGGTGGTAGTGTCATGAGAGTTTATGGATTGTACTCTGATGGCTTTTATGTGGAGGCCTAATTGCATATATTATGTATTCAGCCCACAGTTGTTTCATAATATGTGCAATTGGATTCTCTGTATAAATATTGTTATCATTGTTGTCCTATATTTAAATTGATTTTTATATCGTCCTTTCTATCTTGTAGTCACCTTTTCTGTAAACAACAATGTTGTTACGATTGATACCCTAAATGGTTTCAATTTCAAGAAGTGGAAGAAGGTTGTGGAGTTTGCACTGGAGATGGGTGACATCAGTATGGTGATGCACATCGAGAGACCTTATCCATTTCCTAATATTAGCTCAGAAGTTGATAAAGCAGCTATGGCGATCTGGGAGCAGTCAAATAGGATGTGATATTTGACCATCAAGAGGTCGAACGCAGATCATCTACTGAGTGGATTACCGCATATGATCATAGCGAAGGAGTTTATGGATGGAATTTCCCAGAGATACAAGGTGTGTCTTCTCATGTGGAGCAAAGCACTTTTATTAAGGAGTTATTCTCTTTGAACTATCCAGGAGAATGAGGTGTTCGATAGTACATTATCAAATGGTTCACCTTCAGATTAGGCTGAAGGTACTTGATGTACCACTTCCTAATAACCTCATAATGCATCAGGTACTAAATACTCTCCCTTGAGGAGATGTTGGCTACCTCTTACATCTCTTAGGATGATGCCGGAGGAGAAGATTAAGAGTTCTCCTCATACAACCATGTTTATAGCTGTCAAAGGTAAGGGGAAGGCTAAACCCTAACAACCTAAGGGTAAGGGTAAGAAACACAAGCCTTCTCCAAAGATTTAGATTGGATAGTGTAGCATTGCTAAGGGGCCATATGACCTAAAGGTTATGAGGTGCTTTTTCTCTAAGAAGGGGCATAAGATGGATGATTGCGAGAAGTACAAGCTGTGGAAGGTTAAGTAGGAACTGTTAGGTAACTCCTCATCCTATATGATTCATGAACCCAATGTAGCTATAACCACATCAAGTTCTTGGTCGTTAGATAGTGGATCTTCTAAACAATTTGCTTCCACAGTGTAGGGGTTCTGATTTAGGAGAAGGACGACTAAAGGAGAGGAGAAGCTGATGGTCGGTAACAATGAAAAGGTGGATGTTTTGTATGTAAGAGATGTAGGTTTGAACCTCGATACGAGGTTTGTATTGGTTTTACAAGACACAATTTATATATCATCTTTTAGGCAAAACTTGATCTCTGTATCAATTTTGGATAAAGAAGGTTATCGTTTTGTATTTAATACTTCGGTTGTAAATATTTCTATCAATACAAAACATATTGAAACTGCCTTCTTATCCTACAAATTGTATAGAATGTGTCTTACTCCTAATGAAATGTATGCCTCTTCTTATGTTGCCGAACCTATTACTCGAAAGACCTTCGTAAAGGAAACATCGTACATGTTATGGAATAAATGTCTTGGCCACATTTCCAGGGAGAGGGTTGAGAGATTACTAAAGGATAACATTCTCCCAACTTTAGACTTTAGTGATCTAGAAACATATATAGATTATTATAGGGGTAAGTTAACCAAGATAAAGGATAAATAACTCGAGCTTCTAGTTGATTAGACCTCATACATATAGACGTTAGTGGTCCTTATATAGTCACGTTATGCCATGCTAGATATTTTATGACATTTATAGATGATTATTCCCACTATGGTTATGTGTTCTTGCTTAAGGAAACGTTTGAAGTGCTTAATAAGTTTAAGATCTTTAAGACTGAGGTTAAGAAACAGTTGGGAAAATTAATAAAGATTGTCAGATCTGACAGGGGAGGGGAATACTATGACAGATATAGAGTTGCAGGATAAGAAAATGGTTTGTTTTCTAGGTATTTGGAATCAGTTGGAATAATGGCTCAATTCACTATGCCAAGTAGTCCTGAGCAAAATGGTGTAGCCGAAAGGAGAAATCGCACCCTAAAGAACATGATGATATCAATGCAGAGTAGGACTAACCTAGCCGAATACCTTTAGGGTGAAGCCATCAAGACGATATTGTATATCTTGAATAGAGTCCTAAGTAAGTCAATATCCAAGATGCCTTTTGAACTTTGGAAACAATAGAAGCCAAGCCTTGTGCATATTCATATATGGGGCTGCCCTACTAAGGTAAGGTTATATAATACTTATGAGAGCAAATTGCAATCTCGTTCTGCTCAATTCTATTTGGTAGGTTATCCCGACCACTTTAAGGGCTACAGATTTTTCTATAGAGAAGGAGGGGCCAGAATAGTGGAATCACAAACGGCTAAGTTTCTAGAATATAAGGTCCATAATAAGGGAGGATCTTCACGTCTTCTAGGAGATAACATGATGGATACTGTGATTATTTCGTATTCGATTCTCATATAGTCAGGTCCGGTAGATGTAGGTCCAAGTACTATGCCTATATAGGAACAGAAATCTATACCTGTTCAGGAAGAGGTTTCTAAGGTACAAAAACCTATACAGTTGCGTAGATCCACCAGGAAGAAGTGAGATGCTATCTCACCAAAATACATAGTCTATTTGGGTGAGCAAGACTAAGACATAAGACATGTTATGGATCCAGTTACTTTTATAAAAGTCGTTTCTAAACCCCATGCAGATATGTGGTGGGATGCGATGAAGGATGAGATGCAGTCTATAAGGTATAATAAAGTATGGGAGCTTGTTGATTTACTTCAACATTGTAGGTTTATCAGTTGAAAATGGCTATTTAAGATCAAGAAGGACACATAGGGTCAAGTTGAGCGATTTAGGGCTTGTTTGGTTGTCAAGGGATTCACTCAGAGAGAAGGAGTTGACTTCAATGTTACCTTATATCCTATATCATTGAAAGATGCATTTAGAGTAATTATGACAATAGTAGCTCATTATGACATGGAGCTACATTAGATGGACGTTAAGACCGCTTTCTTAAATGGTAACCTTTATGAGAAGGTCTATATGGAGCAGCCTAAAGGGTTTCAGGATCAAGATGTAACTGACAAAGTTTGTAAGTTGACTAAATCAATATACAGTCTGAAACAAGCTTCCAAACAATGGTACCTAAAGTTTGATGAGGTTTTAACCTCATTAGGCTTTGTGGAAAACAAAGATGAAAGATGCTTATACTATAAGGTTAGGGGGAGTAAAGTTATCTTTCTATTACTATACGTGGATGATGTCTTGGTAGCGTCAAACAATTTGACCATGTTGCATGAAATAAAGCAACTTTTGGCCAAACAATTTGACATGAAGGATTTAGATGAATCATCTTTTTTCCTCCGTATGTAAATTCACAAGGACAGATCTCAACGCTCGTTGAGCCTTTCACAAAGAGTATACATTGAGCGAGTGCTACAAAGGTTTAATATGGATGACTATAAACCTATTGTAGCACCTATCTCTCATGGTGAGAGATTATCTTTGGCACAGTGTCCAAAGAATGAAGTTGAGAAAGAGGCTATGAGGAATGTGCCGTACTCAAGTACAGTTAGTAGCCTTCTGTATGCCCAAGTGTGCACAAAACCGAACATTGCATTTATTGTCAAACTGCTGGGTCGATATCTAGCTAACCCAGGTGTGGATCATTGGAATGCAATTAAGCAAGTGTTGAGATACCTAAATTTTACCAAGGATTATATTTTGATATACAAGAAAGTCAACAATTTAAACCTCACAAGATATATAAATTCCGAGTTTACTATATATCCAAATGATTGCAAATCTACTTTAAGGTACATTTTTTATATTGGTAGATGGTGCATTATTGTGTAAGAGTGTCAAGTAAACACTGATATCTTCCTTGACCATGCATACGAAGTTTCTTGCATGTTACGGAGCTACTACACAGGCAGTTTGACTCAGAAACTTGATTTCTGAGTTGTCTGTGGTAGATTTGATAGCTAGACCCACTCGGTTATATTGTGATAATCTTGTTGCAGTGTTGTTCAGTAACAACAACAAGAATATCATAGGGTTAAAGCATTTAGAGGTCAAGTACTTGACCATAAAGGAGTTGATTCAGAAGGGTGGCGTTGAAGTGGAGCACATCAGGACTGAGGAGATGTTAGTTAATTCATTAACTAAAGGACTTCACCTATTAGTGTTTGTTAAACATGTATTCAGTATAGGCGTGTTAAAGTCCTTAGACAACAATAGTTAGGGATCACTGTATTTACTCCTTAAAATTTTTTACATTTTGATGTATTATGACATTATGATTATTCATTAATATAGATGATCATCTTTTTATCCTCAGTAATAACTGTTCTTGTGTAGTCATAATACATATGAAAGCTTAAGATTTATGTTGATCTTAAGCATTTTAAAGGTCATTGGGCATATATAAAGATTGACCTTGAGCTTATATCATTTTGACATATACAGTTTAGTACAAATATCCATAAATTTAACATGACATAGGGGGAATATAATTTTTCAATCCCATAAACATTCTCTAATACAGTTTAGCATTCAATTGGAGAACATAAAGACTTTCTCTAATACTATTTAGCATTCAGTGAGAGAAACAAAATTTTCTCTAATGTTGTTTAGCATTCGGTGAGAGAAAACAAGATTTCTCTGCTGCAGTTTAGCACATGTAGTTTAGCATAAAGTTGGAAAAATCGAGACGTACAAGTGAAGATGATATGTCGTAGATCATATAGGTATCATCTTAGTTTGCCACACACCATTTTTCCATTCATGTTAGTGAGGTATTAAATATTCGTAATTATATTGGACTTATGTCGCACATGACATATGTATTTGATATTTTTCGGTATCGAAAATCTTACAAGACAAAATGTTGGACTTTCATTACCTTTGGATCAAATGTTTTTAATTTTAAAATTTGGTATCAATACAGTAGCATGACTTAACTGATTTTTTAAACTTTTTAAACTTGGGTTAAAACTGCAATTAATACTTGTACAAAAAAGAGAATGTTGGACAATTTTGTCCTTCCTCATAAATTTGGACAACTTTTAATTGTATTTCAAATTTTCAATAACTTATCGATTAGATTACGTAATTTGATTCAAAAGAAGTAATAAAATTGCCTAATAAATGATTTAAATTAATGGGTCGAAGTCTAGAAGGAAAATAGATCTCGATTAGTGTGGACTATCCTAAGTGTTACATGAGTAGCTGGAGGGGTATCTGGCTTTCTAGAGGAACTGATATTGTCTGTCGTACAAAGATGTTGAGGGCCGTGTAGCAAACTAGGCTCGTTTGTCCCCAGTGATCGGATAATAAGGGCTGTTGGTTGTGAGACTTATCTGAATCTGGATTGCAATTAGCTAGCGTGGCTGAAACATTAGCAGCCTTGTCAGTAGAAGTATTATCTTCAACATTAGGTTGGTCACCAGAGTCTGAAACTACCAGACTTTCGACTTCTGGGTGTTGAGTTGTCAGCGGGGAGCCTTGAGCAGACTTGACAGTAGCTAATGCAGGTAGTTCATCATGCCCTCCAGATTTAAAAATTTTCCTGGTAGCTTTCCATCGTTTATTGCTATTAGTAGGTCTCCATAGACATGAGAGTGGAACGTTAATACGTTTAAGGTCATCAGAGTCATCCAACTTAATGATAGGAAGTGTGTTTGGCAGAGGAGAGTGTCAGTCCACCTTAATGCATATATTCGCATAACAAATCCTCTCCATGTGAGCAGTTCGGGAGTCCACACCTTAATGCATATATTCGCATAACAAATCCTCTCCATGTGAGCAGTTCGGGAGTCCGTGTAGATGGGTTTACCTAAGGAGTTGGCTAGGTAACTAAGACCGTCAATGGTCCAAAATTCCAGGGGAATTCTATGAAATTGTACCCAAATTGGTAAGTCATTAATGCTGCCCCTATCACATTCAATATCAGGTTTCCACTTTTGCAAGAACAGAGGCTAGCCTCCTACGTGCTAAGGACCGTTCTCGATAATTTCCAGTCAATAGTGCTATGAACTAAATTTAACAAAATATTTCCATCCTTCATGACTATGGTCTTCTCCAGACCTTTTTTGCTCCATCGTGTGTCAGCCCAAGCTTTGACAACTGGAAAAGCTGGGCGTTTGTTCTAGAAAGAGCCCACCAAAGATGAAAACCATAAATTGGCACCTGCTTGTAGCAGTTCCCTAGAAGGAGTAAGAACTCCATCCTTCAGCACGTTAGAAAAATGCTTTAGCTTACCTTTATTACACTGATTTAGCTTACCTTTATTACACTGAGTGATTAATTTGTAGAGCCATAGCCAGTGATGGGTGAAGTGTGCTTGGATGACTTAGCTTCTACAACACCTTCAGATAGAGGAGTAACTGGGTCCTTAACTCATATGGATGAGGCCAACGCTGGGAAGGCTTCCGAGTCGAGCGGAGGAGGAGCTTCTCCATGCATGTCTAGCGACTAGGCCTAGATGACCTTCACTAGGTGAGGTGTTCAGAAGGAAGAAGACGATGAATAGTGATCGGAAATGAATGGCGGGAGAGGAGTTTCAAATTCACGTCTATATGAACAGTAAGTTTTTTCTTGAGAATATTTTGCTCCACCAAGATTTATCTACCTCTGTGTTTGATTTTTAGTTATATTCCTCTTTGATTTAACGTTGTAAATTTACATTTTCAAAATTATTTATTTATATATAAACTATTTTGGGATTTTAACATATGTTTATAAGTAGTTACAGGGACATTAAAGAATTTATACTTGATAATATCAAATATTTTTATTAAATTATTTTCTAAAATTTATTTATTTAAATGAAAAAGAAAATATAGTAATTAAAACCAAGCCATAATAATTACTACTACTAATAAGATAATTTCGGAGAAGTAAAACTTCTTAAAAGAACACACTGTATCTAAATAATATTTTTTATAAACTAACACATTCTTTTAAGAAATTTAAAGAGAATGTCTTTTAAAAAGATTATATCTCTTTAAAAAATATTTTATAAAAAGACCATGAAAAACATGTTTTTCTTTCAAATTAAAAAATATGTTTTTTTAAAACCAACTTTATGAGAAAGGGAATATTTTAGATAATTAAGAACACATTTTATTTTATAAAATATAATTAATAGTATAAAATTTAATATAAAATTCGAACATTCAAAATGATAACAAATATTTATTCCTAGATCATTAAATTATTAATTTCTTCTTTTCCACTTTATCTCTCTACAATTACATAATAAATTTGTAATAAATCATACTCTTTTCTGTGTTTTTATATTTGATGTAATCATCTTATCAAATTAAATGCCTTATTTTTATTATTTTCTTTTTTGATTTCCTTCCATTAATAGAATTTTACTTCAATTTTCTTTTTTCTATTGTTGCTTGGCTGTAATACCTACATACCCCCAGAGGATATGCAAGTGCCACACAAATCATAACCAAAATAATCCAAAACATACTCAAACATTCCTTACATGCATTTCCAGGATCTCAAGCAAGCATACATTATATATCATTAGATATTGTTTGAAAAATATAACTTATCATACAACGATACTTGTCAAAATACATGCCATAAATTCAAAAGCCAACCTACACTAAGGTTATTACAAACCATCAAACAAAAAATAAACTATCTCATATTATAAGATACAACTCAAAAACAAACTCATTTATACATCTTTAAAAAAAAAAAACAAAAGACATTCTTCTTGGCCACTACGGTTATCTTTGTCCTAGTCTTTAAATCTTCTTATCAGAACCTACATGGAGGCAAAACCACCGTGCTAAGTATAAAGCTTAGTGGGGAAATAACTAAACATGATATAATCTGGTGAATGATTCTAGCAGCCGTCTAACATTTACATGCACTGAATCATGTCAAATCATATACAACCTTTAATTGTTCAAATTAAAGAACAATCCCACATTATTTGCATCGGAACAAAATATAATATAACAGAATAGGATATTCTTATTTCATAACAAAACTTATAAGTATTCGAACATAATACCATAATATCAAAATAGAACTTTAAGGTATTATAACAGAACTTGATTATGTCAGGTCAAAATTTAGTTGTATCAGAACTAACTTAGCTTATATCAAAATTGAACAAATGTCAGAACACAAAACAAATTAGACTGCTAATCTTTTTTACAGAAGTGGGTACGGGACCAGAATAGAAGATGCCCATGTTTGGTATCTGAAACAGAAGACACAGAAGTGTCTAAAATCAGAAGACACCGGAGTGTCTGGCACAGAAGACATTTTAGTGTCTAGTTACAGAAGACACCCTATTTACCCACAACTAGGACTTGACAATTTTAAAACAATCCATTTTAGATTTCAGAATCACAAGTAAATAATGTAGTGTATAACATATGACTTTATTTCATTTTGCTCCAATTGAACTTATTCATTGACATTTGATCAAACTTATCATGCCTTATATATACAAGCATGTGCAATAATGCATCAATAAAACTATTGAGTCATCACAAATTAAGTATATTCAGATAATTAAAAAGTACTTCCAATAGAATCCCATTTATCAAACTCCTTAGACAAATGATGGTCCGAAATTATCACAATATCAGAATCATATGATAGCGAAATAGTGCATAAGTATGAATTCATTTCCTTATGCCCAAATTGAACACATTCATTCTTACTTGAACAAACTTATCATACCTTATAAACATAAGCATTTGTAATAATGCACCAATGAATGCATTAAGTGATTATACTTTACATGCATTCACATAAGTTCCCAATTCGTAAACGTTCATAACTAACAAATTACTCTTATTCTTTAAATCACATTAGCATTTATAAATAAACTTCATTCCTTTAACAACTTATAAGTTCCAAAATTAGATACATTTTTAAAAATCTAATAACACCTTCCTTATGGTATTAATTTAATTAAAAATCCAAATCTTATTCAACCTTTAACTAACTTATTCGACATCAGTTTAAGTTCATTTGACACCTTAATTAAGTCTAATTAAACCATTATTAAGTACCTTAACCTTATATAGTCTAGCAATTGTCTAAACCTACATTTTCTCCTTCCTAAGTATTTACCATGACCACGGTAATAAGCTTTATAAATCCCACAATCCTCAAATTTGTTTCTAAAACTTGACTTCATTACTTTTGTTCGACACACCTTCACCAAAGTCCATCAATTTCATGTCAATTCTACTTTATTCATACTTCAATACCTCATCAAATTCATGTCCAAACCAATTCAAAAATCATTAATTAAACATCTTATAATCCATAAACTTTCAAGTATCAACAGCCAAAGTAAAAGCTATCAACAACTATCATGTTCCAGACTGCAATTCATCATCAATTTAATACATATTCTATGCATTTCAAAAATCACATAATTCATAACACAACATGCTATCAAGTTGAAATACAACAATAACACAAAATATATTAAGAATTACTTCTTGATACAGTAACTTACAAAAATGTTAAGTGAAGATGATCTGAAAACAAGAAAAGTTCCAGAAGTTGGGAGGGAGTAAGAGTTTCGGTAGTGAATGAGCAAGGAGAAGGAAGAGTTACTACATAAACTAGCCAATGCATAAGGTCATTTCATGTATAAGATGACTCTTCTTGCTCTAAGGGCACTTGTTACATAAAGAAACAAGCCACATGTCCTCTCCCTAGCTAGCACACATGTTCTTCTATGAGGCCGCCAAATGTCACAATTTAATTAGGCCACCTATCACTCATCCAATGTTGCCAAATGTCAATGCATCAACTATGATATATGTCACTAACTTATAGGCTTAGTCAATTCAATTTCCATGTACCAACTTATCTTGCCACTTGAAAAATTTCCTAGTCCAAATGTACATTTTAATACCTTAATTCTCTAATGGTGTTAATTAATTCCAAATCACTAAATATGACCCATTAATCTAAAATTCAAGTTATATGCAGTTCTCAATCATATCACACTTTTTAACACCTATCATGCATATACTTTTATGAACATATAATATTCCAACTAAGATATAATTTGGGGCCTTACAATTCTCTCCTCATTAAAAGAATTTTGTCTTTGAAATTCATAGCTGCTCAAAATAGTTAAGGATATTGAGCCTTCATGGTCTCTTCTGGTTCACATATTGCTTCCTCAAATCCATGGTGTTGCCAGAGTACTTTTACCAAAGTTATTTGCTTGTTTCGGAGTTGTCCAAATTCTTTGGCTAAGATAGATACAAGTCCTTCTTCATAAGTATAATCTAGTTGTACTTGAATTTCTTACACATGAATCTTATGTAACATCTCATTATCCCATGATTAGGTTTAGAACCCTAGGATTCTTCATATAAGAATTTATTGAGAATTTAGAAATGCATTTCATGCATTATATGGCATACACATGCACGTGAATAATGTTATCATTCATGAAATAATTGTTCATGTATTCATTGATATTTTTTTTGGTATAAATGATTTTAATGTGAATAAAGTGTGAATTATGGATTAATTGTCTTGAAAATTGAATTGGTGTGTATTAGAATTAATTTCACATTTTTGGAGATATTACGGAAATTTTGGAGATTTATCAAAATTTTGAGATATTTTAGACTAGGAAAAATATAGAAATAAGAGACAAATAGAAGTGTGACAATTGTATTAGAAAGTAATTGACAAATGGACTAATTATGGATTGACAATTGGACAAATTACTATGTGTCAAGAAGTGCAATTAGTAAGTTACATATGGGCTAATTAAATGGGTGACAAATGTAAGACATGCCAAAGGACATGTGTCAATGAAGGATGGAGCCACCTAGTCACGTTTCTGGGTAAGAAGGTTTCAGTAGCTCCTTTGTTTTGTCTCCACTGAAAACACCATCTTCCTTCTTGCTCATCCATAGTTTAAACACTTAACTTCTGTATTTTTGGTGTTATTGGCTTACCCACGTTACACCTTGTGCGTATTCTTCCATTTGAGGGTCTTGATTGTTACAAAATCTTTTTGTAATCCAAAACCGAAATCTATTGGTTGCTCTCCCCATTTTTGGAAATTTTTGTTGAAGTGAGAGAAACTTAAGACAAGTGAGTTTTATGCATATTTTTATGTTTTAAATGGATGCATGCATGAATGGTGTATATTTTCATGCTTGTGGAATTCTGCATGCGTAAATGGTATTGATGCATGTGTGGGTGGTGAAAGAAAAAGAAAATTCGGTGATATGATTAACAAAACGAAGGGTTATAGTCATTGGAATATGATATATGCAGTTTTTTACTAAACATATATCTGTATTTGGGGCATAACTTGATTTGTGAATATCCAAATTAGATGGAGTTTGATTTAGAGTAAACTAGAGACATAGAACTAAATTTTTGTATAAAAGAATCAAATTAGAAATATTTCCTCAAGAGTCTGGAAATTTGGCTTGAAGTTTGAAATTGGTGTTCTGTCGAGGTATGAAAATAGTATGTGGATTTTTGATTATAACTTGCAGGATACTGAATTAAAGTGCGGGATATTGGTGTCATTATACTTTCAAAACATTGAAGAACATTTGATTAGTAGAAGATGTTCCCTAAATACCCTATTGTCGAGGTCAAAATGGTCATGAAAATCAAACCTGAAATCTGTTTAAGAAAAATCTGGAAAATTGATAGGTTTATGATTGATTTTAAGAAGATAAAGAGGTTTAAGAAAATTGATTAAAGTTTGATGATTTTCTGAAAAAGAAATTGGTTTTTGAATGAGTATAGAATGGTGATGTGTTTGTGCTAAAGTTATCTAGAAAAATTGAAATAAATGTGGTGTAAAAATGGAAGTGAGTTTCGGATGAAAGAAAAAAGTCGCGATCGCAACGAAGCACGATCGCAATTCGAGAGGCTATTAAAGGGTGATTGTTTTTATTGAACATGCTTTGGTATTTTGATGATATCTTGATTTGTAGATGTCCAAATAAGGCAATTCATGTTCAAATTAAAGTAGAGACATATTTCTACAACTTTCTTGAAGAAGTCGAATTTTAATTTTGTTTCTAAGACTTTCAAAATCTGGTTTGAAATTGAGTCTTGATTAAGGTTGTAGTACTAATAAAGACAGAAATTATAGTTTGAGGTTATCAAGAAACTGAATTGATGTAGGCTTAATCAGACAATGGTGTGTTCACAAAAGTTGTAGTTCATTCTCTTAGCTTTCAATTGGTATTAAGTTTGTAATTTTTGGATGTCGTAGCTAAAAGATATGAGTTGTACAATTTGAGGGTATGATCATGTACAAGCCAAAAGTTCAAATATACATAGTCTGTGGTATTTTTTAGCATAACTCATAGAATACTGAATCAAGTTGGATGATCTTGTAGTCATTACAAACTTAAGATATGGATCAATAATTTTCCAGAAGCAAGTGTTGCCAAATTATTTTATTCCCTTGATGATAATGATCATGCAAAGTTGACCCGAAAGTATATTGTGAGAAAAATTTGAATTGATTAATTGGGTTATGAAATTAGTTTCACATTGTTTTATTATGGTCCAAACCCTAAGTATAAATTATTAATGAGGGTTTTGATATATGAATGATATGGTGATAAGAATTTGATAGGATACCTCGAATCGTCATTGAACATTCATTATGCATTTTTGATATATATAGATGTGCATAAAGACATGCTTATACATTTGTGTAAAGGTGTGATATTTGCCAATATGTTTTATATGATATATCGGAGAACATTGGACGTCAGTAAGACATTGCCAGACCATCCAGGCAATAGCATATCGGAGCATTCTGTGAGTCAACCTAGATGATTTTTCTTAGGATTGATTGAATTTGTTTGACTTCCAATTATTAAATATTTGTGAATTGTTTATGAATTCCAGACTTAATGTCTGAGGAGTTAATATTTAAGAATGTATTGGAAGTGTTCTGGTTGCTGTAAAATCCTGAATGATATTTAAATTCTCAACAAAAGTTGAATGTTGGATTTAGGTCCAATGACTATGAGAGTGCATCATATGTGACTGTTGTACATGGCATATTCTATATTTGATGCATTTCATAAAATGCATGCTCAAATAAAGGCGTTGTGACTAGAGTAGCTAGTATGAAAGCGCTTGCACGTAGAGCTTTGTTCCGTGATTTTTGATTCTGGACGTAAAGCTATGCTTTGGGATTCCATTCTGACTGAGCCCATTGGGCCTATATTTGTATACGTATGTGATAGGCACTTGGTCACACTATTAATAACAAATCTGGAGTCTCAAGTGCATTTGTATTTGTAAATATCTATTCTGATTCGCAATGATTACATGATATGCCATGTTAATGTGAGTATTTGGAATATACATGTTCTGAATGAATATTTGTGAAATATGTGATTTGTTTATATAACCTGGGTGAAATCATCAATGATGGTTCTCTCATTGAGTTTGTAAAACTCATAAAAAATTACAACGTGGCTTTTCAGGTATGAGACTGAAGACCTAGTTTCTTAATCTGGATTAGAGGAACATTTTGGACTAATTATGGCTCAGAGGTCTGTCAGCTGACATCAAAAGAGTTGTAATTTGTATTTTATAGTTTTTGTTTAGAACTTATATAAAGTTTGTAAAATACAGTGTAAGATTTCATGAATGAATGTAATAAAAGGTTTTAAAATTTCATGACTTTTTATTAAGTTAGTTGATGCCATCGGTAAGTATGATTTTTTTTGCTCTAACATACCATTATCATAAGATATGTACTTGAATGTCCTTGGATGTTTGGGTATATACTTTATGGTAGTGGAATGTTACATTTTTGGTATCAGAGCATGGGTTGACATCTTTAAGGACACAATATGATCAATAGTGAGAGATTCAGATAGTGATCATAACTTTTTCTTGTTATAGGTCACCCTCTATAGGAAATCAAATTGGAGAGTCATCTGATATGGAGTCTGTAGGAGACAATATATAGTCTCTTGTACTTGAGTTTGCTTAAATGCCTCTGAGAATTCCCGTGAGGCGAGAAAGAAGATATGATAAATTAAGAAAGCAATGGGTTGCGGACTTCTGCAGAAGTACAGACTTGGCTGAGGCAGAAGGGTGGTTAGAGAGAACGGAAAGAGTGTTCGACCAGATGGACTATGAGGCAGATGAAAGATTTGATTATGCAATCTCATTAATGTAGGGTCTCGCATACCAGTGGTGGAAGACTGTACCGGCCAATATCACCAGACCTTGTAGTTTGACCTGGGAAGATTTTCTGGGGGTGTTCTGAGAGAACTATATGCCTAAGATTTACATGGATTGGAAGATGAAAGAGTTCTTAGATTTGAAACACGGCAGGCTCATTGTGGCAGAGTATGAGATAAGATTCAATGAGTTAATGGGATATGCAACTGTATTGATCCTAACTGAGGAAGATAAATGTAAACAGTTTGAAGACGGATTGAACATGGAAATCAGAACGAGGCTAGCCCTTTCTAATTTGGGCAGTTTTACATAACTCTGAGCAGCCTCAATTAGAATTGAAAAGTTGTTAAATGATGGTCAGGGAGAGTATAGGCAGGAGATCAAAGGCAAGAGGGAAGATGAATCTTAGGTTAATTCTAGCAGAAGTTCCAGAAAGGGCCAAAACAGATCGTCTCGATTCCAGTCTAGATCGAGACAATCTAGATCCCGATCAAGAGATGGATTTGTTCAGTCTGGGAGAGGTAGAGGACAAGTTCCCTCCAGTCAATCTCAACAATTGTATGATTGTGAGCACTATGGTCAGAAGCACGGTGGTGAATGTTGGAGGATGATAAGGGCTTGTTTCTATTGTGGCTTGGTAGAACACCTAATTAGAGATTGTCCTAAGATTGTAGGACCACAGTCTGGAATTAGAGAAGGAACAATGAATGAGACAATAGCTCAACAGAGTGGAGTGATCCTGGCTTTAGTTTGTACCATTGGATGTCAAATCAAAAATATAATCCAAGGATTGCAATATAGGATGCAACCTCGGGTCGTCTCACTTAATCGGAACCTAAACGAATAGACCTAAGCTAACCTATATGCCATGAAATGCAAACTAATTTGGTAAGGAGGGGGTTTTGATCTTTGGAAGCCTTAACTATATTAAATGCAATTGTACGAAAAATGTGTAAAATGTATTTTTGGATTTTTGGGAATAAAAAACAAAAAGATAAAGACAATGATCAAATGGTGATAGTATCTTATTGAAAATGAGCTTTGCTTATCATAGTTTGAAATCAATTTTTGACGGGAGTAAAAATCTCTAAGTTTCAAATGGGTAAACCTTAAAGAACTCTTTAAGTCCAAGGTATTAATCAATGAACTCCATTTCTTAAGACCTTGTTAAATGCCATTAGTGTATGTAGTGGTAAGTCAATGCAACAAGTCACTTTGGGATCTCATATCAACTCAATATTAAACACAACTATGCAAGATAAAAGAGATTCAAAAAGATCGCAAATAGACTTATATGAGACTTCATATACTTAAGCTCAAAGTTCTACATTAACGAATCTCGACCACACATTAAATATCTAACACTTGATTAAACTCTAATCAAGAATGTTCAACTACAAATTCTAAATCCTAACCCTAGGAGTTCATAAATTATAGCTAAACAAATTGACGGTGGAAAGTGGAAGAAAATGGTATGGATGAGAGAAGATGATGGTGTGTACATGAAGATGGAGTTGTATGAGATGATGAAATAACAATATGGAGGTGTCGACTCTCTCTCCTTTTTGTAAGTTAGCCTAAAATAGGTCTTTTTCATAAAACGGGTTGATGGATCGGGTTGCACAATCAAATAATTTGCAAAAAATGCTTCGAGTTTATACCAATTTGAAGATTTCGTTGCGACGAGGGGATGAGGTTGCAGAGACAAACTTTTCTCGAAAGGTTTCTTTAGTCAACTTCAGCTTTTACCGTGGCACAAACATTATCTTTGCTGCAACAAACTTTTCCTGAAAGGTCTCTTCAGTAGATCTTCAGATTTCACCGCGGTGAAACATCAATGTTGCCATGATGAACTCGCCTGTTGCCCTCATTGACTTATTAACTTGTGATCTTGGTCTTCACTCCTTGACTCTACTTCTTGAATCACCTACAATGAAAAATAATAGCTTATAGTATCAATTGTTATAAAATGTCAATTTAGTGTAATTACTAATTATTTGTGACAATTTTACACTCAAACTACATAAATTCAAGACAAGCACTCAAGAGTTAAATTAAGCACACAATTTGAAAATAAGAGCCAAGAAGTATAATAAAAACCATGCAACTGTCACAAATTGATCTAGGAAACTAGGGTTCAATCAAATTCCCGCACACTTAGACCTTTGTACTCTTGGACAAAGTTTATAAAAGTCAATAAAGACAAAATTGTAAAAGAAAATTTCGACCATGTCTTAAAAATGAGAGTAGAAAATCAGTTAAATCACTTCCTCAGAAATCAACCTAAACAGACTGAAAGACCGCTAAGAAAATAAACACTATAAGCATTTAATCCAAGAGATTGGGGTAAAGAGATTTCGCTCAAGGTAATTTGTTGAATCTCTCAACTCACTTGTCTTGGGATAATTTCACTCTACAATCTGTTTAGTCCAATCTCTTCCAGAATCTTATGATAATTCTACCTCTCCACCACAAGAATTATAATTTCGAGAATCAAGAGGAATTTTCAAGGTTGTAATGTACGGAAGGCTAAATGAAATGGGTTGAATAGAAGAAGGAAAAATGAGTACATACACTATAATTATTTTTCTCATGAAACAAACGCCAACTATGCATAAGAAAATATTTACACAAATAACAAACATAATTTAACATATTTTTATTACATTTCTCTTTTGAGAAAGCTTTTTGTTTTTTTCGCTTATTTGAACTTTTGGAACTCTTTTTTTCTTTTCTTTTATATAGAATCCCTTATTTTGATTTGTTTTGTTTTTATCAGCTTTAACTAGAGATGAGATACTTATATTAATTAGGAAATATGCATGCACTAAAAAGAAGGCTTAAAGGGGCTAGCAAAGGTTAAGTGTTTGGGGCTTGTGTTTAGGAAAGTAGGGTTTGGAAAGGAATGCCTCTATCATATTAACAAAATTTTAGTTCATCAAGCTTTGATCAAGAAGTAAAACAAGCTTTAGAGAGATATGAAATTAAGTAGATACGCATAAAAATGAAAGAATTCAAGCCCAAATATCCTTCTAACAAGGTCAGTATCTCAATTAAGCAATCCCAAGGTTTAAAGACACATAATGTTACTCTCTTAGCGTACCCTCGCTTCTTGTGAAAACGTTGAAAATGAAATTAACCAAAATCAACTATCATTTAAAAACATAGCTGGTGTTTTCAAAAACATATGGACAACTTTGAAATTTATAAAATCTTCAAGACACAGGAGTGAAAAGAATCTAATTTGGGAGAATTATTGAAATAAGGGAATTTAAAACAGTTTCTTTTATGAAGGATGGCATCATCGCAGCAAAACCAAGAGGTTGTCACGACAAACCACAAATTTGCAATGTCGCCGCAGCAAAACCAAAAGTTCGTTGTGGTGAAAAATTGCAGAAACACTTGAAATATGCAATTCACCTCAATTACCAAGTTTCGAAATTTGCATAGGAAACACAGATGACTTGCATAAGCAATTAAATGGATAAAAATTATGCATAAAGAAAAATATGCCAAAATGGAATAACCTCCCCCATACTTAAACATCATATTGTCCTCAATGTGAATAACAATTAAACACCATGATGCAATGAATAGTAAGTGGAAGGCTATTGAATAACAACATACCGGGAAAAGCACAATGAGAATTATATAAATAACCAGCCATTAATTTTGTACATGACAAAAATGTAACTGAGTATCCAACAGGTTGAAAACTAAAACATAACTAGCCAAAAGAAAAAGAACAAATGACTCAAGCTACTCCATAAGAAGTTCATCCCCAGATCCAAAGGGACCTGCTCCTGATGTGTTAGTACCGCTCAGGGGGTCATCTTCATCAGATGGTACCTGGAAGTGGAAATGCTCAGCGAGCAATGCATCCATGCGCCAGTGATATTGCCTATCTCGGTTATATAACGCCTCTCTCTTCTTCTGGTTGGCAATCTACTGAAAGAGAGTGTCGTGGAGATAAGAGATATCCACACAAAGTCCGTTGACTTGACCAGTGAGGGTCTGTAAAGTCACAAGCTTAGGAGCAGCCTGAGCTGGAGGAACATGCTCATCTGTTGTCGCAGCTGCAGAGGTTCTACCAATATCTAGAATATGGTGGAGGGATAAGATGGGTGAATGGTGGGTTACTTTAGGAGAGTATAGCTAAAGAGAGGGGCTGGGTCAAAATAGTTGTCATTTTCTAATTTCGAGACATTGTGTGCTCTGAATATATCGGTGATGAGATGGGAAAAGGTGATGGCGTTGGTGAATTTGACGGTGGTGATGGGGTCATGTAAGGCAGAGGCGAAAGCATTAGCTATATCGACTGGTTGACCAGTCATTAGGAGGTAGATATGGAGGGCCTATTGTTTAGTTACATAGGCGGGGTAGGTGGTTGGGATGATATTGTTGCATACTAGATGGAGCCAAGGACGAGCTGTGGGTCGGAGATTAGATATTTTGAGGTATAATTGGTAATATTTGGGTCGATGCCATTAGGCTTCCTCTTGATAGAGGGTACGAATAACATCATCCGAGGGATAGTTACGGATCAGCTGATCGTAGTGGCAACGAATAATGGGAGGAAGATTGAAATGGCGACGGATACTACCTGCAGTGAATGCATTAGGTGCTTTAACACCACGGAAGTTAATTTCCATGGTGTTATGGAATCTAGCATAGATATAGAAATGGCGAATGAATTTATCATTGCCTTGGTCACAGGGTTTGACTAATCCTGTAAATTGGGAGGAAACAAGTTGTTGCATAATAGGATTGTTAGGGGGAGCTAAGGGAAAGGGTTGCTCTTTAATAAATGGCCTAGTATCTACTTTTCAGCTAGTTTTGTAAAGGTAAAACTATTAGAAGAATCGGAATCACTAGGAGGGCTAGGAGGGGCAGTAGGGGTATTACGGGATGGGAGTTTAACAAGAGGCTGTTTTGCAAAAATGCACATCGAAATATAACTTAAACAAATAAGTAAAACAAACTATCCTAAACAAAATGAATCATTAAAGGAAAATGGAAAAGAGAACAAAATAATAAACTTAATCTACCCCTAAACAATACAAAACAAAGAAAAATTGAAAAGAAGATAATACATACGAAGATGGAAGAAAAATGCGTAGAGAGTCAAAGGAGGAGGAAACGCGAGGATGACCGTGACGAAGAATTTGAGAGGGAGACAAAGAAGAGGGGTCGGGGGGGGGGGGTTTAAATAGGATTTGGGGGTGAAATGACTAAAAGGGACAGAGGGAATGTGAAAGGTTAAGAGAAAATAAAGGTCGAAGGGTAATTTCACCGTGTCAATTTTGCGCATAGTAAACTTTCGCCTCGACGAACTTAACCCTAGTCACGAAAACAATGAAATATTAATGTTTCACCGTGGTGACATGAACTCACGCCATAGAGAAATTAACCTAAAAGGAACAAAGAAGAATGCTGGGAAGCTCATCGCAGCGATGTGGAATGCACGCTACGGTGAAATAAACCCGAGAGGAATAGAAAGAAATGAGGTATGTTCGCCACAACGAACTTTACCCAAAAGAAATAGGAAAGTTGTGAGGAACTTTCACCGAGGCAACATGGAATCCACGCCGCGGTGAATTTTCCTGAGACCAATATGAAGGAAATAAGATCAGTTCGCTGCGACGACATGAATTTCACGCCGCGAAGAAGGTTACCCGAAAGGAAAACATAGCAAAGATAGAAATGAGAAAAAATGACTCACAAACACACAAAAGACGCAAGCTGGATACTCAATACACTTAGAGATCATATACAAGTCTTCACACACCATAATAGCTCAAGAAAACAAAGTGCAACACATTCAATCACTTCATTTCCTTAAACTTGAAGATGTATCATGCATAAAGCCGAAAAGTACAACAAACATAAATAGGACATGAATTTTTGGATTGAAAAACTGCTTAAATACAAGCTAATCTAATGCCCTACTGAATTGGTTTCTCCCCCACACTTATTCAACAAACTAATGCATCCACAATGTCATAATCAGTCACAGAGCAAAAGTAAGTAAACAAGTGAAAGAGAGAATCAACCTGACGATTACGGAGGTTCCTGTTGCTCTTGGTGAGCCTTCAACAGATAGCCATGTTGTGGTAAGATGACTTTACCCCTTTCCACATCGATTTCAACCTCCTTAATTATAGATTCACCTAAAACAGGAACGAAAAACCCTTCCATCATTGACAATCAAAGAATTCAATGAGTTCTATGTAGAGTTAGAGTAAGCATGTTGGAGTTCAAACTCAGAGCATGCAGCATCAATAACAATATCAAGCATGTTAACTCCTAAAAGCGAGTAATCCTTGTGGGGATGTTTTATAGCTTCGTACATGTTAAAGCTCACTTGTTGGTCTCCTACCTCCATGATGATGGTACCTTCTTTCATGCTAATCATAGTACTAGCAGTCTTTAAGAAGGGTTTACCAAGAATCAAGGTAGTGTCCTGCGTAACTTCAAAAGACATATCAAGTACATAAAAATCAGTTGGAAAGACCAAACCCTTTACCTAGACCAAAATGTCCTTTATGATGCCCAATAGATGCCTAAGAGACCTATCAGCCAATTGTAAAACTACAGATGTAGGCTTTAGACTTTTAACCCCTAATGATGTGTAGACAGACTTAGGCATCACATTAATAACCGCCCCTAGATCTAACAAGGCTCATATGGTAACTTTCCTATTGTGCACGGGATGGTGAAAGATCTAGGTCTTGGCATTTTACTGGTATTTGGGGTTTGAACAATGCAGACACGTTTGAGTTGACTTGTACTCATTCATTTAATCTGAACTTTCTTTTGTTGGTGCATAGGTCCTTAAGATATTTAGCATATGCAGGAACCTTTTCATAAGGTCAAGCAAAGGGATGGTGACTTCTACGTTCACAAACAAATCAATGACATCTTTCTCATGTTTAATATCAGTCATCCTTTTGCTAAGCAAATACGAATTGGGAAAAGGAAGGTATTTCAGGTTTACCTCCTTGTTGTTTGCTTCATGGGCTCTTTGCTTGCTTGATTCTAGGTTAGTTTCAGAATTCGCTTCCTTGCTCTTTAATTGTTTGGAATACTTTTGATTCAAAAGTGCTCTCTCCTTGGAACTTTTAAACTTCTTGACTCTTTGATTTGTTGAAGGCAATTCTCTACTCTTAATCTCCTCTTCATCTTCTCCCTCATCTTCATTTTTGAACCTCACTTGTTTCCCATTTTGAAGGGTTATGGAATTCAAACTTTTGGGGTTCATAACAGTGTTGGAGGGGATAGTTCCATTGCTTCTCGCTTAGTTCTCACTCATGTTGTTGAATAATTAAGTGATGTAGGAGTTGATATTATTTGCCTTCATCTCCCATTGCTCCATTCTCTGTTTTAAAGCATTGAACCGAGTAACATTTTTAGAAGAATCTTGTTGAATGAGAGAAGCTATTGCATTAAACTGGTTGTTGTTCGAAGTCCTTTCCTCCTTCATCAATGCCATCATATTATGTAGAAGTTGATTAGTGTCCTCCTTTGGTGGGACAGTCAGAGCTTGCTGTTGGTTGTGGAAATGGTTTGTGGAAGTGCCAACTCCTCTACCTTGTTGAATTCTGTTTGGAACTCTTCCTTCTTCATTCCTCTAACCGAGCCTAGGATTTGCTTTCCATCCCTCGTTATAAGTGTTGGAATAGGAGTCCCATTTTTGATTGGGCCGACCCTGATATATAGTAGACATCACTTCATAACGACCAGGGTAGGCACTAGATATGTGCATTACTGACCGAAAAGTATCTCAACTAGGTGCAACAAGATCCATAAAAGTTGTTGGGCGATGGATACTCATATTTTTTAGTTTTGTAGTGATGAAGGACAATTGTTAAGTCACTTTACTCTTTAAAGAGTCAACTTTAGACTTCAGACTTTCCATTCTTCTAGATTGGCCTATCGAAGCTCCCAACTTATGTATGCCTTTGATATCTCTAACATTGTACTGTTGATGATTTAAAGCCATCTTCTTGATCAGATCCTATGCTTCTAAAGTTGTAAGGTTAATCAAAGAACCTCTCGATGCCGCATACAACATACCTTTATCTTGACTTTTTAGCCCATCATAAAAGTACTGCACTAATTGCTCATCAGGTATCTGATGGTGGGGGCATCTGGACAACAAATCTTAGAAGCGATTCTAATATTCATAGAAGGACTCATCATAATCTTGACGTGTTGGATAGATCTCCTTCCTCATTGATGAAGTTTTGGAGGATGGAAAATATTTCTTCAAAAACGCGTTTCAAAGATTGGCCCAACTATGGTAGGCATTCGCCACATGTCTTGGGAGGCTCATATACCACTCCCTTGCTTTCCACTCTAAGGATAGGTGAAAAACCTTCCATAGTACTTGATCAAGTGAAGCTCCCACAGGTTTCATACTTTGACAAATCATGGATAAAGATTGCAAATGGATGTAGGGATCTTCTCCTATCAAGCCATGAAATTTAGGAAGAGAGTTAATGAGCAATCCTTTAACTTTAAAACTCACGTCAAAATTAGGACAAGTAGCAGTAAATGGATCATAGTTCACATCAGAGGTAGATGCTTCTCTAATGATCCTTCTTCTTTGATTTTTGTTATTCTCACTAACTCGCTCCTGCTCCCCATTACGTCCATTATCACCATTCCTAGGCTAATTAGCATTAAGGTTAGCGCTTTGTAGAAAAGTTGGGTTCTCATCCATGATCACTCCTTTTATCGATTCGCTCTCACTATTTGTTTGACTAGACTCCTCCTCAACAACTACTTAGCTTCTCTCTTTTTCTCTCTTCTCATTTCTAATCTTTCTTAAGCGTCTCTCAATTTCAGGGTTGAAAGGAAAAAGTTTTGCTTTTCAGGGCATGCACGGGAACAATTCAAGTGAAACTAAAATTTAACAAAATTTACTCGCAAGCACACAAAGTCAAAGAAAAAGTCATGATGTGAAGGATGTAAGTGTGTAGTGTATGAAAGTATGTGTGAGAGTAAAGTATGCAAGTAAAGTGTGTATGTATCGAAAAGCAATAACAGAAATGTTTAAAACCATGTGGGTGTAAAAAAGGCTAAGTATGAAAAGTGCAAAAAGTTCAGTTTCCTATGATTTGTGTTTTCAAAATTTTATGCTAAGTAAAGAAATTGAAATCCTATACTATTGACAAATATCAAACTAGACTATCTAGGATGCAATCCAAATAAAGGTTTCTACCTCACTTAGCAGTAAAAATGACAAAAGCTAACATAGAGAACCAATTCTTGGTTCCTCGGCAACGAAGCCATTTTGATCCAAGCCTTAGTTCTTACCCTTAAAGGTCAAATAAAAAATATAATCTAAGGATTGCGATATAGGATGCAACCTCGGGTCATCTCACTTAATCAGAGCCTACTGGTATAGACCTAAGCTAACTTATATGTCATGAAATGCAAGCTAAATTGGTAAGGAAAAGGGTTTTTGATCTTTGGAAACTTTAACTAAATTAAATGGAATTGTAAGAAAAAGTGTGAAAATGTATTTTTCGATTTTTGGGAATGTAAAAATAGGAAGATAAAGACAATGATCAAATTGTGATAATATCCTTTTGAAAATGAGCTTTGTCTATCATAGTTCGAAATCAATTTTCAATAGGAGTGGGAATCACTATGTTTAAAATGGGTAAACCTTAAAGAACTCTTTAAATTCAAGGTTTTCATCAATGAACCCCATTTCTTAAGACCTTGTTAAATTCACTTAGTTTGTGTAGTGGGTAATCAATGTAACAAGTCATTTTGGGATCTCAAATCAACTCAATATCAAGCACAACTATGCAAGATAAAAGCGATTCAACAAGATCACAAATAGAAATATATTAGGCTTTATATATTTAAGCTCAAAGTTCTACATCAACAAATCCTAACCACACATTGAATATCCAACACTTGATTAAACTCTAATCAAGAATGTTCAACTACAAATTACAAATCCTAAACCTAGGAGTTCATAAATCATAGCTAAACATGGATTAAGCTACTCCCCTTTTAATCCCATTGAACTCAAGCCATTGCTACATATTCAAAAGGAGAAAGGTTCCTAGTCATGCATAGCTCTAAGAGACTTCACAAACAAGAACCGACTAGAGATAGCCATGGTATCAACTAACGGTGGAAAAATGGAAGTAGAATGGTGCAGAAGAGAGAATGATGGTCTGTGTCTATGAAGTGTGTCAGCCTCTTTTCCCTATTGTTACTTAGTCTAACATAGGTATTTTTCATAAAACGAGTCGATGGATTGGGTTGCACAGTTGATTAGTTTGCATAAAATGGTCTGGGTCTATGCAAATTCGAAGATTTTGCCGTAGCGAGAGGATGAGTTCGTTGCGGTGGACTTTTCCCAAAAAGTTTGTTAACTTAACTTCAGCTTTTGCCATGGCGCAAACATTATCTTCGCCACAGCGAGACATCCATAACGCCGCAATGAACTTTCCTGTTGCCCTGGTTGACTTGTTGACTTATCATCTTGGCCTTCACTCCTTGGCTCTACTTTTTGAATCTCCTATAACGAAAAAAATAGAAGTTCGCAGTATCAATTGTTCTAAAAATCAATTTAGTGCAATTACTAATTATTTGTGACAATTTTATCCTTAAACTACATAAATTCAAGGCAAGCACTCAAGAGTTAAATTAAGCATAAAATCAAAAAATAAGAGCCATGAAGTATAATAAAAACCATAAAATTGTCACCAATTGATATAGAAAACTTGGGTTCAATCAAATATGGATCATTTTGCTCCCTTAGATAAAAACTGTTATGCGCGTTCAATTGTTCCTCCCCATCAAATGGTTTGGAGGAATACATACAAACATTTTCTAAATGACCATAAGTTCCACATATATCTCACACTTCTTAATTTTGAACATTTTTGGGTAGCCTTGTAGTTAAATCTTCACATGCCTCGTCAACTCAACTAACTACATAGTTAATTCTTGATTCGAGCTCACTTTATGAACTCTAACAACATTTCAAAGGTTTCATCTGTTTCTTTAGGTTTCCTCTCTCCTACAGCTCCTCCTATTGGAATGTACACCATGTACTAGCACTGCTATGTCAACCTATTATAAAAAAATTGGATTAGCATGTGAAGTAGAAAATGATGGTGTGGACATTGTATTAGTGAGAGCTTATAGCATGCCTATGAATTTTGGAATGGATCTCCCTCCATCTGGGTGAAGGTAGCTATCTTGGTGCGTAACTCAAATGCTTTTAATGGGAACAAAATTTTCCCATAAATTTGTTTTACTCCTCTTGCCATGTAGTCAATGAATTAGGTGGAAGGCTCATTCACCACGACCTGGCTCGATCCTTCAATGTGTATAGGAAGCACCTAATTCTTAGTTGATTTTTGTTTAATCCATCTAATGGAAAGGTTTGGAAAGTGTTATAGAATTCCCAAATGAAGTTTAAATGGTCTTCATTAGGAACCTCATAGAACGATGGCAGCATGTTGTAATGGATAGTCTTCAATTTGTAATTTCTAGCTGCCTCCCCCAAACGTATACATGACATCTCAGTAATAATCACTGGTCTAGTGTACTCCTTTATCACTAATTGCCTTTCACCCATCATGTGGTTATTCACTTGATCTTTACATTTAGGTTCCCCTTGAGATCTTCGTCTTTGACGTATGTTATCAATAAAAGGGATTGGCTTACTATCCAAAGATCTCCTTCCTAACATAAAATAAGTGAATTCACTACCTAAATTTCTCCTACCTAGCACAAACTAACTACAGAAAGCATTAAATTAATAACAAAAATTACAAAACATGTTAACAAAATAATATAATAAAATATACATGCATGAACAAACACAAACAATCAATAAACAATCAAAATCACTTTAGAAAACAAAAACGACCAAAATTAATTCAAGTTTAAAAAAGTAAACACCTCCTAGGAAACAACACCAAAAACTTGTTATGCTCAAAAAGTTCTAAAAATTACCTAGGCCATCCTACTCGTAAGTATTCAAGGTAGTTGTGGTGATTATCCAGGGTCGTCTCCGACGGAGGTGAAATTGGTTAACTTAAACTAATTATGAATGGAAAATAAAAAAGATGGAAAAAAATCCTAAACATTCTATCCCGATTATTAAGTAAAGGCCTAAAAGAAAAATCACGCAATTAAACTGAAAAGTAAATTGAAACGACTGAAAACAAAAACGAGTAGAAATTAAATTGGAAGACTCGCGAGAATTAATTTCACTAACTTAATCTCCTATGTATCATTAAAGGAAATGATTGGTTGGTTGTCTTACTAAAATTGACTATCAAATTCTGAGATTAACTTAAATAATATACTAAATCTAGCTTTCGTATTCGACAAGTTATTATCCAAAACTGATGGAAACCCGACTACTAATTACCACTTAAGTTAATATATTTCTAAGTCATAACGTAAGCATCTATAGTTTCTAGTTCCATATTAAACTTCTCCTCTCAGTGTTAGATAAGTTCTCTAAAGACAATAACCTTTAGCACTTATTGTACAAATCATTATGATTAATAAAAAGACATTTTTGCTAATTTTATTTTCATGTTCTTTATGAATTGATAATGATCTTAAGTCGAATTAATTAAGTCTTTAATACATTACATAGCATGGAGGAAATCACGATGAGATCATAATAATGAGATTCCTAATATGTGTAATTATGTTAGTATCTAAATTATCCTTAGTCATAGGATTAATGAGACATGACATTTTTATGACTATCACATGTTATACTACTTGATTGGATCAAATAGTGGATCTCACAAGCTGTAAGCATGAGTTGTTTAGAGTTAATATGTGGATACTTATTAATATTAGTAAGTACATTAGTTGATATGCCATGAGACAATCATGTAGATAATCTATTCTAATATAAATGATAGTCTCATCATAGCAATGGTGGAAATATCCTTAGACTTAAGGTGCTCGAGGATATCTTAGATACTGATCCCGTACTTTGACTCCATTCCTCGTTGTCTCTTAGAGGTTGCTCATAGGGTGGTGATTGGGTATGTTTAAGGTATTTGAAGGTAACTGAGTAGCCAATAAAGGATTCACCACTCCTGATAGAAGGAGACGATACCCACAACTTCTTATCGGGCTCAATACTTGGAAATTTCTAGCCAGAGTGGAAATATCTTAAAGATAGTCTTCAGTGACATATCTAATTAAGTAATGAGCCTTGGGGATAAGAGCTAACATCACTTGGGTTAAATGTGATGTAGTTAGTCTAGTGGGAGTTGACCTTTTAACCATACTATAATCCAAGTGGGGTATAGATGCTGAAAAGATGAATTGCATAGGGACATTGTCTATGGAAGGGTTTGCAGTCAAACTATTGACTTTTCGGTCAATTAGGAGTCATAATGTGTTGTTAGATATCGCTCATGACTTGCTTGAATTAAGTGTTAATTCAAATGGCCAACATAACTAGGAATTGAATGG
This sequence comes from Erythroxylum reticulatum, assembly GCA_025504915.1. NCBI lineage: Eukaryota > Viridiplantae > Streptophyta > Magnoliopsida > Malpighiales > Erythroxylaceae > Erythroxylum > Erythroxylum reticulatum. The sequence goes on from JANSVA010000006.1 coordinate 10,674,099, forward strand.
GTCATATGCATTAGAGATGCTAAGAATGAGTAAAATGGGTTTAGATAGTGGTCCGAGATATGAGAGAATGTTTTAAGATTGTATCGCGATATGATCGTGGTAAGAAACATTATAAAGGAATGAAAGAAAGCAAGTGTTGCATGGCTTTCATCCTGGAAAGTTTCCAAATTTCCCGCAAACATTTCAAGCTAAATTAAATGGCATTCATGGCCACTTAATTCCCATTATTCCTCTATTTATGATGGGGGTTAGATGAGGCCAAAAGTAGGCAAAAATCTCTCATTTCTGGACATAGTATTGTAAGAAAACTATTGAGAAATGTGAAGAGTTCATCTTACACACACTTATTCTCTAAACTATTATCTCAAGAATGTACATCAAAATTAGCACTTTGTGTGTGTTCTAACCATTCTTCCTAAAAGGTTTTCAGCTTTGCTCTTTATGTGGATATCATTAGAGACGTCCTCCTTTGGTTGTTATAGTTTACAATAACCCGAAAAGGTGAAGATAATGAAGAAAAAAGGAGATTGTAAGGTATAAATCTTAAGTTCATTTTTTTACTACATCTAATGGAACATGTATGATTCTGTATTTTCTAGGTTTCGTCTTATTTTATATTGTGTATTTTATGATATGTGATGAATGTGATGCATAATCAAAACCCAACAGTGGTATCAGAGCCATCTTGTGCCTATTACATGTAGTTTTTCTTACATGTGCAATAGTATTGCATGGCTATGACAACTGTGCATATGTTCTTAGAAAATTCAAAATTATAATTTTCTTTGACTAATCTGTTCAAGACATGTTAGTAGATGGTTTTAGATATTGAAAATTGATTTCAATGTGATTGAAATATTTATTGTCGAATTTCTAACAATACGTTGGAAAACTATTTTCTGCTGAACATATGTTGTTGGTTAGCTAAATTGACGAGGTTCAACATTTATGGAATTTGATTCTAGAAATTTTATGTCAACATGTTTAGAATGTGTTTACTCCTTTAAAAATTTGCCAAAATTTATTACAATTGTTTTAATAAATTTTCAAATAGTAATTACATCTTGTCGGTTTTGAAGGAATCAATGAATCCATTTTGTTTGATAATGTTTTATGTTTATGTTTTAGTTCTAGTGTTGGATCCCGTTTCCGGAACCCAACCTCTTGCTCCGATGATCCAAAATCACATACTGTAACCTCAATTCATAAGACTCTTCATATTCAATAACATCTTACCGTTCACCACAAATGATATCTTTTGTTTCCGTAATTCACTTATTTATATATAACAATAGTTCATACAATCAACTCAAACGGATAGCTTCTTCAATATATAT
>JANSVA010000006.1:10692742-10718956 GCA_025504915.1 Erythroxylum reticulatum
GGTGAGTTGGGGAACCATATTTTTCATATGAGATTAGATCACTCTAAGACATGTATGATGACTTGTATGTGAATTTTTGACCTAGGTAATGTATAGTAGAATTTAACCTCCAATATATGCTAGTATATTTGTGTATTTAATAAATAATCTTATTTTGAATAACTCTTTGCTATTATAGTGCAACTGATGTTTTTATTTCGTATTTTGAGAAATGACTTTGTTTTCAACAAGCTTGCACTCGAAGTGTAAAAGAATAATGTTTTTTCTGAAATAATTCTTTTGAACAACTTTGCACTTATAGTGCAAAAGATGACTTTTTTGTCATGAAATAATTTTGAACTTACTTATGCATAAATGAGTCATATATACTACGTGTACGTTTTCTCTTTTAGCTTAGAGTCACAGCAAGGTCTCATTTATTGGTTGGACCGATAAATAAAGGCATGATGCCTTACTTAATTTTTGATACTTAAATGATGGATGTGATTATTGTGATCAGTGAGGAAACGATTAGCCAATCGTGTTCTAGGCATAACCGATTAAGCAGCCCTTGCACCCTTGACGCTAGTACATTAAATTCGAGTCGTCGTATCGACACTTTTCTATGGGACTTGCGAGTGGTTCCACACCTAGGGTCTGGACACCGACGAGGTCATCATTTAGGGTCTGGACACTGACGAGGTCATCACCTAGGGTCATGATGCTCTTGTCGACTGTAGTCTGGACTCACTATGGACTAAAGTCTAGCCAATACCGAGTATCGGTGGGTGTGCACATTAGTTTGGACGACTAGTGGTGTCACACATTATTGTTTTGGTTTATTCTGATGAGATTTGATTTATAAATCTGATGTTTTTATGCATTTGTATATTGGAACTAGAACCTATATGCACCGGATGGGTGATTAATAGGTTGGGCCTATGTGGTTCCTAACCAGTATATGTTGAGTCATAGGCTGGGCCTATGTGTTTTTTATATGACATAAACTCACTTTATAGGTTATCTACATTGTCTTGGTATAAATCGAATTATGTTTGTGATATATTCCTTTCCTACTCATTGAATACCTAGTGTACTCACCCGTTCCGCTTTCCAACCATGCAGGTTAATTTAGTGACCTTAAAGCTCTGAGTGGATCGTATGGTCTTTGAGATTTTTAGGGTATTACCACATGTGGGTAGTTTCTTATTTTGTACTTTTATTGTCTAGTGGTTCATGAACTGCATTTATGTAGATATGCTTTATGATTTTGTAAGATAACTTTTGATTGCCTTGTGTTTGATAAATAACTTTATGTATGAATCTTTTGATATTGTTATTGAGATTGCCATGAATGGACTTTAAAGTCCTTAAGTTGTGGTTGGTTATGAATATAGAAGTGTGTTTAAAATTGTTTGTAGGTTTTGGAATTTTTAAAATACAGCCGATGTGCTGCTCAAATCTGTCGAAAAAAACACAAAAAAGAGATAGTTAATTAGCCTTGCATAGTCAGATTAAGGATATTGTGAGTGTCTTTAGCTCGAGTATGCGTTGGTTATTATGGGCCTGATGTGGTACCAGGTCGTGACAATTAAATTAGTATCAGAGCCCGATTTTACATTTTCAAAAGTGTTATTTCATTTTTCAAAAGGTTCATAATCCTTAGGAGTTGAGTTTGGGTGTTTAAAGTCTTTAATCGGGAAGTTGAGTCTCAAATCGTTGAGTTGTCGTCCTTAATGGTTGAATGATTTCGACCTTGATCAGAGTACTTATCGACATTCATTGGGATGCTTGGGATATCAAATAATCTAGGCTTAGTCTTACTTATTTTATTAAACAATGTCTTTTTCTTTGAATTTATACTGATAGCATAGTTGGACGAGGAAGGGGAAGTCATCATAAGGTTGGACCTTTACAACTATTGTGATGTATGTTCTATGTAGTATCGGTAAACTCATAAATAGAATGAGCTACTAACGCGTAGTGTTATAACGTGATATATGTGTTATGTGTGTTCTCAATAGAGATGCCAAAGTTTTGATCGACACTAGCGTGCAAAGGTCATTTATTAGTGTGATCTTTGCTAAGGATATTCGTCATCCCCTAGAGCCGTTAGATCCTCCTCTCTTTATAGTCAATCCTCTTAGAGAGCAAGTGGCTTGCGATGAAGTATATGTTACTTGTGAGATAAGGGTGATGCTGTGTTAGAGGCAGATCATATTCCCCTCGATCTTTAGGATTTTGAGGTGATATTAGGGATTGACTAGTTAGAAAGGTATCGCGCCAAGATTGACTTTTTTAAAAAAGAAGAGAAGTTTCAACCTCAGGATGGAGTCCCGATTCAATTTATTGGTAACCGACAAGTATTCCCAAGTTGTTTGATATCGGTGATCAAAGCTAAGACGCTTATTCATTAGGGGATGCTAGGCATCCTTTACACATGTGATCGACACTTCGGCACAAAGGGTTGAACGGGGAGATATCCTTATTATGTGCGAGTTCTTTGATGTTTTTCCGAAGGAGTTGCCTAGATTGCCAACTGATTGGGAATTTGATTTCACTATTGACTTGGTCCTGGGGACAACACCAATATCTATACCACTATATCATATGGCACCGATAGAATTGAAAAAGTTAAAGATTCAACTACAAGAGTTGTTGGACAAGTGCTTCATCAGACCAAGTCATTCACCATAGGGAGCACCAGTATTATTTGTCAAGAAGAAGGATGGGACCATCCACTTATGTGTTAATTATCGACAGTTAAACAGGGTTACCATTAAGAATAAATACCCACTTCCCAAGGTTGATGATTTATTTGATTAGTTAAAAGGGGCTACAATATTCTTAAAGATAGATCTGAGGTCCAAGTACCATCAATTGAAGATTAATGAGAAAGATATGTATAAGATTGCTTTCCGGATGAGATATGAACATTATGAATTTTTAGTGATGCCATTCAGATTAAAAAATGCACTTACAGTATTTATGGATTTCATGAACAGGGTTTCCATCCCTATTTAGATCAGTTTATCACTGTCTTTATTGATGATCTTCTGATATATTCTAAGAATGAAGAGTAGCATACTAGACATCTCTATATTGTGCTGCAAATACTTTGTAAAAGGCAGTTGTATGCGAAGTTCTCAATGGCTAAGGGTGATAGGATTTCTTGGGCATGTTGTACTAGGGGAAGGTATTTTTGTAGACTTAAAGAAAGTTGAAGTTATACTTGAATGGGAGCAACCTAAGAATGTCATAGAAGTTCATAGTTTTCTGGGATTAGCTAGTTATTATCGGAGATTTATTGAGGGTTTCGAGGCTTACCTAGAAGGGAATAAAATTTCAGTGGGATGATAATACGAGGCGAGTTTCCAAGAGCTGAAGAGATGATTAACTTCTGCACCAATGTTTGTCTTACCTACCCAAGGGGCTGGGTATGAGGTATACAGTGATGCCAGTGGTCAGGGACTTAGCTATGTAATTATGCAGGCTCGGCGAGTGATCGCATATGCTTCTAGACAGCTGAAAAAGCACGAGCTAAATTATCCCACATATGTTTTAGAGCTTGCAACGATAGTATTTGCACTCGAGCGTTAGAGACACTATCTTTATGGGGAGACTTTTCGTATATACACCGATCACAAGAGTCTGAAGTATATAATGACACAGAAGGAGCTAAATGTCAGACAAAGGAGATGGTTGGAATTGATTAAGGATTTTGACTTAATAATCGACTATCATTCGAGAAAAGCAAATGTGGTAGCCGATGCATTGATTCATAAGAACTATTCAATAGTAACTGATAGGAAAGATCCTTACGATGAGTTTCCCAAGCCTTGAGGTTAGACTCTTAGTGGCAAAGGATAATGGAACATTGCTAGCACGATTTGAAGTTTGACCTATATTATTTGAAAAAAATCAAGAGATTATAGGCTAACAATTTCAAATTAAAATTCATTTGGGAGAAATTGCCATATGAAGAGAGTGAAAGGTTCAGACTGAGAGAAGATGGGTTGTTAGTTTTTAGAGGCAGAGTTTGTGTGTCGAATGACCAGGGACTTAGGTGAGCTATCTTGGAAGAAGCTGACAGATCGACTTATCCTATGCATCCTGGTAGCACCAAGACATATCAAACTCTTAGAGAGAGCTATTGGTGGATAGGAATAAAGAGAGAGATATCAAAATTTGTGGCCGGATGCCTTCCTTGTTAATAGATTAAGGCAGAACATCAGAAACTAGAAGGTATGTTACAGCCTTTACTTATTCCAGAATAGAAGTGGAAGGACATAACGATGGATTTTGTAGTTGGATTACCTAGTACATCGAAGGGTCACCGATTATAGTTGATAGATTAACAAATTCTGCACATTTTCTACCTGTCCACACAATTACTTATTGGAGAGATTGGCAAAGTTGTATATCAATTATAATGTGAAGTTACATGGGGTGCCAGTTTCTATAATATCAGATAGGGATATGAGATTCACCTTATGATTTTGGCCAAAATTTTAGGAATCATTAGGGACTAAACTGAAGTTGAGTATTGCCTTCCACCCCCAAACTGATGGTCAGTCAGAAAGGACCATTCAGACACTAGAGGATATGCTGAGAGCATGTGTGATGGAGTTCAAAGGGAGTTAGGATCGGCACTTGCCTTTGATAGAGTTCACTTATAACAATAGTTATCAGATAATTATCGATATGTCACCATATAAAGTACTTTATAAGAGGAAGTATAGGACACCTCTATGTTGGGATAAGGTGGGTATAGCCAAAATCGAAGGAGAAGAATTGATAAAAGACACTACTCAGAAGATAACAATCATTCTAGAGAAGATGAAAGTTGCCCAGGATCTTCAAAAGAGTTACGGGGATAAGAGGCAATGACCATTAAAGTTTTCAGTTGGTGATATGGTTTTCTTCATATATTACCATGGAAGGTATTAGCAGATTTCATAGCTGAGAGAAGCTGAATCCTCGATATATCAAACCTTTCCATATCCTAAAGGGTGTTGAGACTGTGGCATATCGCTTGGAATTGCCACCGTCTTTAGATAGATAATGTGTTCTATGTCTCGATGCTTAAAAAGTATTTGTCGGATCCATCTTATATTTTAGAGACACCTCTAGTAGAGCTGAGAGAAGACCTGAGTTTTGAGGTGAAACCAGTGTAGATTTTGGAATAACAACAAGGTCAAGGAGATGACATAGGAACTTAAGCATACTATGAGATGTCAGTACCCCCATTTATTTGTGTCCTCGACTTAGGAATTTCAGGGACGAAACTCTTTTAAGGAGGGTAGGACTTGTAACGGCGGACTTTCGAAGCCCTTTTGTGTTGTACTGTATTTGGAGATACTATTGTATATTGATATATACATATGGTTGTATATGAGTTCAAAGATGTATTTAAGCCATTTAGGTGTATATGTTAATGATTTATAATGTTGTATACCATTCTATGAACTTGGAATTCATCGGTAATGCGAAATTTTGGAGATTTCCGACATATGAGCTTTTAAGTGCATAAATCTGAGTTCATTGGATGTATATGACCATGGTGGTTAAATTAAATATGTTCTAATGACTTAGAGGTGACTAGCCATGATTTATAGACTCATTGAAAGCTTAATTGGAAAAGTTGATGTATATAAGGGCTTATTTGCAAATTTTCAAAAGTTAAAGGACTGAAATGTAATTTTTCAATTCTTGGAGGACCAATTCATAATTTTATAAAGTTAAGGGGCTTAATTATAATTTTCAAAACTCCAAGGACCAAAATGAAAATAAAATTTTTGGTGATTTCCAAATTTTGGGCTTAATTGCAAATTTAAGAAAAGGTTGGAGGGTAAAATGGTAAATTCGCCATATTTTGGTCAAAGAAGAGTCAAAATTTTAGACTCTTCTTATGTATGGACATGCACCCCCCATTTAAGACTTAAAACACTTGGTTTTAATTAAAAGAAAGGAGAAGAAAGAAGAAAGGAGAGGAAGAAGAGGAAGTTTTGGCCATAATCAAAATTCACCCTTCTTTTTGGTTTTTCAACTCAAACCAAGGTGTTCTAAGCTAATTTGGGCCAAAGAACTCAAATATATCATTATATTTGATAAATTCTCAAAGGATTTGAAGATACCACTAAAGGAAGGTTTAGCTAAATTTTGTCTCATCTCTCTTTACATTATGATTTTGAGTTTGGTGTTAAGATATGTTGTTTTCCATGCTTGAATATGCATGAAACATGGTTTAGATGAATGAAATGTGTCGTCGAGAGGGTTCTTTAAGTCAAAATCGAAATTGTCCCCTTTAGGTCAAACTTTATGAATTTTTGAATATCTTTTGAAATTGATGGTTTAAATGAACTATATGATGTTAATTATGTATGCATAAAGTGAATTAATGATGGAAAATGAGGAAGAAGTATATTAGAAGGACGCTTTCAAGTTTATGCCTTTAGGTGTTTGATAAAATGCCTAAGTGAACTTGGTTTAGGATTTAAGGATTTTGATGGTGTGCATTGGAAAGAGGCTTTTATGATTACTTAGAGGGAACTTGAATTGCTGCTTAGAATGACAAGTAAAGGCCTCATATGCTTGGATAAAGATTTGCTTAATTCTATTATGGAATGAGTAAGTTTGGATTAAAGGCATTAAATGCCTTAGAAAATGCAAAAAGAGAAGCTAATGTGATAGTGTATAATATGAAATTTATGTTTAACTAGTAATTTCATTGTATGTCTTTTTATGTATAAAGGCTCGGAAGCTGTGAATTAGGGAACTCGTACTAAAGATTGTTGAAGTTAAGATAGAGTATATCTTCTTTTGAGGTGAGTTGGGGAACCATATTTCTCATATGGGATTAGATCACTCTAAGACATGTATGATGACTTGCATGTGAATTTTGGACCTAGGTAATGCATAGTAGAATTTAATATCCAATAGATGCCAGTATATTTGTGTATTTAATAAATAATATTGTTTTGAATAACTCTTTGCTATTGGAGTGCAACTGATGTTTTTAATTCGTATTTTCAGAAATGACATTGTTTTCAACAAACCTACACTCAAAGTGTAGAAGAATAATGTTTTATTTTCTGAAACTATGTTTTTGAACAATTTTGCACTTAGAGTGAAAAGGATGACTTTTATGGAATGAAATAATGTTTCTAAACTTACTTATGAATAAATGAGTCATATATGCTATCTGTATTTTTTCTATTTTGGCATAGAGCCATAGCAAGGTTTCATTTTATTGGTTGGACCGATAAATAAAGGCATGATGCCTTACTTAATTTTTGATACTTAAATGTTGTATGTGATTGTTGTGATCAGTGAGGAAACGATTAGCCAATCGTGTTCTAGGCACAACTGATCAAGCGACCCCCGTACCCTTGACGCTAGTGCATTAAAGTCGAGTCACCATATCGATACTTTTCTACGGGACTTGCAGGTGATTCCACAAGTAGGGTTTCGACATCAACGAGGTCATCACCTAGGGTGATGACGCTCTTATCGACTGTAATCTGGACTCACTATAGATGAAAGTTGAGCCAACACCGAGTATCAGTGGGTATGCACATTAGTTTGGCTGACCAGCGATGTCACACATTATTGTTTTGGCTTATTATGATAATTGTTTTCTAATGAGATTTGATTTATACATTTGATGTTTTTATCCATTTGTATATTGGAACTGGAACCTATATCCTTCGGATGGGTTATTAATACACTGGGCCTATGTGGTTCCTAACCAGTATATGTTGAGTCATAGGCTAGGCCTATGTGTTTTCTATGTGACATATACTCACTTCATAGGTTATCTACACTGTCTTGGTATGAATCGAATTCTATTTGTGATATATGCCTTTCCTGCTCACTTAGTACCTAGTGTACTCACCCCCTCCGCTTTCTAACCACGCAGGTTAATTTAGTGAGCTTGAAGCTCTGAGTGGATCATGTTGTCTTTGAAATTTTCGGGATATTACCACACGTGGGTAATTTCTTATTTTGTACTTTTGTTGTCTAGTGGCTTATCAACTGTGTTTATGTAGATATGCTTTATGATTTTGTAAGATAACTTTTGATTGCCTTGTGTTTTATAAATAACTTCATGTATGAATCTTTTGATATTGTTGTTGAGATTTCCTTAAGTGGACTTTAAAGTCCCGACGTTATGATTGGTTGTGAATATAGAAGTGTGTTTAAAATTGTTTGCAGGTTTTGGAATTTTTAAAATATAGTCGTTATGCTGCCCAAATTTTTTGAAAAAAACAAAAAAAGAGATAGTCAGTTAGTCTTGAATTGTCGGATTAAGGATATTGCGAGTGTTTTTAGCCCAAGTATATGGTAGTTATTATGGGCCCGATGTGGTACCGAGTCGTGACATATTTAATGTCCGAAATTAGAACAATCACATCTCATTTCAATGGCAATTCAAAGCAAAAAGTTAAAAAATAACAAATGGTGAATGAGAACATCTAGGTAGACTCACAGTACGCTCCAGATTAGCAATTACTTCTAAGATCTGGAAACGTCTAAATGCGGACGTTTATCCTGCACATCCAAATTATACAACATACACACATACTAATAATTTTGCACAATTATAAGCATTCATTTATGCATAAATGTGTATACGAAATAAGTACAATTCGTGCTCAATGACAATATCGGGTATCGTTCCATTATTCTTATCACGTAAACATTCATATTTCCAAACTCACATACGTATCATTCATACTTATGGTTTGTACCTCAATAAAACCATTAGAATCAAAATTCATAACTCACTTGATCAAATTCAGATTTTTCCTTAAACATACTTTCGGGTCAACTTTGCATGTTGTTTTTGACCAGGAAAATGGAGTAATTTGAGAACAATTTCTATAGAAAATTGTTCTCCTATCTCTTAAGTTTCTAATGACACCAAGATCATTCAATTTGGTTCTGTGTTTTGAAAGTTATACTCCAAATAGACTATTCTCAATCTGAAACAGTACACTATAATCAACTTCTATCCAAAAATTGAAAATTTTAGAGACTGAATTAACATTCTATTTCTTAATATAATTTGTATCCCTTTATCTCTAGTTTACTCCAAATTAAAAATCATTCCATTCAGATAACTACAGAACAAGATGTTGTCAAAATACTAAAGCCTATTCATTGAAATCTTTCTGGTTATCATATTCCAGCATAGTCAACATATTCATGTTAAATCCATTAACCCAACTAAATTAAATCACAGTCGTGCAACATCAATGCTCGACTGTGAATTCCAGCATATTTGAGTCACGGGCGTGCATGATGCCATCATGCACACCCGTGCACACTGTAGAATTTTTATAAGGACTGACCTTCATGAGGAAACGATTGATCGATTCTCTATTTTCTAATACACGTTTCACGGTTGGCTACTAAAGTCACCATTATTCCACGCCCCAAACTCTAAGGCTTGATGGTGTGTTTCATATCAGGAAGAATGAAGAGAGTTTTTCTCTGTGATTGCAATTAACGTTATCTTTTCCACTCCCTTAATTCTCCTTTTATATGAGAATAAACATAACTGACAGAAGTTATATATGTGGCCGTTCATGTTGTGTAACTGCTCCCACTCGTTACATCTTCTCTTTAAATTTCACGTGTCATACTGAGAATGGGGCGTGCAACCGTTAAAGAACCAGTAGCATTATATTAAGTCACTATCTAACTAACATAACACTTTCATATAGTCATGATACCCCAAATCATCCAAAATATCACCAAACGCTTACATTGTCCATTTATGCTCATAGATATATCATATGATTATATACCAAGTATAATCGCTCAGACTGATATGGTGATGAAGGAAAAAATTCTTCCTTAGACACTCATAATAATCCATCTTAATTTAACTGCTTTCCTAATATCCTCCATTGGACTGTATACAACTTAGCCCTTAGAAAAACACACTAAAGTAGCAACACCAAGCCTTGACTTTGTATCATAATTCTAAGTTGAAGAGTTGCATTCGATTAAACGTTAAAGTCTATGGGATCATATAGTGACAAAGAAAGAGATTTAACTGTCACTCCACAAGAAGGTCCTTATATAGCACACACAGTATGAAATGTGTATCATAATATAGCTCCCACTAAGTTGTCCATGTCACTCTGTTATGCCATGAAAATTTTGAATCTAGCTTTACCTAAAAGCTAATCTGAGCCACTAGATTAATATACCTAATGCTAATCTTGACACTCGAGATTTGGCTTTAAGGCTTCAATGTGAAATTTGAATCTTTCACATCCGTCTCATTAAAGTCTCATCTTATACTTACTAAGGTGACTATTCAAATATAAAAACTTATCATGCATACTACACAAGTATGAAAATAACACAATATTATATAGACTCAATATTAATATTATGAAGTCTCATCCTACCCGCTGCTTAAGCATTAGGGCGATTACTTGTATGATAAGGTCAATCAGAAGCCTGATGTGTGGTGACATTACATGTGCCTTATCATGTAATTACATACCAATGAATGCTTGAGAAATAAACTTTTATTAAACAAAAACTTGTTACAATTAAAAACATGTCCATTATACAATAAGATATAACTTAAAAAAACTAAACCCTATGCAAACCTAAACTCATCACATGAGCCTTAAACGAATCTCGAGGAATATAATTAGTTAAGGGATCAAATACCATCTTGTTAGTAGGTATATACTTTATGACAACCTCCTTATTTTTTATGGCGTCTCTTACAAAATGATAACACCTTTTGATATGCTTAGATTTTCTATGAAACTTCAGATCTTTAGCAAACTGTATGGCTGTAGTGTTTTCATATAACAATTCAACAGGATCATTAACTCTAGGAGTAAGATTAAGATCCTGAAGAAAACTTCTCAACCATATTGCCTCCTGAGCGGTAAGACAACAAGCAACATATTCTGCTTCCATTGTTGATAATGCTATACAGTCTTGCTTCTTGTTGCACCAAGATATGGCTCCCCCTTCCAAAGTGAAGACATATTCTGAGGTTGATCTAGACTCATCAAGGTCACCACCCTAATCGGTATCCAAATATCCCCTTAACCTTAAATCCCTGCCTTGATAGCAAAGGACCAGGTCTGAAGTACTACGAAGGTAGCAAAAAATCCTTTTGACTACTTGCCAATGAGCAAGTCCTGGGTTGCTTTGGTAATGACTTACCAAACTAACCGCAAAGCAAATGTCAGGTAGTGTATACAACATAACATACATTAAGCTTCCTATGACACTAACATAAGGAACATTATTCATGTTTTATTTATCCTTATTTGTTTTAGGGCATTGATTAAAACTCAAGGTAAGACCCTTTTCAACTGGAGTATCAACAGGTTTGGAATAATGCATTCAAAAACGTTCCAAGATTTTATTAATATACACTCCTTAACTTAAACCAAGAAGCTTCTTAGGATGATTTCTAGTTATTTCCACACCTAAGATAAACGTAGCTTCACCCATGTCCTTCATACCAAAGATAGAGGACAACCACTCTTTAGTGGTTTTGAGCATCTCCATATTATTGCCAACTAGTAATATGTCATCAACATACAAAGTGAGAAACAAAATTGCACTTGTTGTTCTCTTGACATACACAAAATGATCTTTTGAAACCATGACTAAGCCAAAAGAAGTAATGGCTTCGTCGAATCTGAAATACAACGATCTAGAAGACTGTTTGAGGTCATATATGGATCTTTTAAGACGACACACTTTGTCTTCTTGACCTTTTGATACAAATATAATAGGTTGATTCATATAAATCTCTTCCTCAAGGTTACCATAGAGGGAAGCATTCTTTACATCCATTTAAAATAACCCCAAGTCCAAATGGGCAACCAAAGGCAGAAGTAAGCAAATAGAGGCAAATCTCACCACAGGAGAAAATGTCTCTTCATAGTCTATACCTTCTATTTGGGTATACCCTTTCGCTACCAAACGGGCCTTGAACTTGTCGATCGTTCCATCCACCTAACGTTTTGTCTTGAAAACCTACTTGTTTCTAATTGACTTTCGTTGGAGCGGAAGATCAACTAGTTCCCAAAAGTGATTTTATTTCATTGAGTTCATTTCATCCCTCATAGAATCCATCCACTCTGTGTCGTTAGGTGAATCAAAAACCTTTTGAAAAGAGGTTGGTTCTTTTATTTCCAAAGGAGTATAAAGGAATATTTCCTTTTCAATTTGAAAACATCGCCGAGGAATTCTTCCACACTCACTTCTTCAGAGTCTAGGACCTACATTTGTCTGCCTTGATTCAAAATCTCTCCCTTATCTCTTGGAGATGTGGGGTCCTAATCATATTGAGAACCACTCCTACTATCCCCTTGAAATGTGAGATTTTGAACATGTAGGCTATCCACAGGTTCTTGGTTTAGAGATTGAAAATGAATCTCATTTTTGATTTGGTTCTTATGGGCAGGAAAAGTCTCGGTGACTTGGCAAGTAACTAAATTCTCCCCCTCATCGAGAGTATTGTGTTATAACTTATACAAATCTAGGCCCTTTTTGATTTGACCTATTCTTGGAAACTCATCCTCAAGAAACTCCACATTGCAGGAAGTAACTTCCGTCATGCCACCATTCGAGTGCTCACCAAACATAACATACCCTTTAGAATGTTTGGGGTATTTTATAAACACCATTTTAGTGGCTCTTGGACCAAGTTTCCCATGTTTATGAGTTAGGTTGTGTCTATAACCAACTAAACCCCATGGGAAAAAATGATCTAAAGAAGGCTTTCTTCCATTCCATAACTAATATGGGGTGGCGAGTACACTTTTACTTGACAAACAATTAAGAATATAAGTTGCCGTGAGCAATACATCTCCCCAAAAACTAATTGGAAGATGAGTGTGTGCCATCATTGACATGACCATGTCAAGCAATGTTTGATTCCTACGCCCCGCAACACCGTTTTGTTGTTGAGTTTGAGGAATTGTTAGTTGTCTTATTATACCCTTTTCCTCACAAAATTCTTTAAACATATCAAATAGATATTCTCGATCATGATCAGTCTGAAGAGTTTTAACTCTTCTTTCCAATTATGTCTCAACATCAGTCATAAAATGTTTGAACACATCAAATGCCTCATAACGATGAGCTAAAAGATATACATAACCATAACGAGAATAGTCATCTATTAAAGTGAGAAAATAGATAGCCACATGATGTGCCTTAACATTCATGGGTTTATATATATCAGAGTGAATAAACTCTAAGGGTTTAGACACCCTTGAAGCCTTACCAAAAGGTTTCACAGTTGCCTTACTAGTTAAACATGACTCACATCTAGGCAAGTTAACCTTAGTGAGTCAGTCTAAAAGACCTTCTTTAGCTAGCCTACTTAATCTATCTTAGCTAATATGACCAAGTCTAGCATGCCATTTAACAGATTTAGAATTAGGATCAAAATATGAAACATAAATAGAAGATGAATTATCATAACATGCTTCCAAATCAAGAATTAGATAATCATTTTTCAATGTAGCATGGCCAAAAACATTGCCATTATACATAATATCTAATCCATAATGACTAGAACTAAAATTGAATCTTGATTTCATTAAAGTTATAAGAGACACAAGGTAGCATCACACCCTGGGTGCCTAGCGAGCATCATGGAGAAGCAAAGTATTTCCTCCATGCAACTTGAGCTAATATGTCCCTATTCTTAAAACATCTTCTTCATTGTCATTTCCTAACATGACTATTTGTGAACCCATTGGATACCAATGAAAGTTCATATAACCAGCTCCATCCTAAACTATGTGCTTGCTTTCTCCCATATTTACAATCCAATTAGGAGGAGAATTAGCAACTAATACATGAGAACAAACATATAACTCAGGAGCTATGGATAAGAAAGGTACCTTCTTAGGTTCAGGATAATCCCGAGCAGGATGACCTTTCTTTCCATAATTATAGCACTTTACACGTGCCATGTTTTTCTCTCCTTGGCCCTTAGCCTTTTGCTTCGTGATAATATGTCCTTTTAGACCATTCCTTTGAGGAGGCCGAGAATCTTTTCTTTTACCTCGATTGGCATTGTTGCCCTTTGGTTCTTTTCTTTTAGCAACAAGAGCCACATTGGAGGAGTAAGATGCTTTTAAGCGATCCTCCTTCATTTCAAGGTGCCTAGTGATCTCTGAGTTTTAACATTCTCATTATGTGTCAAAACAAGTTTCACATTTTTCTAGTGCTCAGTATGATCTGGAAGAGCCTGAATTAAATTCAAGATTTGTTCCTCTTCAGAGATAGCCCGGCCAGCTGCCTTAAGATCACAAACCATAGCACTCATGGTTCATAAATGTTCAGTCATTAGTACGAGTCGTATTAATCTTGTAATTCATCCAGTTGAGGTGCAAAGAACGAAGCCTTGTGGCAGATGTTTGACCAAAAATTATCTTAAGTTTGTCCCACATATCCTTAGCAATGGCACAATCCTCAAACTCTCCAATTAGATGGCCATGCATGAAATACAACATAGTATACCATGCCTTACGATCCCTTTTGGACCAATCTGCATAAGCCTTTAAGGATACTTGATATTGCTCACTAGCAGTATCAATATCTTTTTTGTCTTCGTCTTCGACTGAAGACGTAGTTGATTATGGTCAAATGTTCAAGCAATTCTTGTTCATTGAGAAGATACTGAATCTTCCTTTGCCACATATCATAATTAGACCAATCCAATTTTTTAGTGGTGGACAAATCACTGATCAAGATTTTAGTTGCCATATCTACAATTATATATAAA
Source organism: Erythroxylum reticulatum (assembly GCA_025504915.1). NCBI lineage: Eukaryota > Viridiplantae > Streptophyta > Magnoliopsida > Malpighiales > Erythroxylaceae > Erythroxylum > Erythroxylum reticulatum. The sequence continues at coordinate 10,707,522 of JANSVA010000006.1, forward strand.
CAAGACATAAGGCCCATTTCTATTAATTAAATTATTTGAAAATCCATAATTCATGTAATATGATCAAAACTTTCGTTAAGCTCATAATCATCTCATAAAAAAAGAATTAGGAATTTCTATAATTTAATTAACTTATTTTTAATTTAACATATCACAAAGATGGCAAAAATAAAAAATATTATATGTAAAACTAATTTACAAGAAAAACTTAATACATATAAAACAAATTTACATATAAAATTATAAAAACCCATTTATATAAAGATCCCTTTCTTAAAAAATGAAGAGAATAATTTTTTCTAGTCTTTATTTTATATACCATTTATACAAAAATGAAAACAACGTTTCTATATATTGTTACTCTTCTATTTATAGTGTTCTTTTTCATTCACGTTACCACATAAAATGAAAACAACTCTTTTGTATATGCACGTTACACCACAACATTCTCTTTTTTTGTTGTTTTTTTTCTTATACAAAACAAAAAAAACAATCTTCCAGTGGTTTGCACTTTTTTTTCGTTCTCTTTATAAAACCAAAAATAACGTATATAGAGAGCATGCATGAAAAAAAAACTTTTCTTTTATATATTCACGTATGTACTAAAAATGAAAAACAGTATCTCTCTATCTTTACAAATGTGTGTAGATACATTAAATAAGTGGGTCATAACAAACACAACACATTGAAATGCATTAAATGAGTTTGTCATTTAGTTCTTATGTGAAACCATTTTCATAGTGAATGAAATGACCCACTCATGCATTTTACGTGAACAATTAAAAACTGCAAATCATGGGTCATTTTTTAAAGTATGATGTAAACGCAATACTGGCTCTGATAACAATGTAGAATTTTTCTAAGGACTGACCTTAACGCAACAACTGTTGATCGATTCTCTATTTGGTAATCCACGTTTCAAGGTTGGCTACTAAAGTCACCGTTAATCCACACCCTAAACTCTAAGCCTTGATGGTGTGTTTCACGTGAGGCAGAATGAAGAGAGTTTTTCTCTATGATTACAATCAACATTATCTTTTCCACTCCCTTAATTCTCCTTTTATATGAGAATAAACATAACTAACAGAAGTTATATATGTGGCCATTCATGTTGTGTAATTGCAAACATACACTAACATAATGCATGCATGTGCAACTTAACGCACGTTCGTGCACATCCAACCTAGATTTTTCCTCATCATTTCCATCAAAATTTTATCAGTCAATCTCTCCCAAATTTTTAGTGATGTCACGATCGTGCTGAAGCACATTCGTGCATCCTTCTTGTTCTTATTTCAGCAAAACTGTAATTCTTCTTCTCTCCTTCCAATTTTTTCTAGATTTCTCATTCCTATCTTATTTAACTACTCCATAAATCATCTATACTTCTTCCCTTTCAGTTCAACTCAACAAAAATGAGTTAAAATACAAGATTCAAACTTAAACATTAAAAATCCAATTCTTATACATGCAAATTTCAGTTTTTGCAATTTTTTTCTCTATCTACTTTTATCTTATACATATTTCCACCTTTCTACTCTTTCATTTCATCAGAAACTTATCATTTTATCAACTTTATACCTATTCTATAACTCTAAATTCATTTTCTTGTTCATCTATAAAACACCTAAAATATTCAGTCATGCACAGTCACCTACATATCCACAGTAAACTGAGCATATATGAATATCATCTTTAATGAATTTCCGCACTAATTTCATACACATTTTTGTTGTTCTTCAACTCCAAAAATCATTTTTACTCTATCTTATAACATTTTGATCATCAAAACTCACAAACAAAAATATCGATATATTAATCCTATACTCATGGTATATATGAAAATGTCCATTTTTTCCTTGTTCATGTCATGACAATAAATCACCATTTTTGTTTGATAAACCAATAACTCTAAAGGATTTACAAGATACTTACTTGATAAAACTCCAAAATCTTCAAAAACTCAAGAAGGCCTAATTTTCATGCAACTTGTGTACACCATTATAGAGGTTGGCAAGTTTCGACTTTTCTTGAGGCAAATTGAAGAAAACTGAAGCTAAGAGTAGAAAAAGAAATAGAAGAAAACAAGGTTTAACTTTGGTGGATGTTTGATGAAAAACTTTATGATAATGAAGAACTTGAGGAAAGTTAGGAGGAAGATGAAGCCAAGAGCACTACACTTGGTCTTTTAAAGTAATTGTATGCTAAAACTTTAACTAGACAAGTGACACTTGTCACTTATCTAACATCAAAGGCTTTAACTAAGTTCTTATTGAACTAGTCCCATAACTTTTATCTTTTCACTCCAATCATCTCTAAAATTTTCAATATCAATAACTCACAAATTCTAAAGTCATGTCCAAATTTTCAATGTCATTTTTTTTACAATTCTCCAATATCATTTGATTCTTATTTCTATTTCTATTTATCAATTTACTTGCCTCTTAGCATGTTTCCTAGTCCAATAATACCCAAAAACTCACCAAAAATTCTAAATCAATACATATATTCTCCACATCGATTTTCAATACAATTAATTCACAATTCTCACATAATCACATTTATAATCAATTATACCCAGCAATTGTCAATGAATGCATGCATTGTCATTTTAATGTGTGCAAAAATTCAAATTCGGGTGCATGTATGCTAACAATATGCATGAACATGAAAATGCATTTTTCTTAATCTCTCATTGATCTCACATATACGTATTTTCAGGTTCTAACACTTAATATGGGAATAGGATGTTACAACTAAGGTCAGTGAACTCCTTCAAAATGGAGTTTGGTATTGGTCATTCCACTTTATTCGTGGATTGCAAAATATCCTATAAATGATGTATGAATGTACCCTATCATGAGTAAAGAGGATCATATCTACTAGATTTAAGATAGGAGTTCAAGGCTCATAGTCAAATCTTCCAAGAAACTATTGAGAGGCCACTCTCCAATATTTCCTTTATGTAATCTAGTATGGAACTTTGAGGTATCCCCTTCCTATGCCTTCATATTTTGACTAGCAATGTCAAAGACTAACAACAATGGACAAGATCAAGTTCATAGTTGATAGTCAAGAATGTGTTTTATGTGCGGTTAATTAGAAAATTCATTACATCTGTTCTTCGATTTCCACTTCTCTATTAAATGGAAAGCAATTATGGAATAGGTTTTTAACCTTAAATTGTGAGACAAAGAAGACAATAAGTTATTCAAATTTGTGGCTTTCTTTAACTTTTGGAGATTATTCCTTGAGATCCCCCTATATGTACCTAGCCTAACTAATTGAATACTTGATGTATATTTTCACCTTACTTATTGGATTTACTTTTACCTTTGAATAAACAAGAAAGGGAAAATAACAAATTTAAATTTACATAGGAGTAATTGAATGTTTGTTTGAAAATTTATCTAATCTTTTGGTGCAAGATTAAACACCTTTTCATAAATACTCATGGTTACTCAATGAGGTTGTCGTTTCAAATGACTATCAATACCATTCTTTAACTTCAACCTTTTTACTTGGTTTAAAGTGAACAGAGTGATTTTTTTCTCTTCTTTTAGTGGGATGCTCAACATGCTTAAAAAGAATTCACTTCTAACTTAGTTGTATATCTAAATTATATGAAAATTATTATAGGGTAAGTTAAGTATCCATTTTACAAAATTAACAAAGAAAATTAAAATTAATTTAATCATAAATGCTCATAAATATTTACCTAAACAAATTAAACCACAATAATGACCAAATTATATTGAACTATTTTGATCGATATTTTTTCAAAGATAAAATTTTCCCAGAATTGTTCTTTATCAAGCTAATTGTAACAAAATTGATAAGCACAAGTAATTAAGTCTTCCCTCCACACACACTTAACTTATACATTTTCCCTGATGTATATAGCATATAAGAATAATGAAAAAGTATGAAAACAAGAAAAAGGAAGAAAATTAGGATAAATAGTACTCCCCTCATAACAAAAAAAGAACGACCTTGTCTGATATCATTAATAATCCTTAATATTTCCATCAATGGGGTTCCTTAGCTACTGGCTCACTTTTTAGGGACATGTAAGGATGTTTTTTAACATAAGGAAAAACATGAATCATTATTAGATACTACATTGCCTATATAGCCTATAAAACATAATTAAATCTCATCCTAAGTAAGATAATGTCAATCCAGTAAAAGAAATTCCATGAATTTAAAACTAATTTTAACTTAGAACATGTGCATCAAAACAAAAACAAAAAAATACATACCAAAACTAGTGTTAAAGATCCTAAAAGCTACCAAATCAAAACAAAAATACCTAAATCATTGGGTTACCTCCTAGTAAGTGCCTCTTTGGAATTCTAACACAAGCTTTTCACCTTAATAACTGCTCAATCAAAGGCTTGATTATAATACTCCTCTTCAATCTTGGAATTGCCTTGAAGTTCCATTTTCTACTCATAGGTTTATTTGCTCCTAAAGATAACATATTCTCCATTGAATAGTGTTCCCCATCTCCCTTTCTTCTTCTTACATAATAATAGTCTCCAATGAATCTTTTGAGATTATATCCTACATAATATAAGAAACTTTAATATCAATCACATATAAAAAAGAACAAGGATTATTAATGGGTTGTCTTATAACTTTGAATATCTTAAAAGCTATTTCTTTTTCCCCTACTATTGGGATTTAGTTTCCATCACACACCTATCATAAGTTTAGTAGTAGTTATCAAAGGTTATCCTAAGGTCAAGGGAACCTCTATGCCATCAGCCATATAAAAAACCACAAAAGTGAAAACAAAGATGAATTTTTCAAACTTTTTCAAAATATCTTCTATAATACTTATAAGATATTTAATTGACATATTTGCTAATTAAATGCTTATCCTAGTTAACTTAGGTTCACCAAATCTATTAAACATGTCATATAACATGAAATTAATATTTTTCCTAAATCTACTAGTACCCTTTCCATTGACAAATTACTAATATTACAAGGAATAGGAAAACTCAATGGATCTTTGATTTTTTTTATGGTAGATTATTTTGTAGGATGGCAGAGTACTCCTCATTGAAAGTAATCATTAATAACTCCTTGAGCCCCCTCTTATTAGAAAGGAGATTCTTTAAACATTTAGTATTGAGATTATCTTTTAAAAGCTCTAAAACTTACCAAATTTATCTTCCTTTTTATCTTTTTTAAGCCTACTTAGGTATGAAACATTTGGCTAGTACTCTTCAATAGCTTCCTTTATTAGTTCCACCTCTTTCTCTTTCTCCTTATCCTATAGGAATGTACAAACAAAAACCAATCCTAATGATAAGTAAAATAAATTAGGTTGGTAAAGAATACTACTCCCAACCTTCCAATATCAGATTGATTCTAAGAACGATTAAAAGAATATTATGTATTGATCAAGGCAAATCCATTGTTCATAAAATAAAAAATAAAAAATCGAATTATTTTTTATAATCTTATCAACCCAACTAGGAAAACTTGGTTATATTAGATGCATAACTGAATTACACTTAAATTACTGAAAATCTTGGGCTAATTTCATTCTTTTTGGAATAGGAGACTTCAAAATTTTAAAGTTCAATATAGAATGAACTATGAATAAAATTATAGATATAGTAATAGATTTATGAACTATACCAATTTTCAAGATTGAAGCCATTAACCATTCAACTATCTATCTAAAAAATAATTCATGTACAACAACCTTCTCCTTTTTTCTTTCTCTTCTTTTCAACTTTTAGCTCCTTTCTAAAGTACCTTACTACCTTTTAAAGAAAAGCTTAGCAAGTTATCCATTCAGGCTTTCTAGGTTTTGGATAAAGGCTTGGTGATTTCAAAGAGACACTTAAATAATCTAGTATTGAGCTTTAAATTTAGTAATGAATTTTACAATGAGCTCCTCAAAACTTGGCTTTCTTAGTTTCTATTATTGTTACTAAAATACAGGGGGAAGACTTTATCCTTATTATCTTTAGTTATTTCTTAAAAAATTAAAATAGTTTATTTACCCCAGGTTATAGGTGTTACTATAGAGATTACTTTGAGACTAATTCCTTATGGAAAATAACTTACTCAGTTAGTTGTCTTATATTATAAGGGGCCTGATATTTATGACTAGGATGTTCCCTACCACAAATATCACAATTCATCACTTATTTTGTATATATTACCAATCTTTTTACTCGATGCTTTTGACTTCAACTCAAACGTTCCCCTGCTAGTAATTACTTATGGGAATATTTTCAATAACCTCTTATAGTTTCTTAACATTTTTAAAGTCGATAGTCCCACCTGAAGCTACATTGATCAACTACTTAAATGGGTAACTTAATCTACTATGAAGTATTTCCATTTGCAATCCCAAATCGAGTCTATACTATAGATACTTTCTCAATTACTCCTTCCATCTCTCCTACATCTCATTCAATGTCTCACTATCTAATTCTAGAAATGATAACATGCTCTTGAGTTTTATTGTTTATACTAGAGGAAAGTACGTAGCATAAAACTTCTTATCAAGCTCGTTCCATATGGTAATAAATCAATAGGGCAAAGATTTTAACCATGATTTTGAGATGTCCTCAATGTAAAAGGAATAAAGAATAACTAAATAACAACCTTTGAAGCTCTATTAATCTTGAAAGTATCACATATCTTTAAAAAATTAGAAATGTTTATATTTGGATCCTCATCATGTCATCAAATTGCACAAATCGTTGAACCATCTAAATCATATTAGGCTTGATCTAAAATTATTGGTTTTAAGTTATGGCATAAAAATGCTATATTATATTCCAGTAAGTAAGGTTCTAGCATATTACCCTATAATGTATTGTCCTTCCTATCCTTCTATAATATCTGGTAGTTCTAACTTCAAAACTTGTAGCCACCTCAAATTTTTAGGTTTCTTTCTCTTAAATTTTATAGAAAAGTCCTTTCAATCTCTATATCTAACTTAAATACTAGTCCATGACAACTTCTAGTTATAAACTAAGGAATTCGACTAAACAAACATAAGATCAAGAAATAAATTCCTAAAATAAATAGTATAAAAAAGAAAAATGGTTAGATTAAAAGCAAAGCATTCCTAATATCCTAGTTCCTAATAATAACACTAAAAACTTAATGTTTTCATTTTTTTAATTATGTTAAATGTCAATAGGTATTGTTTTTATTATATAGTCTAGCGAATATGAATGATGATCTCATGAGGACTACTAGTACTAGTACTAACCATCTTTTTAGTATTTAATCAAACACAACAAATGATTGAATTAACAGGAAAGATTAATGAAACTAAAGTTACTAATCTAAGATAATAAACCAAAGTAATAGATAATAACAAACTAGCAATTGATAATTAAGATCCAGATAAAGAATCCTCCCAAAATATTTTTATAATTGAAGTTATCTTGTTTTAGTATTCAACCCTAGTTTTTTTAGAGTAATAGAGATTATAAAGTTACCACCATATTCTTACTCAAGACATACAACACCTATCTTTAAGTTAATTGATTGAAATATCTTCCTAACCAAAACCCCTAAAAATGCTTTAATTCATTATATGAATTTCCTCAATATATTTGACTCTAACTTAAAAATTTTATTTAATTCTATATATAGGATTAATAGTTGTAGATTGCATCGTATCTTTTTTTGGGTAGTTTAGTTTTTATTTAGTTTTTAATTTGATTGTTTAGTGCATGTTTAGGTTAGAATTATGTTAGTAGATATTTGTGTTTTAAGCATTTTGTGGGTTAAAGTATGCTTTTGATCTTCAATTTTATATATTTGAGGTGCTTTAAAGAGTTTTCTGGTGTTTCAAGGCAAATATTAAAGAACGAAGAAGATTCAAAGAAGGTTAAAACCCAAAACTAGGGCCACGATCGTGGCCTGTGCAACAGAACATGCACACAGCCTTCCCAACTTGAGTTTTCGAGAGATTTTTCAGACCTTTCAGATATGGAAAAAAGCCCTAGGGTTGCCCAAATTAGAAAAGCCCATTAAAGGATTATGACTAAGGGAGCCTCCATTTTTGCTACATTTGAAAAACCTTCAAGACAGAAGAGAGAAGAGGAGAGAGAGGAGTGGGTTGTTGTAGCTGCTACATTCCCAGGCCATCCTGATCCTTTCCAAGTGACATTTCCATTTCATCTTGTTATTCTTTTCTTTAAATGTATACGATGAATGTGATGGTGATGATGGGTTTGGATTGGATGATGTTCTAAACTCTTTAGGGATTTTTGAATTGATTTAATGTTAATCGAGTTATCTTTTGTGTTGATTGATTGGGTGTTGTGATTAATTTCGGTGCTTGCATGTTTAGGTAATAAAATGAGAGGGTGAACCGAATAAAAATGATTGGGTTGGATTAATGAGACTTAAATGACTTAATAGACCACATGATTAATCAAATCAGTAATTTGTACAGAGAGAGATCCCGTGTGAGGACTTGGTTATTCATTGGAATACTTAAGAACTAATTAGGTTATTGGCTGATTGTTAATTGAGAGATTACATTTTCAGTTACTCGACTTAATTAGGGATTATCAATTAGAGTATAGTGATTATAACTCAAGACCAAGTAATCCCCTCCTCAGTAATTTAGAACTAACACCATATTAACACATAAGTGACTAGATTAGCATTGATGATAGGATAAACCCCTCTCCTTCGTAATCAGTCAATTCTTTTTGGTTGATTTTCAATTGTCAAATTGGTAGTGCTCAATTTAATTTCCTTGCTTAATATAGAATTCTTGTTTCTATCTTTCCATATTCTCGTGTTTACTTTTTTGTTTAATTTTTCTTTTCATTTTAATTATCCTTTAGGCCAATGACAACTTAGAATTAGATTAGTTTCCCAACTCTACAAGGGGTCAACACCTCTTATACTACACTCTCGACCTATACGCTTGCGGTATTTTAAGGATTTTAAATAGATTAAAACTTGCTCAATAAGGATTCTCTGCAATTCTTATTATTTATACCACGATGTATTTATACATATGATATTTTAGTTCCTATTTATGAAATATGATATTAGCATATTTCAATTCAATATAAGATATAATTATACATAATTCATAAGAAAACAGGTACTTCATTGAATCAAAGAATCAGTCCAAACAAATGGATCTAGGATTCATCATATCTAGATATATCCCAATTTTGTTCATACTATGGTAAAGATATCCAATAACTACTAAGAGGGAAAATAAGATAAAAGAAATCATTCTCGTAGATTCTTAAAAGCTTGAAGTTCTTTACTTAAACCTTAACCCTTTTTTTCTCCAAAATTGCTTCCTTCTTGTCTTTAACAGGCTCTAGTTTGACTCCTTATGACTAGTCTTCCTTTCCATGTCCTTATACATCTTTTTAAGCATGCAAACCTTATAATTTTAAAAATTACTACCAATATAGTTTCAATATGGAAATCATAAATCCTACATCCGAGGGCTTATCTTAAGAATATAGTTCTAGAGGTATAAAGATAGGTTTCTAATTAGACTATATTTATTCATATAGTAAATTTTTTAAGAAACAAAATGAATCAATAGCCTACACTAGTAGAATATGGTTTTATGTTTAACCCATTTTATGAGTCCTTTCAAAATTAAGGAAAAATCACTCCAGTTTCACTTAAATATACTCATATTCATTACTTATTCATTAAGATATTAAAACATGACTAGTGAATAAATTATAATTTAGTTGAGTAATAAATCCAACAAAAACTATCGGAACGTAAGCAAGATGCTCTTATAATCATGCTAAAAATATAGTCTAACTAGCACTTATCACTTGTTATGTGTTTAATAATACATTTTTATTAACTATAATTTTTAACTTATTTAAAAGTAATTCTTATCAAATAATTAGTTTATTTGATTTATCCTCCTTTTTTATTTATTTCTTAATTATTTTTCAATATTTATTTATTTCAATATACATATTTTTCCTAAACCAATTTTAATAAAATAGTTACACTAATAAGGACTTCGATTGTAATTTAAACACTAACACCGTAAAATTGTGTAAATTTTATAAAGGGATAGTTAGATTAGTATGAAATAATGCCTATAACAAACTTCAACAATACGGTTCAAGATCTTATTGTTGCTAGTTATTAAGATTTTTCTAGTAACATGAGAAAATATGAAGCACTTTATGGAATGCTCATGGCGTTATATATAGATATATTGATAATTATGTAGAGTACTCCAAAAATATAGTTGGATGATGGAGACTTTGTTTAAAAACCATAGGCGAAGAAAAGTGTTCATAAGTCTTTGTTTTAGTAGATTGTCAATGAATATTGTAAAGTGATAGTTAATATGGTCTCTACTCAATTATCTAATGAACTAATTGACTCAATTCCTTATAGGGTTAATCGATTTTTATGAAGTTAATTAAGGAAATTAACAATTGTTCTAAATAATAATTATTATTTTAAAAACAATTCAATTCAATTAAAAATTTTTATTGGAGGGTGAGTCTTGGAGTAATTGGTTAAGTTGCTCCTTTATGACTATAAAGTCACAGGGTCAAGTAACAGAAATAGCGTCTTGTAAACAGACAAAGGGATGGTTGCATATATTATAACCCTCCCTAGTCCCCACAAATTGGGAAGTCTTGTACACTGGGTACATTGACATTAAAATTCTTTATTGATTTATATATATGTGATATATTATGTTTGTGATATTTGTGAAAAAATATATCATAATAGAATGGTTAGTTGTTGATCACTTATTATGCAGATGATGATTAGAAACCTAGTGACCTTTTAATTACATAGGTATTTGAGAAAATAAATTAAAGTTTCCATTTAGGACGTTTCATCAAATTAATTACATTGGATATGAAAATAATATGATAATAAATATGAAAATAATATGATAATAAATGTGTCATTATAAAGAGAATGTTTTAGAAAGATGACTATTAGGTCCAATTTTATTATTGCAAATTTTATAGAGGTGAAAAAAAGTGATTAAAATTATAATATTTGGATTGTGAAAATCCAAAACATACTAGAAGAGCATAAGGCTTTTAATTCACTAATTCAAACCCATAAAAGTTCATAAAGAGGACATTATAATCGAACATAAGAAAATTTGTGAGGCATTTGACTTATTGGAAAAGAAGGACTTCATGACTCATAAAATGTTGCTGAGTAGAAAGGATGATGACATTATGAAAGATTTTATAAGGTATGAAAATGCTAAGGACATATGTTCCAAATTGGAAATATGCTTTGATAGAACCATAGTTACTAAGCTGAGTCCACTCACTATTAAGTTTGAAACAAAGAAAAGTTAGATCATTTAATGTGGAGCAATATGAATATAAAAATGCACCTTACCTATTATGAGAATATCAAGATAATAAAGGATGCTATGAGGCACTTATTAC
>JANSVA010000006.1:10726195-10743061 GCA_025504915.1 Erythroxylum reticulatum
TTATACCTCAAATAAACACTTTGAATCTAATTTCATAACCCAATGAATCATTTTAGATTTTTCCAAAAACTGACTTTGGAGTCTACTATTCTTGATCATCTAGACAATACAAATGAAGTAATTGGCAACACTTTATTCTATAAAATTACTCTCCTATCTCTTCACTTTCTAATGACACCGAGATCATTCAATTAAGTTTTCTGAAAGTTATACCCCAAACATTTTCAGACTGTTTTTATACTGGAACAATATTCTGTGCTCAATTTCCATCCCGAAATTGAAATTCTTAGAGACTAAATTAAAACTCATTTTCTTCAAAAAAATTTGTATCCCTATCTCTCTAGTTTACTTCAAATTAAAAATCACTCCATTTGGATAACTACATAATGAGTTGTGGCTAAAATACCAAAGCATGTTTAAGTTGTGCCGCAACGAACTTTTCTCGAGAAGAAAATTCTTCATGAATTCCTGTAAGTCGGTTACAACAAACTTTTATAGAGAGAAAATCCTTCAAGATGGCTATGGAGAATTGTTCTTGAGAGGAAAATTCCTCAAGAAATCTTACAAATTGGCTGCGGAGAACCAAGGAGTTAACCACAACGAACTTTCACATAAGCATTACTGCTACATTTTTCCAGATTTTTAAACATCCAACATCTCACACGTAACACATCTTTCTCTTATCTAATCCTTCTCATAGCACAATATCACATTACTCTATGTTTTCCTTAACTCAAAACTGATTTTACTCTATGTTTTACTCATTTTACTCTAACATATCTTTCTCTCATCTAATCCTTCTTATAGCAAAATATCACATTACTCTATGTTTTTCTTAATTCAAAACTAATTTTAATTCATCTCAAAAAGACTTAAGAAACTCATGTATATCAACAGTAAAAACACATATACGTATATCACCAAAATAAAGCATACACCTTTCTACTTTATTTACTCTTCATTCTCCACTCCATTTCAACTTAATATCATTCACAAACCAAATCATGATCTATATTTGATCATTAACCAAAACAGAACATATATATTTACCCATTCATCAACAATTTTCTGCACTCATCTAAACACCACTATAATGATCATTCAACCTCAACATCATTTCTATAACAATATATGAATTATTATCCATCATACATATATAAGAGCAAAACATTTACATAGGCTTTTCATCATCCACGACACACACATAATCAAGTCATCAATCTTACATTTCTCATTATTCTAGTTTCATTTAACAATACCCATGAAGATTAACAAACAACTTACTTGATTTAGCTCCAAGATCTTCATAATCACACTCAACCCTAGCTTTACACATAACCCACGATCATTATCTTGAAGGTTGGAATGCTTGGGTTTTCTTATGGAAATGAAGAAGATAACATGAAGGAAGTAGTAAGCGAAAGATGGAAGCAAGGTTCAATGTTGGTGATGGTTGGCAACACAATTCATGAAGAAGGAGAAGAGAAGCCACGAAAAAGATGAAGACAAGAGTTAAAAATGAAAGACATAAGAATTAACTTAGTCTTTCAAATGAAAGAACCATGAGATAGAGGAGTGGTCAATGGTAGTGACACTTGTCACTACCACTTGTCACCTTCTTATGGTCCCATATGGACCTTTATTAAAAACTACTCTATTTGTCTCCAATTTCTAATCCAATTGTCTCTAAATTTTCAATGACACTTGTAAATAAATCCTAAAGTCATTTATCAAATTTTTCATTGCCAATTGACAGTAATTTCTACTACCATTTATCATTTGTCTTACCACTTGACATTTTTCCTTATCCAAAATTTACCCAAACTTTCATAAATTTTACCAAAAATTCTAAATCACTAAATACACTCTCCAAATTAGTTTTCAACATATAAAAACCAAAATTCTCAATAAAATCACATATATAATGAATTATACCCAAAAATTATCAATGAATACATGTACAATTATTTTCATATGCAAAAATTCAATATTCACGTGTATGTGCATATCATATAATGCATGAGCGTGACATGCATTTCTAATCTCTCAATAATCTTCCATATTTACTATTCTAGCCTCAACAGCGGTAATGGGATGTTACACTATCTTCTTTCCATGAAATATAAAATGATAGGTGTTAGCTTTTTCCAAAGTGCTGCACATCTCGATCATAAAGCCATGGTCGCCCAAGTAACATATAGGATACTTTCATAGGAATGAAATCACACCAAACAAAGTTCTCGTATATTCCTAATTTGAAAGACAATAAGCACCTTCGAGCAATTGGTATATTACTATCATCTACCTAAGCAAATTTGTATAGATTTGGATGTTTCTCCGTGAGTAAATTCAATCGCTTCACTATGTTCTACAATATCATCTTCATACTATTTCCTCCATCAACGATAAACTTGCATACTTTATCTTTGCATCTAACTTGAGTAAAGAAAATAGTAGTACAAATTCATTCTTCTTGTTCTTCTACTTTAGAGGTTGTAAGTATGTGTCTCACTATGTTACGATTTGTAGGACTAGCTAGTTCATCACTAGAGTCTCCTTCCAACTCCTCTTTAGTTTCATTCTCATATACGTGTTCATCAGATTCTTCTTCTACTACTACGCCCATCATATGCAAAGCTTTGGTAGGAAATTCATAAGCAAAGTGGCCCCTTCCATTGCATTGGAAGTACTTCTTATCATTGTTGCCTCCTTTCGTCCCAGCCTCTGCTATGGCTTTGCCTTTAAATTTAGCTCATTGAGAAGTTTTGTAGTTGTTTTATGGCGCAAATTTGATGCATTTGATGCTGGTCTAAAGTTTTGCACTATCATAGTTTTCTTCATACCGAACTCCTTGGCTTATCTTTGAAACATTTTAGTTACTTATTATCCTAAGTATTGTTCCGCTCTTAAAGCCAAGCGATATGCAACTTCAAGGATATAAATCTTTTGCATTATCATTTCCTTGCAAATTTCTACCCATAAGCCATTTTTGTAATGATATATAAGTTGTCGTTCTGACTTCATCCCTTCACATTTGATAGAAAGTTCATTAAATATTTTCATGTACTCAACATAATCCCTTGTTTAAAGGTTGTGGGTTGATTTTGGAGATCTTATCTTGCATGATTTATGATTAGATAAAGATTCGATAGAATCTTATTTAGTTATGATTTTAGTTAGCCTTGAATTTAATATTAATTTTTAAAATAGTGATTGGATATCTCTTTTAGAAACTATTACTATAATCATGACTTTATATTAGATGGTTTTTTGATATTGAAGGATATTTATTAGACAAATAAAATTGGTTTTCTTTATTTATATCATCTAGTGCTCATAATATTAATGCTAATTTGTAACTTATTATATTTAATCATAAAGGGTCTTGTAAATGGAATAGTCAAAGGACTTTTAAAAAATTTAAATAAAGTAAAACTGTTTACTTGTAAATATTTGTTCAACTAAAAAATAATACAAAAATTGTTGGGCAAAAGAAAAAGTTATTGAATTATTTAATTCAGACATTAAGACAATTGTACTCAATGAATATGAGATACGAGACCACTTATTTTATTATACTTATTGATGACCACATATTTAATATCATCATGTCTATTTAATTTCTTAAATCGAAGTATTACGTTGTCTAGCGAAGTTTAGTTCGTATGTTTTAAAGAAGCAACTTAAACACACAGACCATATGTTTTGAAGAAGCAACTTAAACACGGACCTTTGATCATTCTACTAGTTAGAGTATGTGAACAACGTGAAAATGAATCTTCATGCCTACGTCAGCAGAGATTTGTCAATGATTAGTCGGAAATTCTTATTTTTCTGGGCCAAAGTTTTATCCCATACTATGTAGCTGCTTTCCGTGGCCTATTCAAAGTCGCATACTCATTGTTGTTGCATTGTAAGCATTTTAGTACTCTATCCATAGTTGCATCCTCATTCCCTAGCCTCAGAATGCCATGAAATCCTTTTAAGTAGGATGACATGAGGCAGTTGATTCAATTTTGCTTCTCAAAATTAATTCAGTTGAGATAGGGCCTGAGTTCATATCATTACACTAAATATGAGTCCTGGTACTCAAAGAAATATGGGCCTCAAGTTTGAATTGACATTTATCTTGGTTTGGCAACAGTTCAACTTTATCTCTTGGATCTTATCTATTTTCTTGCATTCCTAATTCTGTTTAATAAAGGGGTACCTTGATTTCTGAAATGTAAATTATTTGATACGATTTCTCGAGATCATCGAATCATTGACCTTTTAGTTTCTTCAGAGGCCTATGACAATGGCCAAGAATAGACTTAAATGATAATAATTTGTTAACAAATATCTCGACGAGTTCCTGGTACGTACCAGTGGAGGCTGTATATTTACATCTCATTTTTTGTCCTCTTTTCTCATGGATCTTCAACTTTTTTAATCGTGCGGCTACTCTTTTGTCCTGTTCTTTCGTAGAATATGCAACACTGCAGTTACGCTAGTAATGTAAGCAAAAAGAGGAAATACTGTGCGAATGCGGAATCATGGCATGTTGTATAAGTTCTTCGAAAGATCACCGTGGTAATGTCTATGAAGGAGAAAAGACGTCTAAGAAATTTTGAGCATAAGTTTGTTACAAAGTACGGTTTCCATTATGCATGAAAATCTTACATAGGACTTGATCATAAATTACTATACAAATAGATATGGTACTCCAAATTGCAACTTAAAAGGCTTGTAAAGAGGCAAAGTTGCATGAGACAAAAATACAAGACAAAAGAAGAGTTTTAGAGTTCAAATAACATAATTTAACTATAGTTTTATTAAGGTTTGATTTTTAGGATTAACCTGGGAGAGTATGATATGTCTGCATGGAGTTGCATGGGCTATGCACACATGACGCCGGATTCTTCAAGGCCATGACGTGGTTCTTAGGTATGGGATGATCTTTCACGTGGAAATTAGAAGGAGTTTGCGATTATTAAGTTTCCTTAAAACTAGGACAAGTTGTTGAGTTTGCTTAGGAGCCTGTTACTATATTCTGTTATGTTTCCTCTGTTACTCTGTTTACTAGTTCCTATTATTTTTCCGTATAGCTAGGAGGTATGGACCACTATCTAGGATAGGTTATTTCTTTTATCTCTTATTGGTTAAGACTATAAATTGCAACAAAGAAAATGAAGAAAGGGACGTGAATTCAACATATACAAACCTTTCTCTCTCCAAGTTCTCTCTACTTTCTCTCACTACTTTCTATCTCTAACCCAACTTCTGTCTAAATAAAGAGTAAGACATATGATTTGATATTAGAGCCCTTTCAATCCAATGGAGACACGACAGAAGATGAACGTCGAATTTCGTATGGAAATCACGGAACTGGTGGCTAAGCAAGAAGCCACCTTACAGAAACAAGAGGAGATGTTGGACAAAGTGAACGCCAACTATAACCACCTTAGTTTTATGATCCAAAACTTAGTGTATGATTTCCATTTGTTCAAATTGGCTTCTACCTTAACTCCATCTCCATCCCGACTCGTATCTAACCAACTCAGCATGAATAAAAACTTGCAGGGCAACGTTACCAACTGTAAACACACTCTTAAACTTCACTTTCCAAAATTCGATGAGCAAGATCCACAAGGATGGCTCTTTCGGGCTGAACAATATTTCAAGTTCTAGAAAATTCCAACAGAGGAGCGACTCTAGTTAGCTTCTTTCCATCTAGAGGGGAATGCATTGTAATGGTATCGATGGTTTTTCAAGTACCACACACTGGATTCATGACATGACTTGTCCCGTGCGATTTTAGTTCAATTTGGACCAATTGAGTATGAGGACCTAGCAGAAGTGCTGTCAAGACTCAAGCGAACCTCCACATTAGCTGTCTATTAGGATACCTTTGAACAACTTACTCAACAGGTGAGTAGCTTGCTTGAAAAAATTTTTGTAAGCAGTTTTATTGCAGGAGTCAAGGATGAGATTCGCTTGGATGTTAAACTGAAGAAACTGATCTCTCTTTCTAACGCTTTTAGAGCTGCTTGTATTGTGGAAGAGAAACTTCAACTTCAACAACGTCCTTTCTCTGCACCAAAAACCATAGGATTGGCTTCTTCAAAGTTGACCCCTATTTCTTCCACTACTCTAGGACTATTATATCCAGGCCCAATGGTGAAACCGGGACCATCAAATTTTTTCCGAAATTCATCTCAACAAGCTCAGGAGATCCGTGAAAAAGGGCTATGCTTCTACTGTGATAAAAAGTTTGTACCAGGGCACAGATGCAGTCGTCCACAACTGTTCATGATAGAGGAGCGTGGATCAGCAACATCTGAAGAAGAGAGTGAGGGGACATTACAAGAAGAATGTAAATTGCATAACATACTTCCATGCTATCATTGGAGCCCACAATCCTCAAATCTTGCATTTATATGGTAAGATGAATAATAAAGATATTGTTATGCTGATTAACAGTAGCAGTTCATATAACTTTATTGAACAGCGTGTTGCAACAAAGTTTGGGTTACCCATGGACTCAACCAAGAAATTCCAAATTGTGATCGCAAATACAGTCCTTGTTGAATGCTTGGGAGTATGTAAAGGAGTGCGACTGAATATTCGGGGCTGTCTAATTATCGCAGATTTCTTTGTATTACCAAAAGCTGCTTGTTTGGTGGTACTCGGTGTGCAATGGCTAGAGACCCTGGGTCCTATTGACATAGATTATAAGAAATTAACTATATCTTTTAGTCTTGATGGTGTACGATACACTTTTAATAGGATGAGGAATAGAGAGATGGAAGCCCTCACCGAAAAAAAGTCTCAGCAGTTAGGTATAACAGGAACTCTAGGGATTAGATTATTCATTCAACTGGTCCCACATGGAATACGGGCCCATAATATCACAAACATATAGCCATATTTGGATAAAGGCAACAACATTACCAGCTCCACGAACGCGTGATCATCAAATCCCTCTCCTTCCAGATGTCAAACCAGTTAATGTTCTCCCTTATAGATATCCCTATTTTCAAAAGACATTGAGAGGCAAGTATAAGAATTACTAGCCACGGGATTAATTCGACCCAGCTCAACCCCTTACTCATCTCCAGTTCTTCTTATGCGCAAAGCAAACGAGAAGTGGCATTTCTGCATCAATTATAGGGTACTCAATGCCATCACTATCAAAGACAAATTTCCCATAGTCGTGATTGATGAACTGGTGGATGAACTATTTAGTGCCAAGTATTTTTCTAAATTTGATCTAAGAGCAGGGTACCATCAGGTTCGGGTGTATGAAACAGACATTCATAAAACTGGATTCTGGACTCACGAAGGGCATTATGAGTTCATTATCATGCCTTTTGGACTCACCAATGCCCTTGCCACATTCCAAGGCTTGATGAATGAAATTTTTAAGTCATTCCTGCGAAAGTTTGTTCTTGTATTCTTTGATGACATCCTTGTCTACTCCAAATCTTGGGAGGAACATATGCAACATGTACAAACTGTTTTAACCATTCTCCAACAACACCGCCTTTTTTCCAAGTGAGAAAAGTGTGTCTTTCGGGTTCAGAAAATTGAATATCTTGGACACATTTTATTTGAGAATGGCGTAGAACCTGATCCAATAAAATTCAAGCAGTTTGCAACTGGCCAATATCAAGGACGATTCATGAGGTACGAGGGTTTCTCAGGCTCACAGGTTATTACCGAAAATTCATCAAGAGTTATGGGGTCATTGTCAGACCTTTAAATCGGTTGTTAAGCAACGAGGGGTTTTCATGGACACAAGAGGCTGGGGAAGCTTTTAACCATCTCAAACAGGTAATGTCTCATGCTCCCGTTCTAAGGTTGCTGAATTTTTCACAAGTTTTTGTCATAGAGTGTGATGCGAGCAGGGAAGGAATCGACGCAGTCTTAATGTAGGAAAAGCAGCCAATAGCATTCTACAGCGAAACCCTAAAGGGTTTATCCCTCAAGCTATCCACCTATGAAAATAAAATGATCACGATGGTGAAATCCATGAGGAAATGGCGCCCATATCTTCTCGAAAATTCCTTTATAGTTCGTACTGACCATAAAAGCTTAAATATTTATTAGAGCAACAAATTTCCACTCCAGCGCAATCAAGATGGTTACCAAAACTTATGGTATATGATTACCGAATTGAGTATATGAGAGGAGCAGAAAATCGGGCTATGGATGCTTTGTCACGCCAAGCTGAATTCCTGTTCGTCGTAATCTCTAAACCCGAAGCAATATGGTGGCAGCAGTTGGTGGCCGAGCATGACACTGATCCATATTATCAAAAATTTGAGACTATCCCACACACTATCAAACGTGGGGGTGTTTGGTTCATAAAGGAAAAGGTAATTCTTAATCCTAATTCTCCTCTAATAACTCTCATTCTCACTGAACTACATGAGACTCCCCTTGGGGGACACTTTGGGTTCCACCGTACCCTAACTTGAGTTCGTAGCGACTTCTTTTAGGATGGCATGCGTAAGACGATTCAAGAATTTATCTGCCATTGTGATGTTTGTCAACGTCACAAAGTTGAGACCTTATCTCCTATTGGTCTAATGCAACCACTTCAATTCCAGATAGGATATGGAGCGACATTTCCATGGACTTCATGGAAGGGTTGCCTTGTTCAGGAGGATATCGTGTGATCATGGTGGTGGTAGATAGGCTGTCCAAATATTCTCACTTTGTGCCACTGACCCATCTTTACACCGCCTCTACTGTAGCTCAGTAATTTGTGGAGAACGTGGTTAGGCTTCATGTTATACATACTAGTATAGTAACTGATCGTGATAAAATCTTTATAAGTAGTTTCTAGAAGAAATTATTTGAATTACAAGGGACTCAATTAAAAATGGGATCAAGCTACCACCCACAAATGGACGGGTAAACCGAGGTTGTCAACTGAACATTAGAACAATATTTGTGGTGTTATACAAGTGATCAACCGAAGAAATGGAAAGAATGGTTGCCTTAGGCTGAATATAGCTACAACACGTCCTGTCATTCTTCTACCAAACTCTCTCCTTTTCAGGCAGTCTATAGAATTCCTCCTCCATCCTTGATTCGGTATGTACCCGGAATTGCTAAGGTTGATGCGATTGATACTTACCTTCATGAAAGGGGCGATTTGTTACGGGAATTACGCACCCATTTGTGCCAAGCACAAGACCGAATGAAGAATATGACCAACCAACACCGTCTGATGTCCAATTTTCTGTTAGAGATTACGTGTATCTCAAACTACAACCATACAGACAAAAGTATGGTGGTTTTTCGTTCCTCTGAAACTTTTTCCCAGGTACTACGGACCATTCCAAATATTGGAGAAAATTGGAGCTGTAGATTAAGGATTGGATTTGCCTACTAGATCCCGTGTCCATCATGTTTTTAATGTGAGCAAGCTCAGAAAATTTCTAGGTGATGTTTCAATCACTTCACCAACCTTAACACCCTCATTGGAGGACCATCCTACCTTGCCTCAAACAAGAAAGATTCTTCGACAACGCACAGTACAAAAAGGAAAATACTGTCCCCGCACTGAAGTATTGATCAAATGGTTAGGAGACCCTAAAGAAGATGGGACTTGTGAGGACTATTGCAGGATCGCTAAGACCTTTCTAGACTTGGCCCTTGAGGACAAGCGGTCTTTAAAAGGGATGGAAGGATTGATATGTCTGCATGGAGTTGCATGGGCCATGCACGCGTGACGCTGGGTTCTTTGTGGCCATGACGTGGTTCTTAGGTGTGGGATGATCTTTCACATGGAAATCAGGAGGAGTTTGCAGTTATTGAGTTTCCTTAAAAGTAGGAAAGTTGTTGAGTTTGTTTAGAAGCCTGTTACTATGTTCTATTATGTTTCCTTTGTTACTCTGTTTTACTCTGTTTATTGGTTTCTGTTATTTTTCCGTATAGCTAGGAGGTATGGACCACTATCTAGGATAGGATGTTTGTTTTATTTCTCTTGTTGGTTAAGACTATAAATTGCAGCAAAGCAAATGAAGAAAGGGATGTGAATTCAACATATACAAACCTTTCTCTCTACCTTCTCTCTATTTTCTCTCACTACTTTCTATCTTTAAACCAGCTTCTGTCTAAGCAAAGAGTAAGACATATCATAGTATTGGTGTGTGTGTGTGTGTGTGTGTGTCAATTTGTACTTAATCTTAGAGCTAAGAAAGATTAGTTATGGTTGCTTTGTGAAGTGTTCTTGAGTTAGAGTCAATAGTTTAAAACCTTAAATGCTTACATCTTGATGTTTTTTATTTAGTGGAACTTTCTTGTTAGTTTGTCTTATAGTTTTTACCTCTATACTAGATAACTTTTCACATTAAAATATTGTGTTCAATTTATCTTTCAGTCATATATATAGTTCAAGTAATTTGATATTAATTGAGTGTTCCTGTTGATCTTACGGGTATTATTACTTGGAGTTCAACAACTAGCATCAGTCTTAGGTATAGAAAGTGGCAATAGCTCTATGGTTAATTTAAAGATCTCTATGATCCAATCGATATGGAAAAGCGTATAAAAGATAATATCTCTTCTAAACTAGAGAAGATGATAGATAAATAATGGGAAAAGATGAAGCGAAAAACCTTGGAAACCATTAGACAATAGGTTGATATTGTCATATTCAACCGCATATCCTAAAAGACTGATTTTTTTGAGTTATTGAAGAAATTTAAGGGTCTTTATAAGAGAAAGATTGTTCACAACAAAGCCTTACTGATCAAGAAGCTTGTAAAACTTAAGTTGAAGGATGGAAATTTAATGTCTGAGCATCTTAGTGATTTTCAAGATATCATCAACAAACTGTCTATTAAGAAGATCATCCTTTATGATGAGCTACAAGCTTTGTTCCTATTGAGTTTCGTGTTGGATAGTTAGGAAACCTTAGTTGTGACTATTAGCAACTTTACTCTAGATGGTATGTTTTCTTTGGATATAATCACAGAGAGCATATTTAATGAAGAGATTAAAAGGAAGGAGATCTACTTCAACAATATACAAGCTTTGTGGTAAAAAATAGAGGAAGAAGCATGAGTAGATGTTCTAAAAGGAGAGAGGCAAATCTAATAACAAGCCTAAGTCTAGAGATGGAAAGGAGATTAGGATAGGTTATTGTACCAAACCTAGTCATATGAAGAAATCCTACCACAACTCGAAGAGAGACTAAAAGAAGCAAGATAACCAAAAAGACGGAGATGACCATAAAACTAAAACAATGGCATAAGGCACAAACGATAAGGCATCATTGATTTGTGTGAGTAGTGTCTCCATATTAGTTACTCAAATTCTAAGTGGCTTATTAATTTAAAGGTTCCTACCAATTCATTTCGAAGAGGGATTACTTTACTAGTTACAAGAATGGTGATTTTGGAAGTGTGAAGATATAAAATTAAAGCTCTAGTAGCATCATTGGTGTAGGGGTATCATCTAAGCTCAAAATGATATTATATATATATTGATATTGAGACTTGTATTACACATTTTTGGCTTGTGCCTTAATTTATTATCAACGAATGTGTTTGAACAGGAAGGATATCATCACACTTTTGGAGATAGGAAAAGAAAGTTGTCAAAAGGAAAATTAATAGTTATTTATGGTGGATTGTCTTACACCTTATATGAGACACACTTAAAGGAGTGTGCTAGAGAACTGTATGCCATTGAGGATAATACTTCCCCAAATTTTTAGCATCATAGATTAAGACAAGTTAGTGAGAAGAAGATTAAATTACTAACTAGAAAATCACTTATCCCTATAAAAATCATTATTTCTCTCAAACTTTATGATCATTTCGAGACTAAAAAGCAACATCGAATGCTTTTTCAGAAAAGGTCTACCAAAAGGAAGACTAAGTCGTAATTAGTGCACTTTGACATTTCTGGTCTCATTAAGGAGGACTCTTTAGGAAGTAACAAGTAGTTTTGTTACGTTTATCAATAGTGATACTCTCAAGAATTGGGCCTTTATGTTAAAAACAAAAGGCTAGGTGATTAAGACCTTTTAGAAATTTCATGCTATAGTGGAAAGGGAGATCAAAAGAAAGTTATGAAGTAAATCACACATTAATATAGAATTCACGTACAATATACGAGATACACAAGAAGGGGGGTTAAATTGTATATTCTTTCCATGAATACAAAAACTTTAATATATCTTGTTAAAAACTTTTCCAACTGTTAAAAGAATATCACAAAAGTTATACAAAAATAGTTATGTAGTTAAATCGCAAATAACTTATATATACTTGTCTAAAAACAAAATAAAATAAAGTGAAAGGTTAGAAGATAGACGCTGCAATTTTTGTACTCGTTCACCCCAAACCATGGGCTACATCCAGTCCTCAGAGTTCGTCTGAGATTTCACTATACTTCAACAATTTTACAAGTATTCTTTCTTCCCTTCCAGAGCCTCTTCAGGTCTCTTACACAAAGTATTCTTTCTGCTATCTTAGCCTCTCCAGGCTCTTAGCCTTTTCTTTCTCTCACTAGAAAGATATTGTGAGCTATTTGATACAGTAGAGTTTGCTCTCTTGTATCGAACTTTTAAATATATAATTTTTCTTTTTAAGTAAACACTTGAAAGCTAAAAAGGATTATTCAGTCCTCGACTACGACTAGTATTTATAGCCTAAGTCTCCAACTGCTTCTTGATTCTTGATAATTTCTTTTTGCATCTTGTAGAACCCGTTATTCAGTTGAGTTCTGTAACTAACTCCAATTGACTAACTGTCCGATGTACTAGAGTATCTTCATCTTTGTATCATCTATGTCTTCCTTTTCTTCTGTGTTTTTTACTTCTTTTGTGTTTTGCACTTCTTCTGTGTTCTCCACTTCTTCTATGTTTTCACTTCTTCGGTGTTTTTCGATTCTATATTTTTCACTTCTTCTATGTTTTCCGCTTCTTCTGTGTTTTGCACTTCTTCTGTGTTTTAACTTCTTTTGTATTTTTCACTTCTTCTGTGTTTTTCACTTATTCTATATTTTCCACTTCTTCTGTGTTTTCTACTTCTTCTGTGTTTTTCACTTCTTCTATGTTTTACACTTCTTCTGTGTTTTTTTGCACACTTAACACACTTATCAAAATAGTTCGTTTATTTTTAATATTATTATTATTTGATTGTCACCAAAATTAATAATCGTGAAGTCCTCTTGACTTAACAATCTCCCCCTTTTTGATGATAACAAATAATCATAATTTTAGAAGGATAAAAGTGAATGAACGAATATTATTCAGATAATGAATAAGAAGACAACAAACAATATACGCATGCATATATAAAATACACATATGAAATAAAAAAAGTAGTCGTTTGTAGTTGTTACTATCTTCTTTTCTTGTCTCTGGTCTCTCCATATGCTATCTTCTTTCTTCTGCTTCGGCCCTTTTCCCCCTATTTGTTATTAATCTCAAACTTTATCGAAGATTCTTCATGATGTCAGAAAACAATCGTTGCATATCAGTTCGGATCAACTTAAGGTCTTCTTCAATTGAAACTCATAGATAGGCACTTCCTCATGTAGATCACCCACTGAGTCACTAAAGTCGTCAACCTTAGTATGAATTTCTTCAATCTCCTTAACTAAGGCTTCTTAAATCCACTACTGTGAGTGACTAACTTCTTCCACACCAATAGTAAGAACTTGTTGAGGTGTACTTGATGGATAGAAGTTTGTAGCAACAAGTATTTCTGAAGGTAAGACATCTAATTCAATGATTTTGATAACAGGAGGTTTGAAAGATTGTTTTCCTTCAGGGAGATCAAAGTCATCAGGTCTAGGTGGTTTTGGAATTGGTTTTCCAAGAATGTGAAGGAAATCATTAATTGAGGATATGAAACTCAAAGGTCTAAAATGCATGATTAGATGCACAAGGGTCTCTAAGTTGACACTAATACCTTCAACCCTGATAGTTCTATATTGTCCTTTTGTCACTCTTCCAACTACCTGAAAAGTTGTATCTGTGCTGAAGCGTCCAAAATGACTTCCTGATGGTTTTGAAATATGATGTGAAACATAGATTCCTCTTGATTGATCTACATTGCATGCCTCATTTATGTTTCCAATAACTTCCTATATCTGATCTTCTGTAAGATCATCTGTATTTCCTTTAGGGTACATCTTCTAATTCCCTTTATCTTCATTACGTACAATGTTTGAAGTTGTCGGTTGTATATCTGGTACAATCTTAATTAATGTTCTATTTGTGACTGGGTAAATAGTATATCGATCCTTGGACATCTTCAATGGATATGGTTCTGACTTTTCATCTATCAGAATACTATATAATCTTCTTTTTTCATGATTTAGAAGATGTATTGATCAGTATTGGTTCAACTTGTACCTTGACTAACCTTTTCACAGGTTCTCTTATAATAATCAAACTTCTGCTTCTAACAAGTACCATTTCTTCAATCACCTTCATTCTCAAATCCTCTTTCTTGATAGGTTGAGAAGGACTATGAGATATTAATCTGTGCTCAACTAACTTTGCCTTTTCTTGAACACTAGTTGAAGTAATCTTTCTCTAAATGGTCTTCAACTTCTTAGTTTCTTCTATCAGTCTAGAAAGAGGTTGTGGTTGAGTTTTCTTCCTTTCAAACACCAACTTCCTCTTAATTTTTATTTCTTTAGTCGATTTTGTCGGTTGTTCTTGCAAATTTGAGACCAAAGATCTAGTAGCCTATGGTGCTTTCTCTATCTTTGCAGAATCTTTACCAAGAGTCAATCCTTTCCCTCTCTTCTGTTCTTATCGACGCAAAGTTAATAATCTTGGTGACCTTCTTGATTTTTTGGATTTCTTGGAATAAAGTGTCTCCCCCTTTCTTTTCAACGACACTTATTTTTCAGATAGTTTCACCTGGCTTTCTTCTCTTCGTGAAATTATCTTAGCTTTAATTGATACCTCTGACAATTTATTCTTCTTTTCTTCTATAGACATTCTTCCTATAGATTGAGGTTTCTTTTTCCTTGTAGGTGTAACATTTTCACTCAAGCTGCGTCTGACAATACGCTCCCCCTCAATCCTTGCTTTTTCCATAGAAGTTGTATCCTCCTTTTCTTGAGACTTGAAACCCATTCTACAGATAGTTGACGCATTAATGATGCTTTTTATATTCTTCTTCATTCTGTTTCCTCTGTTAAAAAGAATTCCAGAATCTTTAAAGATTCTTATTAGCAATATACCATATGGTAAGGCATTAGAAGCTCTCTTCGATTTCATCATATACTTTTCAAAAAAGTGCGGAATATTTATAGATTGATGATTGAGTAGATAGAATAGGCATTGTTCATCTATCATTGTCACAACGTTCTTCGAACCTGTTCTTGGTAAAATAGCACATGTAGAACCCTAACCTTCGGAACAAGAGTTGATGCCTTCTTGTCCTTTAGGTCACTACTTCTTTAGAGTTGTCAATTGATATATGCTTTCTCTACACTGCTTTTAATCATCCATATTGTGTTATGAGACACCTCTGATCCAACACATAGACATTCAATAACCTTCTCGATTAACTCTAGTGTCACAATAACTGACAATCTATCCACCGTTGATAATAAAGTATCGTCTACTACTTTTACATTCTTCACAAAACTCATATACTTCATTTAGGTATACTGTTTCATGAACCTGAAAGAAGTTTTTCCATCTCACTACATCAATTTCTGGTTCAATATCCATCTGGTTCTTCTTTAAGGAGTCAAAATCAACATGTCTTCCATAAATCATACATTGCTCCATTATGATCTGTAGACAATAGAAACTAAACACACAAATGTATTTTTCTCAAAGTAATGAGGTTAGTATTTGAAGATGAGAATGTAAACAGAAAGAACTTGATATCAAGAACAAAGTAATGAAATGTTTTGTTGAGAGCTCTGCGAAAGTTGATTTCAGAGTATTTCAAGAATATTCTAGAATAGGTGATGTTCTGAACCTTATGAGAGGATTTCCCTCTATTACCTTCTCTTAAAAAAAATTACCATCTGTGACTTATAGTTACTGTGCTCTTGAAATCTTACGACTTTTTATCTTCCTTCTAAGAAAATCATCTAGGTCATGATATGTCGGACGATTGGTCACTCAACACTACCATATTCAAGTTTCGTCTGATTTCTTTGAATCTTTCTTCATTCAAAGGCTTAGTAAAGATATCTGCCCATTGATGATTTTTTTGAACAAACTGTAGACTAACGATTCCCCTCTGTACATAGTCTCGTAGGAAATGATGCCTAACTTCGATACGCTTTACCCTTGAGTGTGGTATTGGATTCTTCGATAGGTTGATACCACATGTGTTGTCACATAAAATTGGGATTTGTTCTCCTTGTATTAAATAATCTGCTAACTGATACTTGATCCATAATGTCTGTTAGCAACAGCTTACAGCTGACATATATTTAGCTTTTACAGTGGATAGAGCAATTGAACTTTACCTCTTATTAGACCAATAAACTAGATTATGGCCAAGAAAGTGACAGCCTCCACTTGTACTATTCCTATCAATCTTGTCTTTAGCATAATCAACATCATAACAGCCGATTAACCTGAAATCTTTACTTTTCTCATACATTAAGTAAAGATCAGTAGAACCTAATAGATATCTCAAAATTCTTTTAACAACATTATAGTCAGATTCTCTAGGATCTGCTTGAAATATAGCACATAAGTAGACACTAAACAGAATATCAGGTCTGGTTGCTGTAAGATAAAGTAAAGAACTAATAATTCCTTTAAAAATGGTTTGATCAACCTTTTTACCTACTTCATCCTTAGATAAAAGGTTTGAAGGATGCATAAGAGTTGACATAGGTTTCACTTTTTCCATTCCATATTTAACC
>JANSVA010000006.1:10757749-10799283 GCA_025504915.1 Erythroxylum reticulatum
ATCTAATCAAAGGATAACTAAATATGAATACCTTTGAATAGTCAGCTTCTAGATATTTCTGATACGAAGGAGACTAAGTTACTTTTTGACTTGGTCTTTTCTTCAAATTATCTTCTGCAAGCCTTTTTCCTTTATGGACTTTTGATTCACCGAAACCTTCACTAGAGGTATATCTTGCTTTCATCTACCATTTACTACTCCAACTTTGTTATCTATTTCTTTTTCCTCAACAAAAACCTAACCTAAACCACCTTCAAGATGATGTATGTGGGTGCATGAGAGTTAGGGTCTCTTAGAGTTTTTGAAGATTTTGGAGTTGTGTCAAGTATCTTGTTAATCCTTATGGGTTGTAGATATATCAGATAAATTGGGTGATTTAATTGTCATTGAAAGATCATATGAAAATGGACATTTTTCATGTTCACCGTGAATATAGTATGAACAGGTATGATTTCACTTAACATGTTTGGGTATTTCACTTATATCTTATTTTGTATTCATCCAAATGAGATGATTTTAGATTTGGAGTAAATTACAGAAATAGGACTATAAATTAAATGAGAGAAATGCAATAAAAAATTGAATACATAATGGGTTCTTGTTATGTTTTCTTGATGAATTAATGTGAATCTATTTGGGTGTTTTTGTGATGAACAAAATGAGTCTAGAGCTAAAGAAAGGGATTAATGTGGTATTTTTAAATGTGAAGGATCAAGGTGATAGTTAGAAGTGAAATGAAAGTGAAAATGAAGGTTATAACTTAATGAATGGATAATATCAAAGGACCCATGGCGTGAGCATAATGAGAATGAAGATGTTCATATAATTGTAGCTATAATTCAATGAAGTAGAGTAATATGTATTAAGTGATTAATTGTGAACGAAAATTGTATATTATGAGATCATATGAGGTTAGAAAAGAGATGACGAGAAATTGAGTTATGGTATAAAGTAACCAAGTGTTCTTCGGGTGTAAGCTTATGAATAAGCTAGACACATACAAAGGGTAAAGATTGAATGAAGAATTTAGAATGATCATGTGCAAATGAAGTGTAAATCTAAGTTCAATTAGACAAATATGAAACATGAAATGAGAATGAGCAAAAAATGTGAATTTAGAAAATATACCTGGGATTATCGTTGAGCATGCATTATACATTACACATATATATGTGTGTAAAAATGAATGTTTATATGATTATACACTTAATAATGTGTGTGTAACATACGTTTTGCTTAATGATGATACAGGATAAACGTCTGCATTCAAACATTTCTGGATCAAGGAAGCTAATGCTAATCTGGATCGTACAGTGAGTCGACCTAAATAGTCTCATTTCATTGTTTGTTCTGTTTCGAATTTTTGTATTGATTGACTACTGAATGATCATATGAATGTGATTTGATTGTGTTGATTCCAAACAATGAAGGTCTAATGATTGTGATGTATGAATGAAATATCGAAGTGCTACTTGTATATGAATTGATGAAATAAGTGATACATGATTTAATTGTCAAATATCCGCATATGAAAGAAATGTAATTCTCAACTTTAATGTTGAATGCCAGACTAAGATCCGATGATAAGTGAAAGTGAATAATAGATCATATGCGGTTGATGCATTTCATTACATGAATGCATGAAAGATAAAGGCAGTTATGACCGGAATAGTCACCAAAAAAGAGCTTAATGCTCAGAATGTGAAAAAGAGTCTAGAGCTCAGAAAGTGTATAAGAGCCAAAGGCTCACTATGTAAAATGAGTCTGGTATCTCCAACAGATACGTGGTAGTTATCAATGAACCCGACATTCTTAATAGATACGGGACAGTTATCAATGAACCCGGTATGCACAATATATACGGGGCAATTAGGCACTCGGTCACAACAAAGTAATAAATTGAAAGTGAGACCCATAAGCATTGCATATGCATATGATATGTATTATTTAAATAATTTGATTGATTTCTGAACGTGATAAGTATTTAAATGATTGAATGATTGTAAATGAAAAGATGTGAATTATGTTTTTATAAGTGATAATAAGTGTTATGTGATTGAGTGAGCCATCGAGGATGGTCACTCATTGAGTTTGTACAAACTCACCCAAAATTTTGCAATATTTTTCAGGCTTAGAAGAGTTATCCCGTTGGGTAGATGGGAATAACACTTCTGCATTTAAGTAAAAGATAGAGGTTGCATATGTATTTTATTATGTTACATTAAAAGTGTTTATTCATAAATGATGTGCAATATGCGTGTAAATGATTTTAAAATATAATAACATTATGACTACAAGTATTTTGTACTTGCAATGGGCCCATATGGTTATTATATTTCTGATGATTGTAACACTACGATTGAAAGTGTTTATGAATAAAAATGGACCTGATTTACTTATTGATTTTTTAACATATGCGTGTAATGTTTTCAAAAAATTTTGTAACGAGATTTTACTAACTGACTATGTTAGTATATCACCCTAGCAGGGCAAGTTCTCGAGCATCAGTGAGGATGTCAAGTGCATATCTTGCAAGAGTTGGGAACTACAACTAATTGGTATCAAAGCCTATAATTACTATCTTATATGGACAATTTCTAAAATATGTTTAAAGGTATATGCATTTTTGTCATGTCATAACAAGTAGTAGCAACTGATCCCCAATCTGATTTACATTCATATGAGTCACATGCATAAGCATGTGTTAAGAGTTTGAGCTATTAGAATCCCCGAAAAGAATGATGATTTGTTAGAATGAGAGAAGAGGAAGGTTGATGGATATCTAGAAATGAGAAATAGTATATGGTTAGATATAACAAATAAAGATTTAGCATATTTGTATTGGTGGATGTATTATTGAATATGACATCAATATTGTGTTTTGGTGATATGTTCTCAAATGTGATATAGATGTGAATACACTGTCATGGATTGTTAGAAGAAAATAAGGATATAATTAAAAATGATAAGATTAAAAACTACAAGCCAAGTTAAAAGTGACCTTAAGATGTTGAACTTGGACTTGAAATGATTATTTGATAAATGTGACAAGGGTTAAAATCCCCCATAAGAATATATCAATGGAATTGAGATCAAAATTGCATGATGATTTTATACATTTATAATTCTAAATTGATTGAGGAGGTACATATGGAAGATGAAATAAATGACAATAGGAAGATAAGATAGAAAGGAGGAAAGAATAAAAGGGGAATAAAGTAGACATAATTGACTTTATAAGAGATGAATGATTTGTAGCAAGGCGAAAGTTAGAAATGCATATAAGAGAGGATTCTATGTATGCATGGGATTAAGAAAAAGATGATGAATCAAATGGGAAGAGTGAATGCACTCTATATGGTAGTTGAATTATTATGAAATGATGTAACACTAGAAGAGGTCAATTCAGGAAAACTAAGGTAAAGTTGATGTTAGCATATGTCAATGTAAGGAAACCCCGATCGTGGCAAGGGATAAAGAGAGAAATATTGTCTAGGATCAATTGAGATCAAAGTATTACTATTATAAGATAATTGGTGATCTGTTAGAAATAAATCTCTAAATAGAATGGGATGACCTTGATTGATAAGGATTATATGAACAGTATCGATGATAATAGCAAGAAATCTTCTTTCAAAGAAGAATTTTCCTAAATTGGGTTAAGATGATCAGATGATTCAATGAAGAAACAAATCAGAAATGAATATATAATGAATCAAAAGTGAATATTGGAGTCATATCCTTAGTGGAGACTCAAGTATAAGAGGTAAAATATGCAACTGAGAACACATTTTGTTTTATGTAAAGTATCCAACTATGTGATTGGATTATTGAATTTGAGGAGTCATTAATTGCTAATATGAGGAGAATATAGGTCCACATTATATTCTTTGTAAATATGTTCGGGAGATACAAATTTGATCTGATGAATGTGTTACAAACACAGGAAGTTAAGATTGCAAATAAATTGAAATATGTGGAGAAACTAGTAAGAATAAATAGACGTTAGAACAAGTCAATGGGAAATTAGAGGAAATAGAATGAATTGAGAAAACCAGTCGAAAAGAAGAAGTCAATTGGGAAAATTGAAAATAACATAAGAT
The DNA here is from genome assembly GCA_025504915.1 of Erythroxylum reticulatum. Taxonomy (NCBI): domain Eukaryota; kingdom Viridiplantae; phylum Streptophyta; class Magnoliopsida; order Malpighiales; family Erythroxylaceae; genus Erythroxylum; species Erythroxylum reticulatum. Next base: position 10,761,853 of record JANSVA010000006.1, read on the forward strand.
AATACTACCTCATTGAAGAATTAGATTCTTAAAGAATTAAGAGAACAAATCATAGGCATAAGAAAATTTGGGTTATATCTGTTGGAGTTAACAATGCCCCTAACAGTATTATGGTATTAAAGATTAAAATGATCCAAGCAAAATTGTATCAATTAGCGACTGTGAGCATAGATGGTATTTTTTAGTGTATTCGGAAAGTAAAGAGGACATTTTGAATACATGAGGAAAACTTACATATTATGAAGGTAGAAACAATTATATGCCAAGTTCCATAAAAGTGTACTTTAGCTTGATCAAATAAATTTCGAGGGGGCGGTGTATAGTATTTTAAAATGACATATTAGGAGACCTAAAGAAAGTGGAGGTGATGATAAAGTGAGGAACTACAAGGAATATATGAGAGATTTAGAGTTCTTTAGAACTAGCTGCATGTTGGATACTACCACGGACTGTTAAAGGGTTTTACCAATCTTATCCCTTGACAAAAATGTTTGAAGAAAAATGTGTAAACCATATGAATAAAGAATGAAAAAAAGAATTTTGAGGAACTATAACCCTAATGTTAATTATGGCATTTGGATTTGGAGATTATGAAGTATATAATGAAGTTTCACATTGGAGATTAAGATATAATCTGTTGCAACAGTATAAAGTGATTTTGTATGTATAGAGACAATTAAAGTTTCATGAGTTGATTTTGATACATGGTTTAGAATTGCTATAATATAAATTGCTTTGAGAGCTTGGAGACATTAGATGTATAGATACATTTCGAAAATGTACAAATCAATTAAGTTTGAGGTAATTATTGAGTATGAAAGGATTGAATATAAAATCAAGATAATGAATAGAGTTACTTACAGATTATGATTGTACAAATGAATATTTTCTGTAAAGCTAGTGTTGTATCTGATGCATTAAGAAAAAATCCCAATTGTAGTAAAGCATGAATTTAGATATTCAGGTCACCAAATCTAGTGAAATAAAGAGCATAGAATTTAGGAAAAATGAAGTATTCCTAGTTATTGAATTTAAGATTGGCTTCACACGAAAGAATTAACCAAGCCCAAAAATTGAGGATTCAGGGTTGTGAATCTTATAGAGGAAAAATGTTACTTTGGGATTGAAATGAGATGTATATGTACTCGATAAAGATGATTAAGAAAAGAGATTTTTGGATAAAGTACAAATGATGACCTAAGCTATACATATTAGTAGGAATATGCCAAAACAATATTTAGTGTTAAGGATGTAGAAATAAGTGACTGAATGTTTGAATTACCAACAGTCTTAACTGTTGGAGATATGCTTAAAGCTTATATGTATGGAGTTCATAGGAACATAAGATCAATGTATAGTTCTAATTGACTATAGGTATAACAATCGTTATCATAGTGCTATCGTTAGAATACTGACTGAGGTGTTATATGAAAAAAAGAGTAGTTCGCCCTTACATTGAAATTAGGAGGGCCTAAAAATGGTTAAAGGCTAGAATAAATTCAAGATACTGTTAGTGTGTGAAATGAATCTATAATAGGAGTTAAGTGATCCAAGATAATGATGAATGAATTTGATGGATTAACATCGAGGCTATGAAATATAGTGAAATAGACATAAGAGTGGAGTGTATTAATATTGAAGAGATGGGAATTATTAAAGGAAAGATGAATTGTTTCTAAGAGTATCATATTGGACCCGTTTTTGGAGTCCAACTCAGAGGTCATAAAAAACGTGAGCTCTGATACTAACTCTGTTGGGCACCGTTTCTAGAACCCAACTCTTACGAAATCAAAATCACTGAACTTATTCCTTCAAAGTCTCCTTACCCGTCGTTGATTCCTCTCCTTGCTCTAATACCACAACTGTTGGACACCGTTTCCGATTTTGGAGCCCAAACCTGGAGAATCATGACACTGAACAAAAATTTTCCTATAGGGTTATTTCCATGAACTCTTATTAGGCATTATCCCATAAAGGTGGCGTGCCCACGATAATCAAACATCAAAACAAACTTATTACTTTAAGTTAACCATATTACGAGGAAGTCAATATGGACATACACAACCAAAACTACTTCAATCTATTAGTTCATTACTAAAGCAACAGAGTTTGAAAAACTTTATTTACATATCAAAGGCCACACCATTGTCTTATTACAAAACTTTAAAAAAAATAGCAAATTTGCAAAAGTTCCCTTAAGCTCTTGATCCCTTGATCTCTTAATTATCACTTGAAGATGGGACAGAAAAGGGGGTGAGCTTGACAACTCATGAGTAACAATTTTATAATCGTTAACAAGCAAAACCATTTATAAAATCACTTCCATTGCAAATTTTACATTTATGCAAACTATGTATGCATCACTCTTTTTAACTTATCATGATCACATAAGCATATCAAAATGGTTTAGGTAGATCCATAAACATGACGCACTACATATTTCCACATAATGGTCCTGTGTAGTAGTAGTGAACTTGAACGAGTCCATGAAGGAGCTCTGTGCCACTAGCGGGCAAGTGGGAGAAGCCTTTAACTTGGTCAACGTGCACGTGACATTCTTGAGGGACTACCACAAACCCACATAACATGTATTTTAAGACTTGTAAATCATATTGCCCAAAAGGCACATTTCAGAAACTTGATTTCTTAAGCTTGATATCCTTTCAAAAATCATTTTCATATATCAAACAAAATTCATATGCAAAATATGCAGCATATTCTCAAAACATTCAAAGAGTAATAAATGCACGTTTTTGAAATAGCTGGAATCATTTATTTCCATTTCTTGAAAGTGACATTAATGGCTCATTACTTAATTATAAAAAAGAAACCCACCTTGAATTCCTTGCTTAATAAAATGGCTTAAGGGTGTCTTTCCTCTTGCTCCTTTTTGTCTCTCTCTATCCCCTTCTTGATTTCTTTCATAAATGAAAAAATTTCTATTCAATAGGAAAATCAATTTAAGAACCCATAAAGCACGTTCACTAAAATTGACTCTAGATTGCTTAAGCCCATGCATTTTTATAAACTCCATGAACTAAAATCCTTCCAAAAATCTAAAAGTTTTAAATTGATCTTACCTTCATTCTTCACCAAATGAAGGGATCTTTAGCTCAAAGGAAAGCTCTTCTCTTACTCTACTTGTTTCCTTTCTTGAACAACCTCAAAATCTCTCTTGAAGGCTAACATAATTGAAACCCTAGTTTGTTTTCTCTTCTTTCTCTCCTTCTCTTCTTCTCTTCGTATTTCTCTCTCTTCTTTGCGACACTCTCTCTTATTCTCTTCAATTTTTGTTATTTACTCCTCTTAAAATGCAAGACAACACTTCTTCTTCCAATTATGCCCTTAATGATTGAGAAATGTCCCATTTGCCCTTCCATGTATTCCCTATGTATTTTATGCTTAAATGTCTTGCCAAAAATATCCATGAATATTCTAATATAACACTTTCTTCTAGAAAATGTTCTCCCTTGTCTTAAGTTGCTAATGACACCAAAATCAATCCATTTAGTTCATAACTCTAAAAGTATTGCCTTAAACATTTTTGGACTATTCTTATATTGAAACAATACACTATACTTAAATTCCTCCCAGAAATTGAAAGTTTTAGAGACTGAATTAGATTTCAATTTCTTCATATCATTTTTATCTCCATGTCTCTAGTTGATCTTGAAACAAGTATCATCTTATTCGGAGCTATACCGATGAAGACATCATCAAAATACCAAAGTATGTTCAGTAAAACATCACATTCATACTCTTCCAACCAATACCCTTACTTTGATTCAACCCATCTTTTTCGAATTCCCACCAAATGCTATCAAATTCTATGGAGGGATAAAAAATGTGTTAAGAAACTATTGGTTCAATAATCACTTCATTTGGAGGTCGGATAACAAAGTTATGGCTGAAAGAATCAAACATGATTTTGCCATCAATCATATTGCACTCGTCGTGGGCCAATTGGCATAACTTTCACTAGAGATGTCAGCTCAAGGTTATTCTTAGACGATTTGAAATAAGACTTCAAGATATACAATTTTATGAAGACTTTAAAGACAAATTATATCATCTAAAGTGTCAAACATGGGGAAGACGATAGGATCAGACGAAACCAAACAAAAAAGCAGACGAATTGAAAAAGCAGACAAATTGGAAAAATTGCCATAACTTTCCATACAGATATCATATTAAGGTTTTCTTTAGATGCTTCGAAAGAATACTTCAATATATACAACTTTTATGAATACCTTAAGACAAATTCTATCTTCTGAGGTGTGAAACATGGAGCAGACGATAGGATCAAATGAAACCAAACGAAAAAGTAGACGAATTGAAAAAGTAGATGAATTGGGAAAATTGTCATAACTTTCCCAATAGATATTGAATTAAGGTGTTCTTTGTATGGTTCAAAATACTTCAAGGTATATAACTTTTATGAAGACCTTAAAGATAAATTATATTGTCTAAAGGGTCAAACATGGAGCAGACGATAAGATCAGATGAAATCAAACCAAAAAGTAGACAAATTGAAAAATAGACAAATTGGGGAAATTGCCATAACTTTCCCTACAGATATTGTATTAAGGTTTTATTTCGATGGTTTAAAAGAGGACTTCAAGATCTACAACTTTTATGAGATCTTGAAGATAGATTTTATCATCTGAAGGGTTAAAAATAGAGCAGATGATAGTATATAGAAGGAGAAGTTTCGGTCAACAACAGAAGAAGCAGAGAGTCGACTATAGAAGATATGACGTTATTATAGATGATATGACGTCATCACAGACGATATGACGTTATCACAGAAGATACATCTTTACAAACGATATGATGTCATTATAGACTATATGACATCATCACAGACGATACATCTTTACAGACAATATTACATCATCATAAATGATATGATGTTATCACAGACGGTACACTCTATACTCTTGAACATCTCCACTTAAAAGGATCATAACTTTCATCTCCGATGTCCAAAAATTTCATACTTTATACTATTTCTTGAAATTTCTCTTCTAATTCAAAATCATGGTGTAACGTGTACCCGCCCCCGTTCCAATCACTACTTTAGGTATTAGCACTATGACCTTTAACCTGAATGGTTTCAATTTTAACCAATCGATAGTTGATAGTCAAGGTTGTGTTTTCCCCGAATCTTATTCCTTAATGGTATGGAACAATAGTATCATTGGAGTGGATACTAAACATTGGTTTATCAAGAATACGGAAGAAAAGCACTTCGAATTGTTGATTCATCGCCAGAGATGGCTTAGAACCAATAGTTCATTATCTAATGTATTTTTCCGTTCTAATACTTTATCCAAGAGTTATCAGTATTTATCAAATCTGTTCTTATCTAACAAATGCTATTGGATCAAGAAAGCTAGAAAGATAAAATACAACTTTCCAGAAGACAGCTTTGTCTAATTTAGGCTAGATCAATCCAGAATTTCCCTTGAATTCAGAACACGAATTTTACATTCATCCACCAATGTACTGCACCCAATTCTTAACTTCTTGAAAAATTTTGAGACTCTTAAAGACAAAATTTAAATTTGATGTCCTCATGAGAAATGTATCCATATGTCTCTAGTTTAATGCAAATCAATAATCATCTTGTTTGGATAACTAGAGAAAAATTTGTGGCTAAAAGACTGAAGCATACTTAGTGAACATTTTCCAAATCAACCACCCATTTTGTTTCAAAAACTTTCCTTAACATAACTTATACCAAGATCACCTTTTCTACTTCATTTACTCCTCATTCTCAACTTAATTTCAAATCAATATCATCCATAATGAAATTATAGTCCATAATTAATCATGAACACCAATAACAGAACATACAAATATATACATATTCTTCATCAACTTACAACACAAATTCAACTTCATTTTTCCTTTCATTTTATGTGTAACTTCCACTTTAATTCATCCCATTTCATAATCTCTCATCTACCAAAACACCAAAGAAAAAATATGAATCTATCCTCACTTCTCATTCACTACTTTCCTATTGTTTATCATTTCTTGGTTCAGGAATTTTCATTCATTTGTTCTTTACTCATGACTAATCGCCAAAATTTTCTCATTTAACAGTTCTAATCTTCTAAGAAAAGTTTAGGGTCTAACATTCACCTTGCCAAGGTATACTTAGATAGAGATAAGTTGTGCTCAAATAAGGAAAAATGATAAACTAAGCTCGAATTATATTGGTCCATATGAAGTTATTGAGAGCATAGAACCATTAACATATGAGTTTGTAGTACCAAAAAAGATGCTTCAAATTCATAATGTGTGATATGTGAGTACGTTAAGAAATACTGATATGATATGACATAGTTGTATTGTCAACACAGGAAGTGAAATTTGTGAAGAATATAAGAAGTATTAAGGAACTAGTTAAGATAGTGAGTGAGAACATAAGTGATTGAAAGACCTATTGAGTCTATCAACTATGGTCATTTGGATGAAAGTACTTGAGTGATGAAGTAAAATTGGAAACGGAGGAGTATATGAGGAAATAATACCCCTACCTTCCTGATCAATTAGATAAGAATTTTGAGGATGAAATTTATTATGGGGGAGACTTGTAACATCCCGTTCCTACACTAAGGGTTAGAATCCTAAAATATGGTACCTGAAAGATCAATGAGAGATAAGGAAAATGGGTCTCATGCTCATGCAGAATATTAGGTTATATGCACCTGAATCTAAATTTTTTCACACATTAAAACAACTGTACATGCATTCATTGACATTCTGGGTATAATTGATTATAAATGTTCTTATATGAGAATTGTGAATTTTTTTGTATTGAAAACCAAATTGGAGAACTATAAATAGTTGGATTTAGAAGTTTGGTGAATTTTAGCGAAAATGCCAAGTGGCAAGTCAATCATAAATGGAAATAGAAATAAGAGTCAAACAATAGTGAAGAATTTTGGAGATAATTTTAGAAATTATGAGAAGATGATATTGAGACTTGTAGAGACATATGGAGTAAAGTTAAATTATGTTGCATCGTCTAAGTTATGAATCTGTAAAATCTTCTAGAGTCTGTTATTAGTGGACTACTGTAACCAACTCTAACTAACAGACATTCTAATACATTCTTCAATTTCATTGTCTTACTTAGATGAAATCCTTTGTTTGAATATATTCTTCAATTGCATTTTCTTGCTTAGACGAAATCCTTTGTCTGAATATATTCTTCAATTACTTCGTCTTACTTAGATGAAATCCTTTGTCAGAATATATTCTTCAATTGCATTTGTCTTGCTTAGATGAAATTCTTTGTCTGATTATATTCTTTAATCTCGTCGTCTTGCTTAGATGGAGTCCTTTTATCTAAGAACATTCCTCAATCACATCGTCTTGCTCAGACTTAATCACTTCATTTGTTTCATTCAGCATCCATCCGTTTGTTACCCCTAGTCTGATCCATTCAGATTTGATACCTTCTTTTGATCTAATCAGACTTGATAGCTTCGTCTGATCCATTCAGACTTGATAGCTTTGTCTGATCCATTTAGCCTTTATCACTTCGTCTTATTCATCTTAGACTGAATCACTTCGTCTGATTCATCTACGACTGAATCATTTTTTCTGTTCCATTCATCTAATCATATAAGACTTAATCATTTTATCTGATTCATTTCAGACTTAATCACTTCGTCTAATCTCAAAGACTTAGTCATTTTGTCTGATTCATTTCAGACTTAATCACTTCGTCTCATCTCAGAGACTTAATCATTTTGTCTAATTCATTTCAGACTTAATCACTTCATCTGATCTCAGAGACTTAGTCATGTTATCTGATTCATCTCAGACTTAATCACTTCGTTTAATTCAATCGACTATTCCATTCATCATTCATTCGACTGTTCCATTCATCATCCATTCTCTGTTCCATTCTTCTGGTCCATTCTCCTAATCCATACATAGGATCCACTTTAAATGCTTCATTTTATTCCGCTTTTACTTGAGTATCGTCTTGATTGATGAATTGTGGCACATATATTGATTTGCACATTTAACAAATTCATAAAAAAACAGTTCACACACTTTTATTATTATTATTATCTGACTTTAATCAAAATCAATAGAAAAAGTGAAGTCTTCTTGACTTAACAGACCCATTTCATGTATACTATCTAATCAAAGGATAATTAAATATGAATACCTTTGAATAGTCAGCTTCTTCTGGATACTTCTGATATGAAGAAGACTAAGTTACTTTTTGACTTGGTCTTTTCTTCAAAATATCTTCTGCAAGCCTTTTTCCTTCATCGACTTTTGATTCACCGAAACCTTCATTAGACTTATATATTGCTTTCATCTACCTTTTGCTACTCCAACTTCGTTATCTATTTCTTTTGCCTCAACAAAAACCTAACCTAAACTACCCTTAAGATGATGTATGTAGGTGCATGAGAGTTAAGGTCTCTTGGAGATTTTTAAGATTTTGGAGTTTTATCAAGTAAGTATCTTATTAATCCTTATGGTTTGTAGATATATGAGATAAAGTAGGTGATTTAATTGTCATTGAAAGATCGTGTGAAAATGGACATTTTTCATGTTCACCGTGAATATAGTATGAACAGGTATGATTTCACTGAACATGCTTGTGTATTTCAGTTTTATCTTATTCTATAGTCATCCAAATGAGATGATTTTAGATTTGGAGTAAACTACAGAAATAGGACTACAAATTAAATGAGAGAAGTGCAGAAAAAAATTAAATACATAATGGGTTCTTATTTTGTTTTCTTGATGAATTAATATGAATCTATTTGGGTTTTTTGTGATGAAATAAAATGAGTTTAAAGCTAAAGAAAGGGATTAATGTGGTGTTTTGAAATGTTAAGGGTCAAGGTGATAGTTAGAAGTGAAATGAAAGTGAAAATGAAGGTTATAACTTAGTGAATGAAGGGATAATATCAAAGGACCCAAGGCATGAGCATAATGAGAATGAAGATGTCCTTATGATTGTAGCTGTGATTTAAAGAAATTGAGTAATATGTATTCAGGGATTAATTATAAATGAAAATTAGATATTATGAGATCATATAAGGTTAGAAAAGAGATGATGAGAAATTGAGTTATGGTATAAAGTAACCAAACGCTTTTGAGGTGTAAGCTTATGAATAAGCTAGACACATACAAAGGGTAAATATTGAATGGAGAATTTAGAATGATCATGTGCGAATGAAGTGTAAATCTAAGTTCAATTAGACAAACATGAAACATGAAATGAGAATGAGCATAAAATGTGAATTTAGAAAATATACTTGGGATTATCATTGAGCATGCATTATACATTACACATATACATGTATGTAAAACTGAATGTTTATGTGATTTTACACTTAATAATATGTGTGCAACATGTGTTTTGCATAATGATGATACAGAATAAACGTCTGCATCCAGACATTTCTGGATCATGGAAGCTAATGCTAATCTGGACCGTACAGTGAGTTGACCCAGATGGTCTCATTTTATTGTTTATTCTGTTTTGATTTTTTGTATTGATTGACTACTGAATGATCATATGAATGTGTTTTGATTGTGTTGATTCTAGACAATGAAGGTCCAATGATTGTGATGTATGAATGAGATATCGAAGTGCTACTTGTATGTGAATTTGATGAAATAAGTGATACATGATTTGATTGTCAAGCATTCAGATATGAAAGAAAAGTGATTCTCAACTTTAATGTTGAATGTCGGACCAAGGTCCAATGATAAGTGAAAGTGAATAATTGATCATATGTGATTAATGCATTTCATTACATGAATGCATGAAAAATATAGGCAGTTGTGATGGGAATAGCCACCGAAAAAGAACTTAATGCTCAAAATGTGAAAAAGAGCCTAGAGCTCAGAAAGTGTATAAGAGTCAAAGGCTCACTATGTTAAATGAGCTTGGTATCTCCAACGGATACGGGACAATTATCAATGAGCCCGTTATCCACAATAGATAGGGACAGTTAGGCACTCGGTCACAACAAAGTAATAAATTGAAAGTAAGACTCATAAGCATTTCATATGCATATGATATATATGATTTAAATAGTTTGATTGATTTCTATACGTGATAAGTGTTCGAATGATTGAATGATTGTAAATGAAACCATGTGAATTATGTGTTTATAAGTGATGATATGTGTTATGTGATTTAGTGAGTCATTGAGGATGATCATTCATTGAGTTTGCAAAAACTCACTCAAACTTTTGCAATATTTTTCAGACTTAGAAGAGTTACCTCATTGGACAAACGAGAATAACATGTCTACATTCAAGTAAGAGATAGAGGTCGAGATCGGTTCGCAACTGCATATGTATTTTATTGTATTACATTAAAAATTTGTATTCATAAATGATGTGCAACATGTATTTAAATGATTTTGAAATGTAATAACATTATGACTGCAAGTATTTTGTACTTGCAATGGGCCCAAATGGATATTGTAATTCTGATGATTGTAACATTGTGATTGAAAGTGTTTGTGAATAAAAATGGGCCCGATTTGCTTATTGATTTTCTAACATATACGTGCAGTGTTTCGAAAAATTTTGTAACGAGATTTTACTAACTGAGTATGTTAGCACGCCACCCTCGCGGAGTAAGTTCTCAGACATCACTCAGGATGTCAAGTACGTGTCTTGTGAGAGTGGGTTTCTACAGTGTGTGTGTGTGTGTGTGTGTGTGTGGGCATCAATTTGTACTCAATCCTAAAGCTAAGAGACATTGGTTATAGTTGTTTTATAAGGCGTTCTTGAGTTAGAGTCCATAACTCGAAACCTTAAGCACTTATATCTTGTTATTTTTATTTAGTGGATCTTTCTTATCAGTTTGTCCTACTGTTGTTATCTTAACATTGAAAAAATTTCACGTTAAAATCTTGTGTTCAATTTATCTTTCAGTCATCTATATTATTTAAGTAATTTGATATTTGTTGAGGATTCTTATTGATCTTATGAGCATTATTGCTTAGAGTCTATAAAAAAAGTGTTTATTTGATAGTATTTATATCCATCCATTTGTTATATAATTCTAGTATGTGTAGGTATATGTTAGCATTAATGAAGTATAGTATGATTGAAGATTTGCATCCAATATGCATTTCTATCTATGTTGGTAATTAATTTGTTGAAGAATTTTAATGATAAATATCAATCCTTCAATTTTGCTAGCTTACATTGTACACGTTGATGGTACACCCAAGGAGCCGAGTTCCTTTTACTTATTGTTTGGAAAAAAAATTGTATCTTAATTCAATTATGTAGTTAATTTTTGAAAGAATTATCACTATGCGTAGTATGTATGAGTAGAATTGAAATTTCCTAATAAAAATCAAAATTAAGGTAAAAGATACAAAGTTTTTCTATGGTTTAAGAAATTCTAGAAAAACTTATTAATCTTTGAATTTTAAAAAAATCCTATAATTTTTAATTTTCTAAAAGTTCTTGTTTTAGACTTTGGTTAAAAAATAAAGATAAAAAATGTAACAGGAGTATCACATGTGAATTAGTTAAATATTATTTTATAACGATTTGACCTATTTCTTTGACTTGAACCACGCTAATTAGATCCAACATAAACTACTGATTTATTTTAATTATTTTAAATTGATAATTTAAGTCAAATTTAATTTGTTTGAATCGAATTTAAAAGCTGAGTTATCATATCATAAATATTTCATTACTCCATATATGAAATTCTTGTATTTTTCATTATTTTTTAATTGAGCCTAAGAGAAAGGGTTTTCATTAGAAAACCAAAAATCAAAAGATTTTTTTTAGATTTTTAAAAAGTTAAAATTTATTAAATTAAAGAGAAGATATCTATCTTTTACTCTTAAATTTATATCAACATCCAAAATTAAGATTTTTTCATATTTAAATATTCAACTTTGAAGTTGATGATTTCTCACGAATTATCAACATGAAAAGGTTTAAAAGAATATGTTGTGGCTAAACTATAATGCACCCTGGTTTTAAACTCGAAGTTGTCAATTGGAAATTGAAGTATGACTTGATAATCTTGATGTTAGCATCTTATCAATGGAGTGTTTTAACTTCAAAATGAAGAACAAAATGATTTGAAGAAGAATTGAAGTTGAAATGCTTGAAGAACAAGCGTGTTGAAATGAGCCTGTTCTCACGAATTTCAAATAACGAAAACTATATACCAACTGCAACTTCAAGCTACTTTGTTCTGCCTCCTGTGCTGATGTTAGCTGTACTAGACTTGCATGCTGAAACGTAAATAATAACCATAACATGATTGCTTCTTTGCTTTGGATTAGCAAAGCTTCTCTCAATAATGACAGTAAAGTTGGCAAGTGGAACGTGTTGTCAACGCCATTATCTAACAGGAAAATTATTTTTGAATTTGAGTATGATTCTTATAGGATAATGCGGCTTAATTGTGATATGGATTGCTGACATTATGAAGGAAGAGCATAGGTGCAAGTGACATGAACCCAAATGTCGTGTTCAGGTCGATCCCAATGTAGAGGATGTTGCCAATTAGGAGTTTCCAATCATATGCTGACTCCTGAAGCTTGGGAGGTTTTGAAGGGAGTTCAGGTTCTGCATCACGTGAACACATGCTTTTTCTTTGCGTAAAATGCACATGCGGCCCTTTCCACCCGCCCTACGCTTCTCGTCTTTTCATCTTTTACGCTTTGGATCGAGAGACCCATATTCCACGTGCTATGGTTGCCACCATCGCTTATTTTCTTTACTGTTCTCGTGTCCTTCAACCTCGCATGAACATCAGCCTATCCCAAGCCTCGTACCATAATTGTAACATGTCATCCCAGTGGAGAAAAAGAGTATACGTTCTCCTTTTTTAAGTTAAAGAAATGGATCAATTCACAAAGTAAAATGTAGTATACAAAGAAAGAGACATGAGACGAGATAATTGGCTTGTGCCTTGCACTGCCTTGTGTATATCTGAAAGTGTTTGTTGTCGATTGATTAATAATTTCCAAAAGATCTTCTCATTATATTTTTTAGTGATATGTGTTTTTCTTTCCTAATCTTTTGTTTTTTGCCGGCTAGTGATTTAGTGTTTGGATTACGGAGACAATATTGTCAAGAGGCTTTCAAGTATACAAGCCTATGGCTGAATATTTGACCCAAAGGGCGTGCTTAAGTAACAATATCTAAAGCAACCCAAACAAGATGAGGTTTGATCCATGGTTTTTAGTTGACACAATTATATTTCATATGGATAAGAGAAAAATAATATAGTTCTTATTTTAGCTAATAATTTTTGGCTATTATATTTTGAATATGTTAAAAATTGAATTTCATTATAGACTATATTAGAACCCTAAGTCCAAACTGCGGGATCTTGTAAGTGTTGACAAGCCTTGGCCAATGCTTAGCACGCAAGTCAGCACGAGGAAGGCATGTTGACGAGGAAGCAAGGCGAAGTCTTGCAAGTTGACGAGCAAAACTCGAGGAACTTGCAAAGTAGGCAAGGGATGCAGGAAATATCGGCGAAGATCTCGAGAGTAGGCGAGATTCGATATGCATGGGCACGCGTAGGCACACATTAACGGAAATCTTCGATGAGGCATGAGATTTGGATGCGAGGTCGCATGAAGTTGGTAAACTAAGTCATGCGAGACCCGAGAGTACGCGAGAATGCACAAAGGCATGTGAGACCCAGTGAGGATGCGCGAAGACATGCGAGCACGTCAAGACACATAAGCACTTGACTTCAACGAGGCAGGTCGAAGGTATGTAAAGTATGCGAGGTTTTACACTAACTCGAATTGTAACTTGTACTTAGTCATGAAGCGACGAGACTACACTATAAGTGAGCTTGATCATGAAAAATGGACTTGTCCATGGATGTGCATTGATGAACCTATGTGCGGATAGGTCGTAGTGACTTGGAAAGCACATCATCAGTGACGTGGTAATTGTGGATGAAGTGGCACATGATGTCATAGTGGATAAGATCACAATAGATGAACATCAGCATTAAGAGATAAAGATCAGGTGGAAGGATCATCTAAAGATAGAGAAGATCTTCATAGATAAGGATAATCATTCCTAGATAGTGTAATCTTTTATCTTGTTAATGTAATGTAACTTAATCATATTAGATAAAGTCTTAATTGGATGGGGATGTCATCTATTAGTTAGTTTGATGTAATCTGATAAGGATAAGATTGTGATCTTAGCTAGTATAGTTCTATTAGGATTCTAACTTAGTCATCTAGAGATGTCTATAAATAACTCATTAGAGTTGAGAGATTTTTATTCAATCATTTGAGTCATTCACTCATTGAGAGAAATCACTCAGAGGAGAGAGCTTTGATACTTGAGAGCTTTTAGGGGAGTTCCCACTATAAGGGCTTCGAGTAGGAAGTTCCTTGTAAGGGTTTCGAAAAGGAGGTAATTGTATCTTTTGTTAACGTTTTGTCAAGTGTTAATGAAAGATTAGCTTTGGCTATATATCTCTTGTTGCTTTCTTTACTCTGTTATACACTTGTGTTATTTTGATTGTGACAGAAATACTTAAAACACTTGTGTACTCGTGAGGTATTCAAGGGCTAACAGAATTATTCGGCGACATTCATATGACAAGGCTAAATCTTGCTTAAGCGGACCTAAGCGGGATTGTCGTACAAATATGGGCAGGACTTATGGTAAAAGTTCGAGTTCAAAGTAGACCTTTGTGACAGCTAGTAGAAGAGTCAATCTAGAGCGATGACGAGTGGAAGTAATCTGACAGAAAAGGTTACTAGAATATAGGCGATTCTTGAGTCTCTAGGCCTGACAGATGAGGGAGTAGTTCGTTTGTTGGAACATATTGGAGCCTTGGAGAGGGAACTTCAAGCAACTATGAGAACACTTGAGGAATAGATGAAGGCTCGTGAGGAGATGAGCTATGATCTGTTGGTGCTCAAGTGTGCAATGGCAAAGCATGAGATAAGTGTCCGAGTGGAAAGCACTATGGTAAAGGTGTGAGATCCATAAGTTTTCGATGGCAAGCAGAGTGTCAAAGAGCTTGAAAATTTTATATGGGATATAGAGCAGTACTTTGCAGCGACAAAAGTAGCGAACTCGAAGAAGGTGTCAATCATAACAATATACATGGTGGGTGATGCCAAGCTGTGGTGGAGAACAAGAACCTCCAATAACATAAGTGTAGGGAGACCTCCCTTCGACACTTGGGAGAAGATGAAGAAGGAGCTAACGGATCAGTTCCTACTTAATAACACTTCATAGCTCACAAGGGAAGGTTTGAAAGGGGTTGAAGTAAGACAGCTCAGTGAGGGAGTATATAAGGAAGTTCACATTAGTAATGTTGGACATGCAGAACATGTTCGAGGAAAACAAATTGTTTAACTTCATTAACGGCTTGCAAGTTTAGGCACAAATGGAGCTTCAGAGGTAGAACTCGAAGGACCTCCCTAATGCAATAGCAGTGGCAGATGCCTTGGTGAATCTCCAATTGGTACCACCAACTCGAACCAACGAAGAGGGCAAGAAAAATGGTGGAACCTGGGATGGAAAAAAGAAAGGCAAAGAGAAGGTGGGAGAATCTTCTCAACATAAGAAGAAGCAATCAAAAGGGAAGGTTGCATGCTTCATCTGTGAGGGGTCTCATTATACTCGAGAATTCCCGAAGAGGAAGAAGGGAGAGGAGCAGATGAACTCCAAAGTCATGAAGGACAAAGGAGGGAGTGATGAAGACGAATCGAGGGAAGGAGCATGAATAGCATCACCTATTTGAATGTTATGAGCCTCGTGGAGAAGGAACCATGCAAAAACAAACTCGATGGAAAGAGGAGGTGGTATATAGGAAAGCTGCCAATGGAAGAGAAGGCTTACTCTAGTCTTCGACAATTGACAAAGGAGTCTTCAAGGGAATCGCTCGTGAAGGAGTGCCCACAAATTATTTCGACGAGGGTGTCGAATTCTTCTTGTAGGGGTGGTTTTTTAGACCCAAAGTCCAAACTGCGGGATTGCGCGAGTGTTGGCGAGCCTTAGCTAATGCTTAGCACGCAGGTCAGTACAAGGAAGGCATGTTAACAAGGAAACAAGGCAAAGTATTGCAAGTTGGCGAGTGAAACCCGAGGAACTTACGAAGTAGGCAAGGGATGCGGGAAGTATCAACAAAGATCTCAAAAGTAGGTGGAATTCGATACACATGGGTATGCGTAGGCACGCATTGGTAGAAATCTTTAACGAGACGTGAGATTTAGATGTAAGGCTGTAAAGAGTTGGCGAACTAAGTCATGCGAGAACCAATAGTGCGCGAGAATGCACAAAGGTATGTGAGACCCCGTGATGATGCGTGAAGTCATGCAAGCGCTACAAGACATATAAGCACTTGACTTCGGCGAGACAGGTTGAAGGTATGTAAAGTATGCAAGGTTTTACACTAACTCGAATTGTAACTTGTACTTAGTCATGGAGTGACGAGATTACACCATGAGTGAGCTTGATCATAGAAAATGGACTTATCCATAGACGTGCATTGATGAACCTATGTGCGGATAGATCATAGTGACTTAGAAAACACATCAGCAGTGATGTGATAACTATGGATGATGTGGCACATGATGACGTGGCGAATAACATCACAATGGATGAACATCAGTATTAAGAGATAAAGATCAGGCGAAAGGATCATCTGAAGATAAAGGAGATCTTTGTAGATAAGGATAATCATTCCTAGATAGTATAATCTTTTATCTTGTTAGTGTGATGTAACTTAATCTTATTAGATAAAGTCCTATCATTTATCAGTTAGTTTGATATAATCTGATAAGGATAAGATTGTAATCTTAGCTACTAGAGTTCTAATAGGATTCTAACTAAAACATCTAGACATGCCTATAAATAGCTCATTAGAGTTGAAAACTATTCATTCAATCATTAAATTATTCACTCATTGAGAGAAATCAATCAGAGGAGAGAGCTTTGAGAGTTGAGAGCTTTTGAGGGAGTTCTCATTGTAAGGATTTCGAGTAAGGGGTTCCTTATAAGGGCTTCGAGTAGGGAGTTCCTTGTAAGTGCTTCGAGAAGGAGATACTTGTATCTTTTGTTAACGTTTTGTTGAGGGTTAATGAAAGATTAGCTTTGGCTATATATCTCTTGTTGCTTTCTTTACTCTGTTATACACTTGTGTTATTTTGTGTGTGAGAGAAACACTTGTGTGCACGTGAGATGTTCGAAGGCTAACGAAAATTTTCAGCGACATTCACGTGAGAAGGCTAAATCTTGCTTAAACGAACCTAAACGGGATTGTCGTACGAAGGTGGGCGCAACTTGCTGTAAAAGTTCGAGCTCAAAGTAAAAGTAGATCTTTGTGACAGACTATATGATAACATATATAAATGAAGTTTTTTGGTCATTACCATTTGACATTATATATTGTTGGACATATATTAGTGTATGTATAATTACTTTCAATATTATATATGTTGCTAATAAAAGGAAAAACAGTTGTTTTTGTTCTTAGATACTATTGCCTAAAAAATCCAATTCAATGCCTTGTAAAGATTCAAATTCTTATTATATCTATTCAACATTGTAGTTATAGTTTGAAACGGTTTTATTGCTTTAGTCAAAATTTTACAATAATAAAAAATTTATTACCTTACACCTATAACAATACCATTTTATTTCACGATATAAATTTTGTTGCCTTAATTAAAAAACAACAATAATTATACTTATAATTATATTTTTCTGTTATTTAAAGCTCTTTTTGACGTAAAAGTGGAAATAGACAGGATACTGGCATCATTATTGGCAAACTTTGACTAGGCTTTATAGAACTGGGCGGGGACTTTGATTCTCTGGTGGTTTTCTACATCTCATCTGCCTCCCTAATTTTGGTCCTCCTACCCATGTCCTCGCCTAAAAACAGAAAGAGGAAGTTTCTCTTTTTGTCCGCCAAAAGAGCACTTAATGGATAATTACCCTAAGTGAAAAAGAATGTTATGGGAATTAAAACACGGGGTACGGAAAAGTTGAATCATGACATTTTTTCCTTTATTGGAGTGTACAAAATGCTATTAAATTTATATTATAAACCTCACCTCTTGTCTAGAACCACAAAAAACTCGCAGTGCATCATGACTTCCTGTAGTACAGTCTGTTTCGTGAATGCTTTGCACAGCAATTAACCAGCTGGCTTTAGATCCAAAACCCATCATTGCTGCTCAATTGATTGCCATATGTTCAAATGCATGGCTCTTACTAAGCAAAAGTCTAACAGATAACAATTATCAAGCAGATCATACAAGGATTAAATTTGCAAAGCATCGTTTGACTTGGATCAATAATTTAATGATTGACTCCTAGTTGTTACTGCAGAATAATTATCAGAAATTCAAGTTTCTGATCTGTCACTTATTTGGTCAAATTTCTCTCTTAAGAACTATTAAACATTAAACCCTCGAACTTGGCGTCGGCAGTTGCTTTGGATTCTCCCATAAAACCAAGCGATTTTGAGACCGAAAGTCTGAAAACTCTAAATTTGTTACTTATCACAAATGTCAAGCATGATGTATGTAATTATGATTTTATTTTTCTGATCGTAGTGATTAATATTGCAACTGCTTGGAACTATTTTAATTTAATACAATTCGAAGTAAGCCAAATATTAGTATTATCTACGAACAAACACCAAGTACTGATTCCCGCCCTAGTTGAGGCTGATCAAACTTTTTACAGATGCCGTCTAAAGCTGGGATGTTAATAAAAGGAGTTGGTAGGGGAAGGCTTATTAGCCGGCACCGACTTGGCAGGGTTCTAAAAGGAGGGATGGACTCAGAGTCTTCTTTTTTCAAGTCTCGGTATCTTTTGCATGGATACCTTTAACACTTGTTACTGTCGCACAATGCGATAATAAATAAGCTGGTACTAAACCCCGCATTATTCTGAATAAAGAAAAGGGAGATAGAAGTAGAACACAAGAAGAGTTGGTCAGAACTAAGCAGGAAATAAGGTACAAGAAATTCATATCCCCAACTAGCTCATTATTCCATTTGTCACCATTTGCTATGTGAAATACCCAAAATTCTTGCTGACAACCTGAAAATAATTGTTTTCAATTCAGTATTGGAATTTCTTCTTTAAGTAGGAATATTATATTTAACAGTTATTCCTAAAATATATACCTACTTATTTTTTTGAAAATTAAAATATACACTTACGTACCTATGTGGTTGACTAAGAGAAGGGAGTAAGCACTTCGAACCAAGAAGACAGCAACGTAACCTCACCAGCTATTGTTCGTTTATAGCAAGCATCTAATTTAATCACCAAAATGCGTAATGTTCCTTCACATTCTTGGGCTTTTCACGCATTTCTGTAAGAAACGTAAAAAATAGACTATAGTAGAATATACAAAACATTTTTGTACTGAAGCAATGATATATTTTCATTAAAAACAACTCTGCTTAAATACAAGAGAATAGTACGTGGAAAGCATAAAAATCTGCTAAATAAAAGACATGATTAACAATAAATCCTAACTGATAGTCATGACAAAACAAATCCCTACATTCTTGGCATTAACAACTTAACTTCTTCAAATCTAACGTAGTATCATAAACTGCAGAAGCTAACGCAAATATTCAACACTCCTCCTTGCATTTTTTGCTGCAAATTCCAAGTTTCTGTCTCAAATATTCAAACCTAGCTTTTGGTAGAGCCTTGATCATAATATCAGCAAGTTAAACCTCTGTCTTGCAATAAACCAAACGAACTTCACCTTCATTCTGTACTTGTCTTAGGTAATAATACTTGATCTTAAAATGGTTCATTTTTCCATGAAAAACTAGATTATTTGAGATTGCGATAGCAACCTGATTGTCCACATAAATTTCAGTTGCATCTGATTGTTTCATTTGTAAGTCTATAAGAAACTTTCTCAACCACATAGCTTGATTTGTTGCTGCTGTTGCTGCGATGAATTCGGCTTCAGCAGTTGACTGTGTCACTATTTCTTGCTTCTTTGAACACAAGGAGAATATACCTGAACCAAAACTAAAGCAGTACCCTGAAGCACTTTTCATATCATCAAGTGAACTGGCCCAATCGCTATCAGCATATCCATAAAAATTAAAATTGTCAACACATGAAAACCAAATGACAAAATCAAGCATTCCTTTGATGTATCTAACTATCCTTTTTGCCGCTTTAAAGTGAATCTAACTAGCACAGGGCATGAATCTTGAAAGTATACTTACAGAATACATGATATCAGGCCTTGTTGATGTTAGATACATTAGACAACCAATAAGGCTTCTGTAAACTACTTCTTTAACTTTTTGAGCTACATCTTCTTTGCAAAATTTTTCCTTTGGATTCATTGGTGCAGACACGAGTTTGCAATCATTCATTTTGATTTTTTTCAAAATCTCTTTGGCATATATCTGTTATCCAACAAAAATTCCTTGTTTGCTTTGTTGTATCTCCATGCCAAAAAAAATGACATTTCTCCAAGATCTATCATCTCAAACATATTCATTATTTCAGTCTTGAAACTGCACACCATATCTTAATTGTTGCCTGTTACAAGTAAATTATCAACATAAATAGAAACAACAATTATATCAGTTTTGAGTTTTCTGATATAAAGTGTTAATTCATTTAAGCTCTTTGTGAATCCAAGACCAAGTAAATGTTCATCTATTCTACTATACCAAGCTCTTAGAGCTTGCTTTAGTCCATGTAGAGCCTTTTTCAGCAGATACACCTTATCTTCATGCTCTTTTACAATAGAGCCCTCTGGTTGTTCAACAAAAATTTCTTCCTGTAAATGCCCATTTAAAAAGGCTAACTTTACTGTTCAGTAGCTGCCAGTAACATTCTAATTGCATCAAGTCGTGCTACTGGTGCTAAGGTTTCTAAAAAATCAACACCAAATGTCTGAGCATAACCCTTCACCACTAGCCTGGCTTTATACTTGTTCACGGATCCATCTACATTCAATTTAGTTCTGAAAACCCATTTCACGCCAAATGGTGTCTTATGACTTAGTCTTTCTACAAGTTCCTAAGTTTGATTCTTCTCAATCATGTTGATCTCCTCTTTCATTTCATTCACCCATTTTTTATCTCCTTCTACTTCTTTAAATCCTGCAGGCTCAAAAATTGCAACATTACATCTTTCAAAAATATCAGCAAGCAATTTTGTACCTTGAACTGGAGGTTCATCAACTATATCAGCATGATTTTTATCAACTGTGTCATCATGATTTTGCACAATCTCCACGTTCTTTTCATTTTTTATTTCTTCCCAGTTCCAGCTTTCATTTTCCATGAACTTGATGTCCCTATTGATGATTATCTTTCTAGTGTGTGGTTGATAAACTCTATAGCCTTTTGTCGTAGAGTTATACTAGACAAATATGCATGCTTCAGCCTTCCTATCAAGTTTGTCTTTGTTCACCTAAGGCACCAAAGTGAAACACAAACATCCAAATACTTTGATGTTCTCTAAGGAAGGTTTACAATCATACTAAGCCTCATAGCGAGTTTTATTGCCAAGTGTTTTAGTCGGCATCCTGTTTAACAAAAATACTGTTGTATTCGCTGCCTCTGCCCAGAATTTCTTTGGCAACTCTTTCTTAAGCAACAAATATCTACTCATCTCCATGATCGTCCTATTTTTCCTCTCTCTTACTCCATTTTATTGAGGAGTGTATCTCACAGTCAGCTGGTGCTCTATTCCTGCATCTTCACAAAACTTGTTAAATCTGGCAGAGTTGTATTCGGTTCCATTATCTGACCTGAGCACCTGAATTTTGTATTTGCTTTGATTTTCTATCCAAATCTTACAATTCCAGAAGATATTAGCAACATCATATTTAAACCTTAAAAAATAAATCCAACACATCCTGCTCATATCATCAATAAAGATAATGTAATACCTGCTCTTGTTGAAAGATTCTGTTCTCATTGGTCCTCCAACATCAGTGTGAATCAACTGAAGTTTATTAGTTGCTCTCCATGCTTCTCTTTTAGGAAAAGGAAGATTTGTTAGCTTTCCACATTGACAAATAATGCAATCCGAAATTTTATGATCGATGGTTAACATTCCTCGTGCTAACTTATTCTTTTGCATATGAATAAGAGCCACATGATAGAAGTGTCCCATTCTCCTATGCCAAAGCTTAGTTTGATCTTGAATGCACATATAACCCACCTGCTTATCCTCCATTAAATCAATAAAGAAGCTTTTGTCTTTCATTTTTACAGTGAATACTTCCATTCCTTTTATATCTTTTATCGTACAACTGTTGTTTCTGAAATTAACTGAAAATCCTTTCTCCACTAACTGTCCAACACTCAGCAGGTTTTCGTCAATATCAGGTACATATAATACATCATAAATAAATTTTGTACTTGAGGAGCTCTCAATAGTTATTGTCCCTCTTCCTTTAACTGAAATGAAATCACCATTTTCAATCTTAACTTTGGAAATTTTTGACCTGTCAAGCTCTTTGAAAAGACCTTCATTGTATGTCATATAGTTTGTGCAACTGTTGTCGACAAGCCAATTTTCGCTAGAATAGTAGCTAGCAAAACAGGTAGTTACAAAGAGCTGCTCCTCTTATTGATGTTCAATAACATGTGTTGTTTCTTCTGTCTGATGCATCTGTCCTTTGCATATTTTCTCCATGTGGCCCAACTGGTTACACTTACGGCACCTGACATCAGATCTCCACCAGCATCTTCTTTGTGGATGATTTGTCTTTCTACAATGAGGACAAGATGGAAAACATTTATCTTTGTTGTTGTTTTGTGTATTTTTCTGCTTTGTTGAGTTTTTGTTTCCTTTTCTTGTATTTTCCACTCTCATGATTCTACATTTTTGCTTGGAAAGCACCTTCAACAGTTTCTTTTTGCCTCATAAGTCTTCTTTGCTCCTGCGCCTGCATGGCATTAAAAAATTCTGCTAAAGAAATATCTGAAAGATCTTTTGACTCCTCCAAAGAAGAAATTTTCGATTTATATTTCTCTGGCAAAGTTACCATAATTTTTTGAATAATTCTTTCGTCAGAAAAATCTTTACCAAGCAGCTTTACTTTATTAGCAATGGTCAGCAACTTGTTAGAATAGTCTTTAATTGTTTCTGAATCCTTCATCTTCATCATCTCGAACTCTCTAATCAAGTTGAGCAATGCATATTCTTAGTTCTTTCATTTCCTTCGTACTCCTTTTTGAGGTAGTCCCATACGTCTTTGGCTAATGATGTGTTCATGATCCTAGTAAATATGGTGCTTATAACGGCAGAGAAAAGACATGTTTTGGCCTTCGATTTTCTTGTCTTTCTCTCCTTATGATTCTTCATTTGTGCCACAGTTGGATTTGTTGGTAGCGGTATAACATCGTAATCTTCTTTTACAGCCTCCCAAAGATCCAGTGCTTCAAGATAAATAGTCATTCTAATGGCCCATGCTTGATAATTTTGTCCATCGAAAATAGGTGGAGGAAGATGACTAAATGATGTTTGTGTGTCGGTTTCCATTGTTGAAAAATTGTTTGTATCACTCAACCTCATAGATCCCTTAAGATAAGGTGCTCTGATACCAATTTGTAAGAAACGTAAAACGGAGGGAATATACATAACGTTTTTGCACTAAAGCAATGATATATTTTCATTGAAAACAAATCTGCTTAAATACAAGAGAATAGTACGTGGAAAGCATAAAAATTTGCTAAATAAAAGACATGATTAACAATAAATCCTAACTGATAGCCATAACAAAACAAATCCTACATTCTTGGCACTAACAACTTGACTTCTTCAAATCTAACGTGGTATCATAAACTGCAGAAACTAACGCAAATATTCAACAATTTCTAAGAGGAGAAATTGTTGCCAACTTTCACCCAATAATTGCACAATGACCAGCCCCCTTTTCCAAAATTGTATCCAAACTTGAAAATGAAAGCTAAGAGGCTGATGGTTTCATTTCCAACTAAGCAAGGAAATATCCTATAATAGACAAGATAGCTGCTGCAACCTTATCTCTCGTATAGCGAGAAGTTTCCTGTTTCCCCTTTTGGCTTAATTACATTTCAATGCCCTTCATTCAAAGCTTTTCCTTTCGGTTGGAAGATGGCCTTTCTTTTTCTATCTTTTGTTATTATTTTTATAAGAAAGGAAATATTTCACATTTAACGATTTGTTGCTTCTCATTCTTAATGTAAGCGTATATTTTAGTCTTGAATCTATTTTAGAAATTGGCAACACCAAAGTTTTGTTTTCCAATAAAACGAATCAACGCACGGTTGCATCTTCTCTTTAATCTAAATTATTTATAGATAATTGTGTATGAGTTTCAATGACGAATTAATATGGAAGAAATATGCGAAACAAAAATGATTCGTGAAAGTAGTTTAACTTTTTAGATTGTTAAGTTAAAAATTTTGACACTTGAATTTGCCTTTTGAACTTTTTAGTTTGCTAATGCGCATGGCCAAAAGAATTTAATAAGTGAAAAACACAATTGAAATTCTCCATGTGTTGCTTTTTTCTATTAACAAAAGATATCTAACGCTTTAAATTTAACTTGTGTCCTTACTTTGATGATTACAAGTACACGTTATTTTTCTAATATTTTATTATTTTATATTGTGATTATAATTAAATATAAATCTCACTTACTTAGCAATTAGTTGCCCTTTAATTAAGATAATTGATTGATATTATAATTTAATTTTGAACATATTGATAGAAACTAATTTACTTTAGAATGATAGAAACTTATGTAACTAAATTTAAAATTATAATGAGAAGAAAAATTCAAGGACGCAAAGCCACTTGCAATCGCAGCTTGAATCACTTCGAATATGTTAGCTTGTTAGGAATTAACTGCTAGGCTAGTACCAGGAAACAAAACTATTGTTTTTAATTGGCAATGGAAAATGCATATTACACACATCACAACAAAAAATATTCTGTGTCTTTCAACATTGCATGCCAACAGGTTGCTTGCGTTGTCTACTATCCATGCGCTTTTTTAAGTTGCCAACTTTGAACAGAAACGCCCTTTTACCTTCTTTATTTTTTCCCCTTTTTCCTTCGTTTTATTATATTTCATCATGAGCTGATAAAGAAAAGTGTATCTGTCATACAATTATAATTATTGGTTTCTCTATAACAGATGCTCCCTTATTTGTCCACAGGTTCTAAATATTAAATCTTTAAATAGAGACCCAACGCAAACTCTCCACATCCAAAAGTAAAAAAGTTGGTTTCTTGGAGGCCACTCTAGTCCCTAGTCGACGGACTTCCGCCAAGTTTATATACGTACAATTCCTCAGGATTTAAGCCTATTGCCACTGAACCCTTCTCACTCAAGCTAGCAAATCAGTCATTACCCCTCTCGTTTTTCGCAAATTTTCAGATTCCTTCGATGGTTTGTCCCCCAAGTTTAAACCATTGTTTCATTAATTTCTTGTCCAACCCGTGCAAATGGACATCACTCTTGCACTTGCATTCCTATCCTGACAATTTCAACTGCTTCAGAGTTAGGTGAATCATTTCTTCTATAAACTATTGGGTTAAGACAAAGCGGAGAATTGAAAAATGGGAAGAGTGAATCAGTACTCTATGGAAAGCCAATCGGGTTGTGGTCTCATGGGAGTGTTTTTTCATCGCCGTATACTCCAGTCTCGGAGGACATCTGTTTACTCACTTTCGACAGAGACTAGCAGCAATACCTTAAAGATCTCGAAATTCGATTGTTTGAAGAAGCTGCCTGTGGCAAATTCCAAGCAGCAGCGAGCCAAACCTGAAACTTCCTTCGTCCACTCCTCCAAGTTGTCCAAATCTTCGCCAAAAGTTGACCCAAAACACACTGGGAGGCGGAATTTGGTTTCTCCTACTCCTCCGAAATCTAACCTTAAGAATCAAGACAGACGAGTATCGGTCTCGGATGTTGTAAGAAGTTCGGCGTCATCTTCGTCAAGTTCAGCACAAAACAGAGTATGCCAACCTAACGAGGGTAAGCCAAGAAAAGACTCCATAAATTGGTCCAGAGAGCTAGTCCCGATTGTCGCAACTAGTCAGAAAACCATTGACGGCAAGCCTCTGCTTCGACCCACTTCAGGCAATGTATGGCTATTAGGCCATTTGGGTAACTTATCGCAACGTGGGAAGGGGAATGTTACCGGAAACAAAAGTCCTACAAAATCGGCTCCTCGAGCAAGTAAAGACCTTCCTAAATTTGGCGGTAATGGTCTTATGGGAAACATTATGAGGCAGCCTAGTGGAGAGTTTACACAGTCTCAATATATGATGAATACAACGGATCCTGAAGCTTTGAAGAACATGGGAAATGAAAAATACAAGCAAGGACGATTTTCAGAGGCACTAGCTCTATATGATCGATCAATTGCACTCGATTCGAGTAAGGCAACGTATCGAAGCAACAAAAGTGCTGCTTTGATAGGGTTAGGTCGCCTTATAGATGCTGTCACAGAGTGCAACGAGGCAATAAGGATAGATCCGTCTTACAAAAGAGCTCATTACCGACTGGGGACACTATATTTCAGGTACCTTTTCAACAGAGGTACCTAAATTGAATTTGAATTTTTCATATTACAATGTGTGATTCCTTATAATTGAGTCCTGCAGGCTTGGCGAAGCAGACAAAGCATTATATCACTACAAAAACTCAGGAGCCAGTGCTGACTGCAAAGAAGTTGCTCAAGCTCAGGCTCTTCAAAAGCACCTAAAAGGATGTGCCGAAGCTCAAAAATTAAAAGATTGGAACATTTTATTGAAGATGACCGAATGCGCAATCTCCACAGGTGCAGATTCAGCTCCCCAGGTTAGCTCCTTCACAACAAAGGCCAAGTTATTTACTTTATTCATTTCTAGTGGTTAAAGTCTGCGCACAAGCAATTTAGTAGTTCTATAATTGACATTAGGTACACTCTATGCAAGCCGAGGCACTTCTGAGACTCCTCAGACATGAAGATGCCTACGCAACCTACCAAAAGGGATCCAAGTTTTGCATCGATTCTATAACTAAGTTATTTGGTCTGACATGTTCCTGTCATCTGTTAATCACTGGAGCGGGGGTTTATTTGGCCGCAGGCAGGTTGGTATTTCGGGTAGGGATAAGTAACTAAAGAAAATTTCACGTGGCCTGTGTCTCCTTCGCAGTTTCATGACAGAGAAGGGAACGGTTTAATCACAAAATACAACAAAACTTGACGAGACTACAAATGCCTAACTAACGTTTTTGGTTAATAGGTTTGAAGATGCTGTGACGTTAATTCAGCAAGCAGAACGACTTGATCCAACCAACCGAGAAGTCAGTTCGCTGGCCAAGAAGACTAAAGCTGTGGCATCAGCAAGGTTGAATGGTAATCTGCTGTTCAAAGCATCAAAATTCTCCAAAGCCTGTGTTGCATACAGTGAAGGACTAGAACTTGAACCCCAAAACTCAATTTTACTATGCAACCGAGCAGCCTGTAGATCAAAACTAGGCCAATACGAAAAAGCTGTGGAAGATTGTACTATAGCTCTTTGTTTACAGCCTAATTATGCTAAGGCCCGACGCAGGCGGGCTGATTCTAACGCCATGGTAATTTTTTTTTTCAAATACGCCATGGTAAACATTGATGGTCAATTAGAGTTAAATTTCTTTTGGTACGATGATGAATTGTTCATATTCTGGAAAAGCAATTGGATACAGAGTTTTTTAAAAGGCTCTCGATTTTTGGGTCTTGTTTTGTCTCATTCCCGCGTTACATTAACTTAGCTTGAAAGATGGAAAGCCTCTATTCAAGATTACGAGATGTTGATAAGAGAAACTCCAGCAGACGAGGAGCTGAGTTGGGCCTTGTTTCAGGCTCAAGTACAGATCAAGAAACAACGAGGTGAAGACGCCAAGGACCTGAAATTTGGTTCCAATGTGGTGTCCGTGTCAAGGAATGAACGCTTCAGGCACTTTGTCATTTCACCTGGTAATTCCCTATGGTTACCTACATCATTGTTGCTTCTTGTGTGTAACACGTTGAACTTTTGATATACAATTGACCAGGAATGACTGTGGTGCTCTTTTGTACGAAGAAAAATCATATGCAAGAGTTGCAGCTAATGGAGCATTTATGCAAGAAATTCCAATCTGTCAACTTTCTAACGGTTTGCATTAGTTCAACTTTAGTTTCACAGTCTTAACAAAAATAAGTTGTGGTAATAGTCAATTTTATCTCTGTTTTTTCAGGTGGAAGCTGAACACCATCCCTACTTGGTGAAATCAGAGGGTCTAACATCGCTTCCGTGTTTCAAGATATACAAGAATGGCTCACAAGTTGCGGATATTGTGGCAAATAATGAGCATTCATTAGAGAAATTAATAAAATTGTATAGCAGTTGAGAAAAATGACAAGGAAGCTTAACATAAAATTTGCGAAGAGTGAAATCTAAGGATTTTGTTTTTTCTCGAAGGAAAAAAGAAAATACGTTTTCGTATATTTGGTTGACGTAAGCGGAAAAGGTTAACCATTTTAGTACTAGTTGTGGCACCACAGATCACAATAACGAGTATAAAAATTTAGCATGATGATTTTCTTATGCTGGTTCTGGTAGTCTACAACCCCGGTTTAGTAGGAGATTGTTTTGTCAGATCCTAATAAATTGCACTTCAGAAATTCAAAGGATTGGTTATACTTATTGTTGATATTTGATTATTGAGTGAAAAAAAAAATCGTGGTTTTGCTGAATATTGATTTCCCTTTTCATGGTTGTGTTATGCATAAGAATCTGGTTGTGTTATCGCCGCCCTTTCCCTTTTCATGGTACTGATAGTGGACCTCGTCTAAAACATAAGAATCTCTGACTGACTCCCAATTGGCCCATTTTGATCGACATCGAATTTGGTTCCATTAATTCTCCAATCATGTTCTTAAAATTCAATAAATGACTGATGCGTTAATTAAGAATCATGATTTCCATTCTGAGAGTGGGAAATATACAAACGGCATAAATCTAGCCAAAGGGTGTCGAAAACTTCTCCGTGGGAATGGTTGATCTCACTTCTTCACCCTCATACATTTAGATGAGAGTATATAATCATGCCACAACTAGTCAAATATCCACAGCTGATTCAGGCAGCAGGAGACAACACAATGTATCATTATTATATTGGGACAGCCAAACTGTTTTCTGGTGAATTAATGTTCTTTTCCCTGTTGAGGCTGACCTCAGATCAACCACACCGGACATATGTACTAAGCCACCATGAGATTTACAAAAGCCGATTCACAGATTTAAGCTCTTTTGTCTTCTTGATTTGCAGGTAACATAATAGGGAAATTGGCAGTTTGAATTTAGGCTGACAATATTCTGATTCTCTTCCTGTACCTTTCTGACCTTTTCCTTTCTATAGTCTGTACTCTCCATTTTCGGAGGCACCATCAGGCTTCGTTTTTAATTTTTATTTACCGAAATAATTAATTTATCTTAGTACCCTAAGCTAACAAAGAAGAAAGAGAAGTGGATATCTATCTATTCACAGTTAACTCGTGATCATAATCCATGAACTTTTAATTTGAGTCTCTAAGGCATATCATGAAGGATATAAGTGATACAGGTAATAACAAGTTGATAAGAATACAATAAGTTTGGTATTGTTTGTTACATATGAGCTATACAACTTATTACTGCATGGCCTTATCGTGTTACATGACCATATCCCTGTACATTATATATTTATATTTTACATGATTAATATACAAATGTTAAATTAGTCGGTCGTACCATCGTTATCAAGCATTTTATAGTCTAACAACCATGTCCATTAAAAATTCTAGAGTTATTTTTATTTCATCAATTTCTTCGATTGCTACATTATCTAATATTACATATCAACTACTTATTAAGCTAAACTCTACAAGTTATACAGGGAAGCCCAACTTTTACCTTGTTACATAGTTGTAATCTTGTAAAACATGCACATGAAAGTACTAAGCCATTATCAAAATTCAACAACAACTTGGATTATTTAGGAAAATTTGGCAAATGCTTATTCCTAGAGTTCAAAGTCACATGTTTGCAACATTAGATCTAAATTTTTTAGATTGATAAAAGAGAATAGTGAGATACAATACACAGAACAAGCTAAGAGTACATTTGATCAACTAGCAACTTTCAAGCCTTGTTTCAAAAGATGATAAGTACAAATTACATCGTATTTTAGGGCATAGTTTGATATGTGTTTAGTCATTAATTCAATCATTTAGTATGTGTTTAGGTTAGAATTGTGTTAGTTTGTTAATTATTTATATTTTAAGTATTTTAAGGGTTAGTACAAGTTTTTGAGCTTAAATATTATATTTTTGAGATATCTTGATGACTTTGTTAGTATTTCAGGGTCAATATCAAAAAATTGAAGAGTTTCAGAGACATTTGGGCCGAAACAATGGCAAGCCACGATCGTGACAGAAGCTCCAGGAATGGCCCACGATCGTGGCCTGCATAACATGATTCTGACAAAAGGTTCAGATATAAGCCACAATCATGGCCTGCATTAGGTAGACGTTTAGTCACTCACAAATATTAAGTTTTGAGAGATTTTTTGGGCCTTTCAGACCTCGAGAAAAATCCTAAGGTTACCCCAAACATAAAGAAGTATAAAAAGAACATAAAGAGGCAGAGAAAAAGAGCTTTTTGCATCAGCCACCTTGAGAAACCCTAGAGAGAGATCATTGAGAGATAGAGGAAGAGAAGAAGGAAGAGAGAAGAGGAAGCTGACTCGAAGTATTTTCCAGACTAGGAGGTTGCCTGACATCACTGTCTAGCATCATTTATTTTATATTGTATTTCTTGTTCTTTTCAATTTTATTATTGTATAGAATTGAATTTAGCAACTGATGATATGATCTAAAATGTTGTGGATGTTCTAAACTCACTTTCGAAATTTTATTCTTAAATTAATGAGAATATGATTATTTGTGTTTATTGGCTATATGGTTTGATTATGCTATTGCATAATTCGATAATAAATTGAGAGTGTGAATTGAATGAAAACGATTAAATTGGACTAACGAGATTTAGGTAATTTAGTAAAAACTTAAATTAAGTCAGATTGATAATCTGTGCAGAGAGATATCTTGTATAGGTTTTTGATAGCTTACTAGAAAACTTCAGAACTAATTAAGGTTTTAGATAGGTTTCGAATTGAGAGATTGCAACCTCCATAATCTAATTAAGGTTTATGATTTAGGGCTAATAGTTATAACTCAAGAGAGAATAATACCCTAAGATAGGCTAGAACCAACAATCCAATAATTCATAAGCAGTTAGGTTAGCATTAAGAGTAAGTAAAATTCCCTTTCTATCAATTGGTAATTTCCTTCAGTTAATCGTTGGGTGTGTTGCAAAGTGCTTAATATTTCGTGTTTGATTCTTAATTTGAATGATTGAATTAAATTCTCATTTTAGTTTCATTGTATCTTGATTTTCTATTATTTGTTCTAGCCTTAGATTTTAGGATTAGATTAGTTCCCTCCTTGTAGGATTGACACCCTTGGTACTACGCTAACGAACCGTGTGCTTGCGAATTATCGAAGGTTAATAATTAAAACTTACACATAACCAACCCCAATCAATTTTTTAGCATTGTTGTCGAGGAGGCATATATTAGTTTAATTCTTGTAATCTAAGGCTTTTTTACCATCTTTTGTAAGAAAAAAAAATGTGTAAGAAGTTTCGGCGAAAATTCGAAAACATATTGATTTGGACATCACAAGGTAGTGATGGAGAATCTAGAAAATTAGATATCAAGAAGAGTTGAAAGGAATGATCATGGAGGATAAACATTATAGAGAGCAAAGGACTCTTACGTTTTTCAATAAGCCCCAATTTAGTTGGGGTAATCATCATTCTTATATGAACACGTACACTTCGGGTGGCAGAACCACCCAGATTTTTATTGGTCTAAAAACATAAGTACTCATATGGGACATCAAGACTTATTAGGATTTCAGTAAGATGAGTCCAATTTATGGGATTCCAAATTAGACAAAATCATAGATAGGCTAACATGCATGGAAGAAACACAGAAGCAACTAGAAGAGTAATTTGATCAAATAACAAAAAATTATGCCTTTTCTATTCACAACTTGGAGATTCAAGCGAGACAGTTTTCCCGTGAATTTTGTAACAGAAGTGTGGAAGACTCTTTGAGTAATATGAAATAACATCAACGAGGCAATATGAGCCTATCATACTTAGAAATGGTAAAGAGCAAGAAAAACCAGTGGAAAATTAAGTTAAACCCCATCATATAGAAGACTAAGAAATGAAGAAAGAGGATGAAGAAAAGAATAACAACCCTCCCTATTATTCCCTGGATTTTGGTATACTATGCTTGAACATCAAAAAACTGGGTTAGATGTCTATAAAGAGAACCTCATCATTCAAATTAGTGATGACCAGATGACATTCAACATGAATGATGTATTAAAGAATCCGAAGGAGGGTGACTCATTCAGAAAAATTGATGTGCTCAAATCTTTAAAGGAACGAGAGGACGAAGAAGAGATCACAATGAACATTAAGTTTAAAGAAGCTCTGGAAGTCTCTATCCAAAAAGCTAAAGAAAAAGAGGAGATGAGGGCGAATGAGGAAGAAGCAAGAAGAGAACAACTCACCCTTCTACTAGGCAAACTTTTGGATTTCATGGAAGATTCAGGGAGTTTTGTTATTCCCTGTTTTGTTGATAGTTCACTCGAAAAAAAGACATTACTAAGCTTATCTGGTTTTTATAATTTTATCAATATCATCATTCTAATTATTTTGCAATTTGTAGCTTACTTACAGGCTACAAAACTAATGTTGAACGATAAGGGTGGAAGCAAGCCGCTTGTAATTGATCCCAACTGAGTTTCCAATGATACAAGGTCAAGCTAATGATCATAAATCAGCATGTTTAAGGTAGATTTAAATTGATATGCAATTAAAGTTGTTTCATTTCCATAAATAAATATCAATGACTCGAAATGTATCGCCCTACTAATTCTTTTACTCTCTCATAATCAATTATAAGATAGGAAAGCCAAGTTGGCATCAAGGGCATTTGGTCTCCACCTCTGACACATCACCACCTTAGTCACCATGATGGTTTTGTGTTTTAACCCTTTTCTTTTCATTTTTGTTAGTATTTTATTCTTTTTCCTTCCATATATTGTTTCATTCCTCCTTTTGTGTTTGTATGTATCCTTCTCGCATTGAGGTCAATGTGTTGTTCAGGTATAGGGAGGGTTGTGTGTTTTGTTTTGAATGTGAATTTTGCATATTGTTATGTTAGTGTGTTTAGGTTGTAAAATATGAATTGTATGAATGTATCGATGGCTTAGATGAAATGAAATTGATTTAATTTTGAACATAATCTATTAGGTTGTGAAGAGTCATTAGATCACGAAATTAGTGATCTGGGTTATTTGGCTAAAATTTGCAAGTTAATTAGGATTTAGTATTAGTTTATCATCCTAAAAGTTGTCACATTCATTCATTATTTTTGGTCTTTTAACTAAGTAGCTTAGCTAGTATTTTTTCATAAAAACGAGTAGTTAAAGCAAGGTAGGCAATAATTAAATAGAAAATGTATGTTTTTTAAATTTTAAATAAATAACTATTCCACTGACCTTCGAGTTATAAATAAAGCAGTAGACAGTTGAGAATGTGATGTAGTTGAGTAATTGGATAGACACGCATCACAAATGTCCACCTTCACATCAAAAGTCTATAATGATATTCTAACTAAGCAACTTAATAAAAACATGACTTAGTTGAGTAACTGGATCGACATTGATCACCAATGTTTGCCTCCGTGTAAAAAGACTAAGTCCATGTCCACAAAAAGTAATAAAAACATGGTTTCTAATAAAACCTACCGAAATTATAAATAGCTTAACTTTTCATGAAAATGTACTTAAAATTAGTTACAAAGTTTGAATGACCAAATAATTATTAATGTGACTACAATTGAAAAGGGTGAATGACTTGATATTTGGGTCTTGATTAATATGTATATTTAGTCCAAAGCCCTTAGATGCAGATTTTGCATGTTAATGATTTGGAATAGCTTGAATGATTTTGTTTAGAACTAAACTTGTTTCATGAAATTGAAGCCATTGTCTTATTATCGCATTATATGCTTTGTGATTTTGTGTTGTTTGTTGTTTTGTTTGCTTGAGGATAAGCAAATATTTAAGTGTGGGGATGTTGATAAGTGTAAATTACATCATGTTTAGGGCATAGTTTGATATATGTTTAGCTGTTAATTCAATCATTTGGTATATGTTTAGGTTAGAATTATGTTAGTTTGTTAATTATTTATGTTTTAAGGGTTAGTACAAGCTTTTGAGCTTAAATATTATGTTTTTGAGATACCTTACTATGTTTGCTAATGTTTCAGGGTCAAAATCAAAGAATGAAGGAGTTTTATAGGTATTTGAACTAAAACAACAATGGACAATAGAAGCTCCAAGAATGGCCCACGATCGTGGCTTGCATGTATGAATGCCACGATCGTGGCAGAAGGCTCATATATGAGCCACGATTATGGCCTGCATTAGGCAGACGTGTAGACGCTCACCAACATCAAATTTTGATGGATTTTTTGGGACAAAACCCTAAGGTTACCCAAAACATAAAAAAGTATAAAAAAAACATAAAGTGGTAGAGAAAAAGAGCTTTTTACATCAACCACCTTAAGAAACCCTAGAGAGAGATCATCAAGAGATAGAGGAAGAGAAGAAGGAAGAGAGAAGAGGAGAAGAAGACTCCAAATACTTCCCAGATCAGGAGATTTCCTAATGTTGTTGCCTCCTATCATCCATTTTGGATTGTATTTCCTGTTCTTTTCAGTTTATTATTGTATAGAATTAGATTAAATAGTTGATGATAGGATCTAGAATGATGAGGATGTTTTAAACTCACCTTTGAAATTTTATTCTTAAATTAATGAGAATCTGATTGTTTTTATGATTATTAGATATTCTTGTGGTTTGATTTTGCTATTGAATAATCCGATAATAAATTGAGAGGGTGAATCAAATGAAAAAAATTAAATTGGACTAACGAGAGTTAAGTGATTTAATAAAGAACTTCAAATTGAGATCGATAATCTGTGCGGATAAAGATCTTGTATAGGTTTTCGATAGTTTATTAGAGAACTTCAAAATTAATTAGGGTTTTGGATAGGCTATGAATTGAGATATTGCAACCTCTATAATTTAATTAGGTTTAATGGTTATAACTCGAGAGAATGTAATCAACCCTAGGATAGTCTAGAACCAATAATCCAGTAATTCATAATTAGTTAAGTAAGAATTAAGGATAGGTTCTCTTTCTCTCAATCGGTAATTTCCTTTGGTTGATTCTTAGGTGTGCTACAAATTGCTTAATAATTAGTGTTTCGTATTTGATTTTTAATTTGATTGATTGAATTAAATTCTTGTTTTAGTTTCGTTGAATCTTAAAATTTTGTTATTTATTTCTAGCCTTAGCTTTTAGGATTAGAGATCGACACCTTTGGTACTACACTAATGAACCATGCCCTTGTGGATTTTAAAGGGTTAATAATTAAAACTTACACATAACCAAACCCCAATAAGATGAATTTGTCTAAGTTATTGTTGATTATTTGGGAATAGTTTATAGACCTTTCTTAGATCTTTGGAGTATTATCTCTATGTAGTTTCTTTTGATGATCTATGTGGATTATTGTTGAGTAAGAAGAGAATCTAGTACTTGAATCACCAATTAAGAAATACATGTTCGACCCCGATTCCAGAGCCCAACAATCCCGAGTCATAAACTGTGAGCGTATTACCCTGTAGGGTTATTTCAATGAACCCTCATTAGCCAACATCCTACAAGGGTGGTATGCCCACACTAGTCAATCACCAAAATCAAAATCTTATTGATTCACACATGATTTTATTCTCAATCTTATTGAAGAGATACATCGATATGGTAGGAATCTATTGGTTTAAAAATCACTTCATTTGGAGGTCAGTCAAAGAAGTTATGGCCAAAAGAATCAAACATGATTTTGCCCTCAATCACATTGTACTTGTTTTGAGACAATTAACATAACTTTCACTAGAGATACCAGATTTAGATTATCTTAAGACAGTTTTAAAGAGAATTCCTAGATCTACAACTTTTATGAAGACCTTGAAGAGAGATTTGCCATCTAGAGGGTAAAAAATGAATCAGACTAAGGCTTGGTCATTGGTCAAAGATGGATCAGACGGTGGCTTGGTCAATGATGCATCAGACAATGGTTCAGTCAGAGTTGAACTAGATGATGGTTTAGTCAAAGCTGAAGTAGACAATGGATCAGTCAAAGCTGAACCAGACGATGGTTTAATTAAAGCTGAATCAGACGATGATTCAGTCAAAGATGAACCAAATGATGGTTCAGTCAAAGCTAAACCTGACGATGGATCAATCAAAGCTAAATTAGACGATGGTTCTAGTTAAAGCTGAATCAGACGATGGATTTAGTCAAAGCTGAATTAGACGATGGTTCAGTCAAAGCTCAATCAGACAATGGCTCAGTCAAAGCTGAATCAGACGATGGATTCAGTCAAAGCTGAATCAGAAGATGGTTTAGTCAAAGCTGAACAAGACGATGGGTTCAGTCAAACTGAACCAAAGGATGGTTCAGTCAAAGTTGAATCAGACGATGGATTTAGTTAAGCTGAATCAGATGATGGATTCATTCAAAGCTAAATCAAACAATGGTTCAGTCAAAGTTGAATCAGACGATGGATTCAGTCAAGCTTAATCAGATGATGGTCCGATCAAAGTTCAACCAGACGATGGATTTAGTTAAGATGAATCAAATGATGGGGTTTCTACAGAGTCTTCCTCACATCACCTAAAGTTATAAAACACTAACTACACTCTCCAAAACGTCTCCAATGGTTCCTACATCCATTCTAACATCACTTTCACTCATACTCTTCCTAAATTCACTTCTTCTGATGCGATATCACTCCTTACTAGAGTTATTCTATATAAACATCCTATGCAATATTACCACTTATAATGGGCATATCTCTCCTCATCGATATCCAAAAATTACATTCTTTATACCATTGGAAAGCTACAAAGACAAGCTACACATTCCAAAAGACAATTTTGTCCAATTCATCCTAGATTAATGTTTTTTTCCCCTAAAGTTAGAACACAATTTCTACACCTATGAAAAGCTTGAAAAATTCAATGAAAAGACTTGGATAGTCAGGGACAAAACATCAATCTATTTCATTAATATCAAAATATAAGAGTTTTACAATGATTTAATGGGCATTTTGAGCCACAATACATCATAATCCAAAAATACAAAGTTTACATAAACTAGAATTGCTCAAAATG
>JANSVA010000006.1:10799383-10827923 GCA_025504915.1 Erythroxylum reticulatum
TGCATAGCTATGAACTTAGGAGAGTCCATGAAGGAGTTCCATGCTACTAGCGGACAGATGGGAGAAGCCTTTTGTCAAAATGCACTTGACTTAACTTAGGGGAACACTATAAACCCACATAATCATACATTTCATAACTTGTAAACATATTGCCCATGATGTTACTTTTTCAAAACTTGATTTAATAAACTTAATATCCTTTCAAAAATCATTTTCATTTCTTAATTCAAAACACACTTCAAATACAAAACATGTAGCACATTCTCAAAGCATTCAAAGAGCAATAAATGCACATTTAAAAAGTAGTTGAAATCATTTATTTCCATTTCTTGAAAGGTGCATTAATGGCTTTACTTAATTATAAAAATGTAACCCACCTTGAATTCCTTGCTTATAACTTGCTCAAGCGTACCTTCCCTCCTACTCCTCTTGTCTTTCTTGATTCCCTTTTCATAGACAAAAATTTCAACTTCAATAGGGTTGCAAAATTGAAAACTCACAAAGCATATTCAATAAAATTGTTTATAGAAAACTTAAACCCATGCATTTCCTAAGCTTCATAAACCAAAACCCTTCCATAAATCCAAAGGATTAAGTAAGACCTTACCTTGAATCTTCACCAAAAGCAGAGATTATTTACATAAATGGAAGCTCTTATCTTTCTCTACCTTTTTCCCTTCTTATTCAACCTCAAAATCTCTCAAGAAAACTTAGAAAAGATGAAACCCTAGCTCAACTCTCTTATTTTCTCTCAAACCACCGAAACCTCTCTTCTTTCTCTCTTTGATTTGTTACTTCTCTTATTCCTTCTCTATTTTCATTTTTCTTCCTTCTTAAGAGCAAGATCACTTTTTCATTCTACCCTTAATAAAGGTAAAATGTCCATTATGCCCTTCCTTTAATGCCTTATTGTTTTTAATCTTAAGTATACTACCCAAAATACCCTTTTATATATTCTTACTACTTTTAATTTAACTAACCCATGCAATAAATTCTACTAATATAGACATTAAAAAAATTAGCTCCCAAAAATTCACCTATCATAACCTCATAATTCATTTAAATCATGCTTAATTAAAAAAAATTCAGGGCCCAACAATCCGTACCTTTAATAGTCTATGTCGCATCAATCACAACATAAAAATACCTTATGACTTCTAGTTATGGTCATGGAGGAAGGCAATCTTTTGGAAAGGGATAAGGACGATTCAATCTAAATTTCATCCATATCAAACACCTTATATAGGT
Source organism: Erythroxylum reticulatum (assembly GCA_025504915.1). Classification (NCBI taxonomy): domain Eukaryota; kingdom Viridiplantae; phylum Streptophyta; class Magnoliopsida; order Malpighiales; family Erythroxylaceae; genus Erythroxylum; species Erythroxylum reticulatum. The sequence goes on from JANSVA010000006.1 coordinate 10,800,632, forward strand.
TAGAATTTTAGTTATAATTCCTTTAATACACTCTGCAATGTCATAACTATTTGGTTTTCGTCATATAGTAAATAAATGCTCCTCACATTGTATAAGAAAAGCTAATGCATGCATACCCACAAATAAACTCATTTGGCTAGCTTTTAATTTTATTTCCACCAATCTAACTCTCCCACCTTCTCAACTATGGATTTTGAACAATAGAACCACACACTATTACCTCCTAATTTAGAGAAATTAACTTTGTATTTAGAATATCCTAGTTCTGAAGAAATCAAAAGTAGTAATGGTAAAACTCTTTTTTATATCCCAAGTTAGGTCTATTATGTCTTGCTTAAATAATAATTCTGTTTGATGATAATAAAGTTTCAACTAAATTCTTTCTTGATCACTTTGATATAAATGATATATGATAATATAACCAATCCTTATGGATCCTAATTATAAATATTCTTCAAATATCATCAATTATATCTATGATTTAAATCTTTTCAATTGTAAACCTTTTCATATTTATCTTGTACATCACAACAATATATATAATGAACCATGTAATTTACTGATTACATTAATACAAAATAATATTTTCTTTCCTTAATAACTATGTTATCACGGTATTAAAGTCAAATACATTAGAAATTTGATCCTACATCTATCCAAATTCACCAAAAAGAGTTAAACATCTTCCCCTATTTACTGTATTAATCACCAATTAGAATTTTAACAACACTCTTAAAGTTTAACTTAATTATCAAAAGCTCAACCACAACAATAGAAAATCAACAACAATAAACATGACAAAACTAGTTCTCCAATTCTTCCATTTAACCAAATTACAAATTTTCTCACTACAAAACTTTAGATTTAACTAACTACTTGGTTTAGTGAAATCAAGTCTAAGTTGTTCTTATTGCATCTAATCTTTTTAGTTATGTTCATGGATCCATTTCTCCTCCTTAAATAATTGAATCAAGCTCTACTTTGTCATCTCTAGAACATGATAAATGAAAAAAAAAATGGACCGTCTTATGTAATGCTTACTTATTGCATCACTCTCAGTCTCAATTACAAGACTTGCCATTAGATGTCCCATTGCTCATGCTCTCCTTTGATCAATATTTCTTGCAACAATTAACCTCTCTGGGATATACTCTTCATTAGAAATTACATACCCTTAAAAAAGGACCAGCTTCTATAAGTAAATTTTTAGTTCTTGTCGTACGTATCCCTAACAATCTCGTAGTCGTTGGAGATTAAATTTTTTATAAAAATCTTGTGCTCTTTACTCTCATTGGTTTACGTTATGGAATAAAATTCCTTCATCACTTATATTGAACTCGCAATTCCACAGTTTCATTTACTAAATTGTGTGGTAAGCTAATCCTCTATCAGCAACAGTTGATAGCAATTCACTTAGTCCTAAAGTTGTGCTTGTAGCTTCCCATACTAGTGACTCCTTAATCCATGGCATTAAAAGACATACCGGGTGGAGATACAGTGCTAGAAGAAACACCTAAAGCACAGGTTACCCTAACTTTAATAAGCATTGGAAGGCTACTTATCCATCAGATTCATCAGGCCCAATACATTCTAGACTGCCCTACACTTCTTTTGGAGTTTAAACCAAGTTAAACCACCTTCTCAATTAAAACCATTCCTTTTTCCTTAAGCCTACCTGTAATAATCAAGTTTAATATCATCCACATCAGTCACAAAATACATTTTCTCGGCCTATTCCTCCACCCTAATATCAAATTTGCTAAAAATGGGATCATATTATCACCCACTGCTATTTTTGATATTCAAAATCCCACAATTTCCTATATAATCTTCACCATAATTCCAATACCCTTACCGCAATATTTTTTCATGAATATCTAATCTAGTCTAAGCATTTCCCATCTTAATTACATTAATATTACTGACTAGTTAATAGACATTAGAGTTTTTGCTCACATAATTCTCGATTCTTAAGTTGTGGAATCTATCACCCTTATGAAGAGTCTAACCAAGTGGTTATTGGTAATGGTCACACACTTCCTATTTCATCTAATAATTCCTTAACTATTTCCACTCACATTTGCCCATTTCATCATTAAGCTATTCTTCTTATTCCTTATCTGCAAATTTGTTATTTATAGTTAAATTTTTTAATGATAACTCTTGTCTCATTAAATTTAACCCATTTAGTTATACTGTGGAGTACCTCAAATCTAAGATAGTGCTCTTTGTAAGACTCATCCATAATAATATCTATCCTATAAAGCTTCCCTGACATTTTGACATTCAGTTGCCTTCATAGTTACTCCTACTTTACTTAATCTTGGCATCATTGCCTTGGTCATCCATATCAACCTATGCTTTGTATGTTATTAAAATTTTTGCCCATTAAGTACAATGCTATAAATCTTTGTGCAATTCATGTCTTCAAGGAAAGAAAATTTGTCTATCTTTTTCTTTATCATCTCACATTTTTATAACATCTTTACAATTAATTCATTGTAATATTTGGGGACCCTTCCCACCTTTTTATCTGTCTATATTTCAATATTTTATTATTTTTTGAATGACTTTTCAATTTCCAAAATTTAAAAACTATCATTGAGAAGTTTTTCTCTACCACAATTAAAAAATTTTAATGCGATGAAGCTCTTAAACTTATCAAAGGTTCATTTTCCCATTACCTCTACTAATAATATTACCTTTTGCATCACTTATCCTTATACCCCTAACAAAATAGTCTTGTTGAGCATAAAATTTTTCATATTCTTGGGACAGGCCTCACATTGCTTATTCATCCTTCTATCTATAAGATCTTTTAGATAAAAACCTTTTCTACTACTGTCTATCTTATCAACCTTCTTCCTACTCCTATTTTTCACCATAAATTCCTATATGAACTCACTTTTTCACACTAAACCTGACCTTATTCATCTCCATGTCTTTGATTATGCTTGATATCCCTTTTCTAGCTCTATTCAACTTGACAAACTAACACCTAAAACCATAACATGCGCTTTTCTTGGATCTTCTCCTCAAAATAAAGGTTATTGCTGCTTTGATCCTACCACCTTCAAAATTACATCAATCGTCATGTTTATTTTCATGCAACTATCTTACTTTATGTCAAACCTTCTCTCACCATATCTTCCTCCTCTCCTTCCACTTCTTCCTCCATTATTTTTTTTGCATTTACCATATCTTCACCAACTACCACAATTTCCTCCCCCACAATCTCCTCTTTTTCCTCCCATTATCCATCCTATAATCACATGTCCACATGATCACATCTGTGTTTTCCAAACATTTTCTAATTATATTACCCACTCCACCACCATACACAATTCTACCATTCCTGATCCTACATCTCTACTTAAGTCAAAAAAACTTCTCACTGGTGTCAAGCCATACTTGATGAGTTTATGACACTTCTTTGCAATCACACATAGATTCTCATCCCCCCAACCAAAATATCAACATTGTTGGCTATAACTAGGTATTTTGTACCAAATGTAACCCTTATGGTTCTATTGAGTGCTACAAAGTGCATCTTATTGCCAAATAATATTATTAAACTCTAGGTATTAATTTCTTAACATATTTAATCTAGTAGTCAAATCCATCATAGTTCGTATCATTCTCAACTTATCCATCTCCAATAACTAGTCCATTCACCAACTCAATGTAATGCCTTGCTTCATGGTTATCTTTATAACCCATTCTATACTTCCCAGCCTCCTGAATTTTAAGATTCATATTACCTTCATCGTATATGTAAACTCTAAAAGGGCCTTTATAGTCTCAAACAAGTTCCTCGAGCCTAGTTTCATTAGTTAATTAAAAAATTATTTTCTCAAGCTTACTTTATCCAAATCTAATCCCTCTCTCTTCATCCATAACATGTCATCCCATACAACCTTTTTTTTAGTCTATATGGATGATATCTTGGTCATTGGTTCTTCACCATCATTTATTTCCACACTTATTAATAATCTCAATACTAGCTTTTTCATTAAAGACTTAGGTCCTTTTCATCATTTCCTTAGAATTGAAGCCTAACCTACTTCCAATGATCTTCTTCTCACCCAACACCAATATACTAGGGGCCTCCTTCTTCATATAAAACTTGACAACTCCAAACTTAACCCTACACCTATCACTCTTACTCTCCCACTCTCAAGCAATCATGGCACTCCACTCCCTGATCCTACTAAATACTATAGCACTATTGATGCTCTCTAATACCTTTTTCTCACTCAAGTTGATATCTAATTTGCAGTTAATAAAGTCTTTCAATTCCTACAATGCCCTATTGATATCCACTAAATGAAAGTTAAATAAATTTTATGTTATCTTTTCTCCATATCCTCTTATGGAATTCACTTCATCAGATCCACTTCACTTTTCTTACAAGCTTACTGTAATGCTGGCTAAGTTGGTTATCTTGATGATTAACATCCTACATCTGGCCACTATATCTTTCTTAGTTTTAATCTTAACTCTTAAAGTGCTAAGAAATAACCTAATGTTGCTAGGTCTAGCACCAGTGTTGAATATAGGAGTGATGCTCTTGCCACTATTAAGCTGTACTAAATAACCTCTCTTTTTGGATAACTAAGATTGTCTCACGTTTCCCCTACTGTATGGTGTGACAATATTGGTGAGGCATGCCTCTCATGCTAGTACCAAAAAATTAAGATATATGTTCATTTTGTTTGGGATTTGATTGCTCGTAAAGCTCTCTATTTTAAGCATATCTCTTATTCAACTTAGATTGTTGATGTCATGATTAAAACTTTGTCCTCCTAAATCTTTCATCAACTTTAAGACAAGCTCACAATCTTATCCACTCGTGAGCTTGAGGGGCTGATACTAGGACCAATCTTATTGGATCCTAGCTATGAATATTCTCTCGATATTATCAATTATAACTAGGATTTAAATCTTTTCAGTTGTACACCTTTTCATGTTTATCTTGTACATCATTACACTACATATAAAGAACCATCTGTTTTGTAAATAGCATCAATACAAAAACAATGCTTTCTTCTATTAATAATTATGATATCAATATCCATATAAAGGAGATTCTATATACAAGCCCGAATGATTATGGTTTATATTCAATATTATTAGAACTAATTGCATAGTCAAGTGATTAACCATAAGCTATGATTAGTTCCTTGTCCCAGTGGAGTTCCGAACTTAGTTATGCTAATTTTTGCACTATCCAATAGGCTCTTTGTTAGGCTAAAATTTCGTATTCTAACGATAATATTAGTTCATATTATACATGCAATATTAGCTAGAGTGATAAACTTTCTTTTTTTTTTACTTTTAGTTTTCATACCAAGACTCATTTAAATTTAATATGTTATGATTATAAGGTCCACATCTAGTTGATTTAGTTGATGGAAACAATATTATGTTTTACTTTTTGATCATTTTAACTAATAATATTGTATTTATTTAATCAAATATGAGTTTAAGGTTTTATTTATCTTTATTAAATTTCATTATCATATGGAAATTTTTTTAGTACATCAATAAAATTGTTTTAGGCTAGCAAGGGTTGTATCATGCATTACATTCTTATATTTTAAAGAATGGGATAACTTTGAGGAGTTCTAGTCCTAAATTATATAAATAAAATGGATATGTAGAGATGAACATCGTCATATTGTTGAAACTGATTTAATTATCTTAAACCACTCATTATATCCCAAAAATTTTGGACTCAAGCTTTTGATACTATTATATATGTTATAAATCAGCTCCCTACCCCTCTTTTGAATAATGACACACCATTTACCAAAATTTTTTGGAAAGATTCCTAATTATAGAATTTTTATGTCTTTGGGTGTTTACATTATCCTTACTTATGTTCTAATATTTCTAATAAATTAGCTATAAATTCCAAAAATTGTTTCTTGTTAGGATATAGTAAAACATAAGAGCTTCTTTGTCTTGACTTATCTTTTAATAAAATGTTCATCTCACACCATATTATTTTCTTTGAACATGAGTTTCCTTTTACAAATAAAATTGATGATCTTTCTAATGTTCAAAAATATACACCAACAATGATTTTCTTACCCTTCACATTACCCATTTCTCCAATAACTAAAATTTTGCATCAACCTATTCTTATAAAAAATCCCAGAGCAACTCCAACACCATAAATAACCTTACTAAGTTTATCCTTATCTAGTAACCAATAACTTAATGCTTCTCCAACTATATTAAGGATGTTCACCTCTTTCCAAACTCAAGCACAATAATGTAATCCTACAAAAACGTAATCCTTACCCGTACCAAACCAAAATTCACCTAGTTTATCTCTTGTTATTGATTTATCCAATTATAAACCAAATCTAACCCAACTTACCATACTCTCCTAAAGGTAACTAGAACCCAAACTGGTTCTCTTAAACCACATGCATTCACCATTATATGTTCCCCAATTACCAAATCTGCTATATACAAAGAAGCTTAAAATTTTAAAGGTGAAAAAAGGATATAAAAGAGGAATATTTGGCAATGTAAAAAAAAAAAAACAGTGGACTCTTGTACCACCTAATCCAAAACATAATGTAAGTAGGTGTATCAGATCAAAATATATAAGAATGGATCACTGGAATGCTATAAAATAATGTAAGTAGGTGTATCAGATCAAAATATATAAGAATGGATCACTGGAATGCTATAAAACACAATTGGTGGCAAAAGGATTTTACTAAAGACCTAGTATTGACTACTATCACACTTTCATTCCTATGATTAAACCATAAGCAATCTATTTAATTCTTGATTTTCACCAATGACTTACTACTATCTCAGTTTTAGCCCTATGATTAAACTATAACCAATCTACTTAATTCTTTCTCTTATGGTTTCCAATGGATCGAGCAAAACAATTTGATGTTTCTAAAGCATTTTTACTTTAAAAATTAAAAGATTTTTATACGACACAACCTGTAGGCTTTGATGATCCCAAGCACCCAAATTACTTGTGCAAATTAAATTGGTCTATTAATAGACTTAAGCAAGCCCTAAGACAATAATTTTGATGTCTCCCTGAAGCCTTGGTTTCTCTCAAGTTCAATAACTCCAAAACAAATAGTCACTTTTCTTTTATGAGCAAGGTTTTTTTTCTTTATTCTATTTACTCTATGTAAATGATATCTTGTTAACCAAATGTAATTTTAATTTCATTCAAAGAATTACTCATCAACTGCAACGTTAACTTTCATTAAAAGATCTTGGTATATTAAACTCTTTCTTAGCATTGAGACTTTATGGCATCAAGATGGGTTACTTCTCACACAAATTAGGTATCTTAAAAGGTTATTAATTCAAACTAAGATGGAGAATATCATCTCCCATCAATCTGAAATAGTAGTTGACAACCAAAGAGGTTATGTTTTACATATGGGATATTTTCCATATTTTGGGTAGTTTTAATACACATAAATGGTCCAACATTCTATAGAAAATAGCCTTTCTACTACGTAGGGATAAGGCTGCATATTACCGAACCTCCCCAGACCTCACAACTGTGCAGGATTACAACTAGGTGTTGATGATGATGATGATGAAATGGTCCAACATTTAGTGATTTGTGGATAATAATTTCTAGATTTTGTGGTAACCACTAATGTGCTTGATGGGACCACATTGATATATTGTCTTTTTGAAAATAAATCATCAATTTGGAAATGAAAGCTTAGAAGAACTCTTAAAAACATAGAACGTTTGAAACTTTCCAAGCAAAAACAACAATAGTAGGAGGTACATCAATTTATTTTGCATTCAATTTATTTATGATTATAACATATGTTACTATTGAATATATGTTGAATTAGCTTATGTTTGGAAAGAAGCATTAATAACCTCTTCCTTGCTTTAGTTTTTGGAGAACTTTGAATTCTAAAAAATTTTTGAATTCAAAGTTTTGCATTTTATAGTTAATTTTGGAATTTTTTAATTAAAGTTAGAAATCTTTAGTTAAGTGTTTTGGAAGTGTTCCCATATTTGAAAATCATTTTTATTTTAATTTTCTGATATAGTTTTGTTTTGTATCTAGCAGGTCACAAACTAAGTCTTTATGACCCGAAATAAAGGTTAAAGAAGACCCTTTTTAATAAACAATGTTGATTTTCTATTAAAAAACTTTGTGATGCAATTGTAGAGGCTCGAACCCACACTTATGGGGGACACGTAATGAGCCTCTACCAACAAAATTAAAGGTGATAGCCTTATAATTTGTGCGTTGAAATTATATTTGTATAAAACATTTTGGAAAATTTCTATATGAATTTGGTTTTCAGGTTTTATTCACATATAGCTTTACAAGTTGTGCGTTGAAATTATATTTGTATAAAACATTAAGGAAACGTTCTATATGAATCTGGTTTTTAATTTTCATTCATATAATTATTATGTCTATATTTTGCAATGCAGATAAATATTTTTAATGATTAATTATTAAGACTTAGTTATAGCAACCCTAATTATATAGAATTATATGTTTACATAATTACATAAAACATTGAACCATTAATTATTTAAGTAATTATGTTAGTATAATAAATTTTATCTCGCGGGAATTTTTTATATTTGAATGATTAATTAGGATAAAATATCAAATTACATTTCCTAATTTACCTATAGGTATTAAGAACATCAATATGATTTGATAGTTTTATTATAAAATTTAATATAAATTTGTTTAAATTAAAATTTTAGCCCACAAGGAATTTTTTATGGCACTTGATTTATGTCTTTAAAGATATGTTTTATATTGGTAAAAGATATATATAGTTTGTTAGCCTCAATTTATTAATAAGTAACATGTGTGTTCAAATTATACAACTATTCAAACTGTTAATTTCTTTGATAAAAGTTGTAAAATTCCTTAATTGATAGGTGAAAACTATAAGAGTTGGAAGGAGAGAATTCCTCTTCATCTAGAGTAGATGGGCATTGATTATGCTATCTAGAAGAGTGAACCACCTAAGTTAACTGAGGTCAACACTAGAGCTAAAATTGCTCTTTAAGAACATTGGAAGTGATCTAATCGTTTAAGTGTAATATTCATAAAAACTAGAATTTACTTACATTTATGGTTCTGTAGAATAGCATGACAATGTCTATGATCTAGCAAAGGCTATTGATGAGCAATTCAAAAATTTAGACAAAGCACTTGTCAGCACCTTGATCATGAAGTTTTCATCCACAAGGCTCATCGGTTTCCAAAGTGTGCATGAGCACATCTTAAAGATAAGGGACATTTCGAAATAGCTAATGAAACTCGAGGTTGAGATGTCTGATTCTTTCCTCATTCATTACATTTTGAACACCCTTCCACCATCACATGAACCCTTTAAAATTTCATATAATGTACATAAATATAAGTGATTAATAAATAAATTAATGACTATATGTGTTTAAGAGAAAGGGAGATCGTTTATGGAACAGGGAGAGATTTTGTAGATTGGACATTTGGTTGTTCAAGAAAAGAAGAAAAATTAAGCCAACTTAAGCGGAAAAGTTCAAATACCTGCCCAGGCTAATATTAAAAAGAAATCTAAGTGCTGCTTTTGCAAGAAAAAAGGATTCATAAAGAAGGATTGTGTCAAACATAAGGAATGGCTTAAAAAGAAAGGTAATCTAATCTCACTAATTTAATTTGATTCACATATAGCTGAAGTTTGTCATGAAACTTGCTACATTGGTTATGGTTATACAATCCATACTACAAATGAGTTGTAGGATTAGCAAAACCCAAGGAAACTAGTGGGAACTAAGCAGTACATCTTATTTAGAAACAAGATGTGTTCACATATGGAGGCTGTTAGTGATTACAATTTAATTTTATGTACTAGTACCTTTTAGATATTCCTTTCACTTTTCATATGAATGTTTAAAGTTAAATTATAAATCAAAATTTTTTACGAATGGTAGATTACTTAGTGGTCTTTTCATTTTAATTTACAAAAGAATACCTATTACAATGCAACATATGTTTATGCTAGAACAAAACAATGTATGAATAGAATTTTCTCTTTGTTATGGAAACAGATGTTATGACATATTACTATAAAAATGATCAAAAGATTGGTGATGACAAAGTACTTAATACTTTAGATTTTACTGATTTTGAAACTTTTATGGACTACATAAGGGGAAAGCAAACCATTAAATGAAAGAAAGGTATCAAGAGAAGTTCAGACATGTTAGAGATTATACATAAAAATATTTGTAGTCTAGATATGGACTTGTATAGTCATAAATGCTTCATCTTAGTTATAGATAATTACTCACAATATATGTATCTCTATTTACTTCATAGCAATAATGAAGCACTAGATGCTTTCAAAATATTCAAAGCTGAAGTAAAGAAATAATGTGGTACATAAATTAAGATTGTAAGGTCTAATAGAGGTGGGGAATATTATGGTAGATATATTGAATGTGGAGAAGTACTTAGTCTATTTGCGAGGTATCTTCAAGAAAATGGGATAGTAGCCTAATACATTATCCCTGGATCTTCAAATAAAAATGGTGTGGCGGAAAGAAGAAACCAAACATTATTGGTCATGGTACAGAGCATACTAAGTTGCTTTAATATTAATATGACATTGTATATATTAAATTAAGTACCAATCAAAGCTATTTAAAAGACACCATTTGAGTTATTTAAAGATTAGAAACTGAGTTTATGACATATAAATGTTTAGGGATGTGTTTGAAATAAAAATTTATAATCTATAAGATAAGAAATTCGACCTAAGGACCATAAGTTAATATTTCATTGGATATGCCAAAAGGTCTAAAGAATATATGTTTTATTTTCCATCACATCACATAAGAATTGTGGAATCTAGAATGAAAATTTTATTGAGAATAACTTAATTAGTGGGAGGGATCAATTCCAAGATATAGTTTCTAATAATGATTATTTAGATACTTAGCCTTTCACCTTAAACAATAAGGTGCTTGCCATTCACTAGCCACTAGTTATAAAGAATCAAATTTAGGTACAATGCCATAAAGGAAGAAATGAATTCCATAAAGAATAATGATGTTTTGGAACTTGACGAGTTGCTTAAAGGAACAAAACCCTTAGGGTGTCAATGGGTATTTAAAACAATGAAAGAATTATTAGGCAACATTGAGAGATACAAGGCAAGAATTCTTACTAAAGGATTCACTTAAAAGGAAGGAATCAATTACACAGATACATTTTCTCCTTGTCTAAAAAATATTCTCTCCATATAATTTTGGCATTGGTTGCTTATTTTGACATGGAATTGCACCATATGCATGTGAAAATGGCCTTTTTAAATGGTGACCTAAAGGAAGAGGTTTATATGAAACAACTAGAAGGATTCTCCTCTAGTAATGGTGAGGATTTGGATTGCAAGCTTAAAAGATCCATATATGGATTAAAACAAACATAATGGTATTTGAATTTCCATGATATTATCTCATTATTTAGTTTTGAAGAAAATATCATGGATCAATGTATATACCAAAAGATTAGTATGACTAAAATTTGTTTTCTTATATTATATATAGATGGCATATTACTTGTAAGCAATGATATGAGTTTGTTTTATGATGTGAAACAATTTATTTCTAAGAATTGGAAGATATGGGTGATAAGTCTTATGTTGTTGGCATTAAGATCCATCAAGATAGATGAAAATTTGTTATCTATCTCAAAAAACCTATATTAATAAAGTTTTAGAGAGATTTGGATGAAAAATTGTTCACCAAATGTAACTCCCATTATGAAAGTTGATAGGTTCAATTTGGACCAATGCTTGAAAATTGAATTTGAAAGGGAACAAATGAAAAAATATTTCATATGCTTTTGCATTCAAAGTCCTAATGTATGTTCAGGTTTGTACAAGACCTGACATTGTATTTGCTATTGGAATGTTAGGTAAATATCAGAGCGACCCAAGATTAGATAAATAGAAAGATGCAAAGAAAGTGTTGAGGCACCTTCAAGGGACCGAAAATCACATGCTTATATATAGAAACAAAAATGTAGAGGTAATAGGGTACTCAAATTAGATTTTTTTTAGTATGTTAATTCATAAAAATCAACATCAAATAATACCTTCATATTTGCCTATGGAGTCATATCTTGGATGAGTGACAACCAGTCTTTAACTGCTACTTCCACCTTAGAGGCCAAGTTTGTTTCTTGTTTTGTGGCTACATCAAATGATGTATGACTAAAGAGCTTCATATATAGGCTTAGACTCATGGATTCCGTTTCTAGGCCATTGAGAATGTATTATGACAATTCAAATGTTATTTTTCTGGCTATAAACATCAAAAGTGGTAGTCGGAGTAAACACACCGATATTAAGTTTTTATCCATTAGGGAAAGTGTTAAGGAAAAGAAAGTGTTCATTGAACACGTTAGCACTGAATTGATGATAATTGATCTTTTTACAAAGGCATGTCACCAATGAAGTTCAAGGATCAATGTTTTTAAAATGAGATTGGGTTCCACTATTTAATTTTCATTGTATAAACAATGTTGTTTTCATGAAACTCTTATAACATTTTCTCATATTATGGTGCACATTATTGAATTTTGAGAAAATTGATTATTTTTGACCTATAATATAAATAGGGTTTAGTTATTAAGTTTTTTTTTGAAAAATTAAAATGAATTAATAAGGAAAATATTTAGTACAACACTATCCTTTAACAAGGATAACAAAAGTCAACCAAAACGACAGCGTAACAAAAAGTATATGCTCCACGTGTGGCAACAATTGCAAGTGAAATCCTTTTGGAGTTTCCAAAATCGCATTCTTTGAATTACACTAAAACTACCCCCACTAAAGAGCCTCTAGCAATTTCCAAATTAGGGCTCGACATTTTGACGTTTCATCAACTCTTTCTCTAGACGATTAAGGAGGTAAGTGATTTTTGGTTTGATCTTCAATTCTTCTCTTCACGTTTAACCTTAATCTGGCTTCTTTGATTAGGTCTTCTCAATGGGTTTTCCATAGGTTCTAAGGTTTGGCTAATCTTCCATCATGTGAGTACTAACTTCAAGAACAAACATAAAGACCACACGGAGGAGAGATCCTGAAAGCTAAGCGCTTTCCCTTTAGATTCCTACAATTAATATGTGAGTGATTATACGAAAATAATTAAGTAATATGAACTGGGTGTTCTTAGAGATTCGTTAGAGTCTCCAAAAATTAACTAGTTTCTCACTGCATTTCTTCTCCATTTAATTTATAATCAATTGTTCTCTGATACTATTAGAGGTAATATTTGTGATTGCATGTATGCCTCTTTCCCTTTCTACAAACCTTCTATTATTTCTCTCCCTCCAAATCTCCTGAATGCATATTGTTATGGCAACCATGTACACTTCCTTGTCATGTTTGGAAGTATAGTTCAGTAGTATCTTATGGATTATATCATTTAGGTTTCTTTGATAGAAACTAAGAGAACATAGGGAGGAAATACGACACCGTACTCTGTTAGAGAAATTGCATTTAAAGAATAGGTGGTCTATGTCTTCTTCCTTTAGGTTGCAAAAGATGCATCTTTTAGAGGAGAAGAGGAATTTTAGTCTTATCATAGCGCTAAGTCTGTCCTTCATTGCTAACCAACTCAGGAAGCTAGCATTAGGCTTGAAAGTGTCACTCTAGATCAGCTTACACTAACCAATTCTTATGTTTATCCCATACTTAAGTTGTTTAGCTAGTCTATTTATGATGTTCGAAACAACTATCCCCTTCCATATATATATATCCTCTCCTCCATTGAGTCTATACTGTGGTATCGACAGAGATATAATCTCCTCTTAAGAAAGCTTCCAGTTTCCATGTACAACTAGTTCTTGGATTTTATCTTTTCTTTAGAATCTATCCAACATCACCCTAGCTAATGGATTGTGAATTAGTGCTCCTTGACCTATCCAATTATTATACCATAGCGAAATTCGATCCCCTGTCCCTATCCTATAAGTGATCTAGTTTTGAACATCCTCCCCTAATTTAATAATTTGGTTAAAGAACCATAAGAAACTGACTTTTAGTTTAATGGCCTATAGACTACCACCCTTTAAGATATATTTATGCACCCATTTAATCCATAATGATTCCTTTTCACTCAAAATTCTTCACAATCTTTTCAACAGTAAGCACTTGTTGCTTCTTCCAATTCACTCCAACCCCAGTCCTTCTAAAACTTTTGGTTGATATATGTGAGTCCAGCTAACCTTAGCAATTCCGCTTTCTCCTTTCCCCTTACTCCATAGAAAATGTTTCATTTTTTTCCACCATTTCAACCTAACCTCCTTTGTTTTTTTAATAAGGGGTAGATATTCTCTAAATTGTAGTCATCTCGATGAGATAGGGATGCCTAAATAAGTGATAGGAGGATCATGATTTCCCATTCCAGTTACAGTAGAAATATCTCTAGCAAGATGTGCAACATTCTTTGATAATATAGAAAAAACCTTTTTGAAGATTGATGCTCAGTCCCGATATCTCCTTGAATCTTTGTAAGGTATTTATTAGAACTATTAGTAAAGGGATATTAGCCTTACTATAACAGATTAGATCATCTATAAAACATAAACTAATTAGTGAGGAGATCTTGTATCTTAGCATAAGGGTAAGAACTTCCATGCAAATTAGAAATAGTTAGGGGAAAGGGTATCCCCTTGCTTAAGTCCCCTTTTTCCTTTAAAAATCTTAGTAGGATACCCATTGATCATAATCCCAAAAGAAATCATAAAGATACATTCTTTAATCCAATGAATAAATTTTTGGGGGAAACCCATAATACCCATATTCTGTGGTAAAAAACCCCAGTTGACATTATCAAAGGGTTTCTGGAGATCCACTTTTAATATGTTAATCTTAGGGGATTTTCTTCTAATGCATCCTTTTAGAAGTTCTTGTAATATTAGAATATTATCTCCAATATTCCGCTTGCTTAAGAAGGCTCCTTGGTTTTCATTAATGATGTAGTGTAGCACTAATTTCAATATATTTTCTAGGATTTTAGCAATAATCTTATAACAAAAATTAGTACATGAGATAGTCCTGAAGTCATTCCATGTATAAATGTTATGTGTTTTAGGAATCAAACACAAGGAGGCCTTATTAATCTCTTTTAGGAGTACTCCATTATTGAAGAATTTGTGCACTGCTTCTTCATCATCTTCCCTATTAAATTCCAAGTTTTCTAATAGAAGAACCTATTCAAGCCATCCGATCTTAGGGCTTTTGAGCCCTTCATTTTAAAAACCACTACTTCTATCTCTTGATTTGAGACCTGTCTAATTAAGAGATCCCCATGATCTTTAAGAATTTTTGTTGAAATCAACATCTTGAGATCTACAGTGATTGTGCAAGCATTTCCTTCAGTACCAAGGAGTTTTTGGAAGTGTGACAACAAATCTTGAGTAATTTCAGTTTGCTTATATAAGATCTCCTCTTATTCTGTTTTAATTAAAGTTATCCTATTCACATTTCTCCTTGCCTTAATAGTATTAAAGAAGAATCTTATGCATGTGTCTCCATCCTTCATCTAATTGACTATGGATCGCTATCTTAATAATGAGTAATGGTGATCTACAGCTTGCAAGTAGAGCTTCAGGGCCTCCTTCTCCCCCTTCACAATAAACTCATCAGTGGAGTTGTTAGCCAATGATTTCTATATAAGTGAGAGACGAGATCTAGCATCCTCTATCCCTTGGTTTGTGCTCCCACACCTTCTTTCTTTTAATCTCTTCAGTTCCTACTTTATCAGTTTAAGCTTTTGCATACAGATAAATTGTTTAGTACCTGTGACTTCTAATTCCAAACACTTGTTAATAGCTTCTTGGAATCCTTCCACAAAGGTCAGAAAGTTGTTAAACCTAGAAGGGTGTTTTAGAAAAACCTTTTTAAAGAGGTTGCCAACCTTGATCGGGGTGTGGTCCGAAAACCCTGGATCTAAAAACACAATTTTACTATTAGGAAAAGTTATTAACCACTCCATATTTACCAAGGCCCTATCTAGCTTCTTTCTAATCAACCACTTAGAACTCTGCTTATTGCTCCAAGTAAATTTGTATCCCTCATATTTTAAGTTAGAAACTTCCAAATCTTTTGGTCATTCAAACAAATCCGTATTGTAGTTGAGTAGGTTACAAAGTTGAAATTACCTCTTATGATCCATAGGCCATTAGTTGTTCCCTTTAGTCTTCTCAATACATTCCATAGGTCCCTTCTTTGAAATACAGTATTGTGTCCATAGACAAAGGTAGCCATCACTAAAGTGTGCTTAGTTTTGAATGTCATTTTTGTATGCATGAATTGCTCACCTACTTCCAAAACTTCCACCTCTATAAGATCCTCATTATAGAGTAGGATGATTCTTCCATAACTATAGAATTCATGATTAGACTTTATTTGCCATTAGCTTCTAAAATAATCTAATTTATTTAAAATTTTTAGTCTAATTTTAGTTTCTAAAATACAAAGAAATTTAGACTTCTCATGTTGGACAAACTCCTTCAAGGCATTAAACTTTGAAGGGTTGTTTATTCCTCTAACATTCCATACTAGAAAGGTTATGTAATGCTGGTTTTACCTTTTGAGCCTTTCCTATTGTTCCAAATGCTCTTTCTAGTTTGTATTTGTCCAAATATTTCCTCCTGATTTTCCACTTGGATTATGAATTTTGACTATTATGGCAGATTGGTGACTTTCTGCTGTTAAACTCCAGGGGAGTTTCCTTTCTATAATTCTCCTTTATCTGTATTAATGATAACCTATTCTTCCATTCCATCTAAACTATGTAGCCCTGACTTATTCACTATTGCCTTTAGTATTAACTATTGATTCTCTGTAATGTGTTCAGTTAGGTCACCCTTTGTCTTATAGGTCTACTTTCTATCTACTTGATTTACGTGTCCTGATCCTCTGGTATCCTTTTCTATGACTCAAGACCATCAATATCGAGTTTCCCATCATTTTTATTATCGTCAATCCCCATCAACTCTCTATAATCTCCCTTAACAAAAACTTTCTCTATTAGTTTCCATGTTTTGCTCTAAAGTTATAGGGAAGGTTTCAAATGGTAGTTTACCATAACTTTATCCTCCTTGAGGGAATTACCATAAACCAATCTCAAAATGGGGATATAATCATTCATCTCCTTTAAAATGTCCATACTCACATATATTCTAGCATAGCCAACCTGTTTCCTCAGTGTTGTATTCTCATCCATACATATTGGTTTTCCTAAGTAGCTAACTAACACGTTTAGCCCTTTGATGGCCCAATATTATAGTGGAATATTGCGGATGTTCAATTATAGTGGAATGTTATGAACTCTAATTTTTTCCAATTCCATACCGCGTTACCAGTTCTGAAGGAATAAAGGAAGCTATGAGATATGTCATGGTCCTTCCTCTATTACTATTAGAGCCTCTACTTTTGCACTAAATTTAATTATAATATTGTCATTTTTAGTTAACATTACCTCTTGAATGCCTCTTACTTTCCAGTTTCTTTGAACCCATGCTTGTATTATAGGAAAAGGTGGGCATTTATTAATGAAGAAACCTATGATTGTAGCTTCCTAAGATTTTGTACCCTTCTACAAGATGTCAAAACTTAGGGCCACCATCACCTTTTCGTCTATTTCAATTGGGGGCCTATAAAAGAGAGAGGATTTCGAGCTTTCCCCTACCACCTGCTTCCAAGTTTTCCTTTTCTCCCCAAAGTTCTGAATTTCATTTGCTATTTTGGCCAACTTGGGATGGTTTAGGGGTAAATCTAAAGGAGGAGCCTGCTGTCTTAAGTTGGGAGAAAAAACTGGGTTTGCAGGAGGTTTAAAGGAGGAGGATGAGGGG
This sequence comes from Erythroxylum reticulatum, assembly GCA_025504915.1. Lineage (NCBI taxonomy): Eukaryota > Viridiplantae > Streptophyta > Magnoliopsida > Malpighiales > Erythroxylaceae > Erythroxylum > Erythroxylum reticulatum. Next base: position 10,818,534 of record JANSVA010000006.1, read on the forward strand.
GAGTGGGGGTTAGGGATGTTTAGGGTTGGAATTGGAATAGCTTGATTTGGGATAGCTCGTGGCAAATCTAGAGGGGGTCTAGAAAAGGAAGAAGGTGAAAAAGTAAAGGATAAAGGGGGAAATTCAAGGAAATTGGGAAGGGTTAATGCAGTCATGTTAATTTGTTTAGGTAAGGTGGCATCAAAACATAAATTGTAGCAGAAAAGTTGGTATAAAAAACGGTAAGTATAAGGGGTGGGAAAAAAGGTTTGAGGAGGAAAAGACAGCAATGCCCCTAAACAAGAGAAGCAAGAAGGAGGATGGAGAAGGAGAATGGCGGGTTTGCAAAGGTTTAAGAGGAAGAGAGAATAAGCCAGAGGTGCCAGTCAGAAGAGCCTAAAAGTGAACAAATTGAGCTCTACATCCTGGCCAAGAATGTTTTTCCTAGTTAAACAAGTTCTATAGCCCTTGTTGTTCTCTAAGAGTTGAGGAATTTTCTATAAAGGAGCCTTTGGAGTCGAGCTCTATTATCGGAGATGTTTTTAGAATGATGCAGAATGAGAATGTTTTGGTTCCAAAATATCAAGATGAAGAAGAAGAAGATGAGGAGGAGGAGGAAGATAAGAGAGGGATTTCAAAAGTACAAGTTTCGAGACAGAAATACATATTTGTTTTGAAGGCTGAGCTACTAGATGCCATTGTCTTGAAGTTATTCAAGTACTCTTAAGATGATGTTGAATAGTTTCTTCTCCTTTCTCGGCCTTTTAGCTAAGATTAAGTGTAGTTATTAAGTAATGTTACAACATTCGATTTGATACAAAATGTAGTACATAGAAGATAATACTCGACTACTAGAGGATCTATTGCTATGATTCCTATACTATATTTAGATTAGGTTAAGACCTGATACCAAGTTAAATGTATGGAGAAAGTGGGAGAATATATGATATTTTCCATCTTTTGGATAACTTTAATACCCACAAATGGTCCAACATTCAGTAATTAGTGGATAATAATTTCCTGATTTTGTAGTAATTCCCTATGTGCTTAATGGGAGCATATTAGTATATTTTTTTACACTTACAGAGTTTTGGGTCCTTAAGCTTTTTTACCCTTCTAAACTACATAACCTTTACTTTAAGACCGAGAACTTAGAAAAACTTCAAAAAGGTAGAACATTTGAAACTTTCCAAGCTAGAATATCAACGACATAAGGTACATCGAGTTCTTCCATATTCATTTTGTTTATAATTATAACATATATTACTCTTGAATATTTTTTGAATTAGCTTATATGAATAACTTCCTCATATCATTGTCATTAAAAAGCTCATAGCAAAAAGATTCTTTGAAAAAAGAATCAAGGAACTTATCTAGCGGTCAGAGAATTAGAACGAATTTGCACGCGAGGCTCACCATAGTCTTTACATATAGAAATTTGCAAGGACAATTAGGTTCGAATAATCAATATCAATGAAGCTAGTAATTAAAGATTGACAATAAGATAATATAAGCTTCTAGAGTCATCAGTCAATTAAGATAGGCAAAGATAAAACCAAATATACACATATTGTTAAAATTCAAAATTGATGGATAGTTCTTGGTTCTTCTAAAGAAAAGACACAACAAAATGAATTGTGTTCTTAGTTGTGTGCTAGTTGCCAACATTTCCTTATTATAGCTATTTTGTAGCTATATTTTAGCTATCAAAGTTGGTGAGTAAACTGAATTTCGTGCCTATAAAAAGTCCCTAACATTTGTAATGTATGTATGAAAGAAAATATAGAAAAAACAGAGAGAGAGAAAAAGTTGAAGCTCATATAAAGTGTAACATAGATGTATTATCAATATATTGTTATTTGATTTAGAATTGTGAGTTTATTACGTTTCTAATAAATGGTATCAGATCCAGGTTCGTGACTGCATTTCAAGAATGTGAAACATGACCAATGTGATTTAGCCTCAATTTTCAAAATTAACAAAGAAAAATTATGGAAATTGGAGCCTCCAAATGAAGGTATTACTTGGATCACAAATTTTGTGGGAGATTGTTGAAGAGGGCTACACTGAGCCTGAAGATTCGACCACCGAAGCATCTTTATCAAATGCGTAGAAGACATCACTTAAGGAATCATGCAAAAGGGACAAGAAGGCCTTGTTTTTCATCTTTCAATGAGTTAATGAATTAATATTTGAAGAAAAAATCAAAGGATGTATGGGAAAATCTACATAAATCTCTTCAAAGAGTCGAAAAATCTAAAAAAGAACGACTCCAATCTCTTAGAGCTAAATTTGGAACATTAAAAATGCAAAGTTCCAAAAAGATTAGTCACTATGTTACTCATCTAAAAACGATGGCGAACAAGATGAAAAGAAATGGAAAAGCTCTTGATGATGTCAAGGTGCTGGAAAAACTCTTACATTCACTGACAAGAAATTTTGATTATGTGGCCCCTGGTATTAAAGAATCAAAGGATTTGTCACAAATCTCTTTTAATGAGCTTATGGACTCTCTTAAAGATTATGAGTAGAGAATGATCTAAAATGGAAATGTTGGTGATTTGAAACAAACTTTGCAAAGCACATTATCTATTAGTGGAAATCAAACTAGTAGCAGCTACGAATAAGGTAGAGGAAATCAAGGTAGCTATAAAGGTGTCTATAGAAGTAGACCTGATGGACAAATACATGGTGGATGAGGACATGGTAGGAATTCTTTTGAAAAAGGCCAAACAAATGAAGGCTATTAAATATACGGTCATGGCCGAGGATTCCAAAACCTAGGAAGAGGCAATTTTCAATAGTGAGGTAATAAATTACTAGAGCAATGTTATAACTGTAACAAGCGTGGCCATTTTAGTTACGAGTGCAGATTAGTCCCTAAAAGGGAGGAAACAAATAATTTTACAGCAACATAATATAAAGAAGCTAAATCGGCTATTTTCTTAACATAAGAAGGAAACGAAGAGTGCAAGAAAAAAGTTTGGTATCTTGACATCGATGTTAGTAACCACATATGTGGGCTAAAAGAGTTTTTTACAAATTTGGATGAGATCATCCATGGAGAAGTTACTTTCGATGAATCATCAAAAATTCTAGTTAAAGGTAAAGGTAAACTTATAATTACCTTAAAAAAAAGAGAGAACAGGTATATATCTATTATGTACCTGTGTTAAGAAACAATATTATCAGCCTTAGTCAGCTCTTAAAAAAGGGTCATGCATTTGAAGGATTGCTCTCTTGTCATCAATAAAGGTGGAGAATTAATTGCTAAAATTGATATGACAAAGAATTGTCTTTTCTTACTTGATATTCAATCAGAAATACTGAAGTGCAAGAAGTCTATCATTAAAGATGAATTATGGCTATGACATTTAAAGTTTGTTCATCGTGGTTTTAATGGCCTAAAATTGTTATCAAAAGTAAAGATGGTAAATGGAATTCAAGAAATTAATCAACATGATCAATTATGTGAAGCATGCATTAAAGGGAAACAACATAGACAAAGTTTTAAAGTTGGAAAATCATGGAGAGCCAAAAGACCGTTAGAGATTGTTCAGTCAGATATAGCTGGACCATTTAATATACCATCACTTGGTGGAAATAGCTATTATATTACCTTTATTGATGATTTTAGTAACAAAAAGTTATGTGTATATTTTTAAAGAAAAATTAGAAACCTTTGATAAATTTAAAGAGTTCAAAGTAATGGCAGAAAAATAAAGTGGGCAATATTTAAAGATACCTAGATCTGATAGAGAAGGCGAGTACATGTCAAAGTTATTTGAAACATTTTGCAAAGAGCATCAAATCGTTCATTAGTTGATAACTTTATATACACCACAACAAAATGACATCTTAGAAAGAAAGAATTGCACGATTCTTTATATGGCGATAAGCATGGTGAAGGGAAAGCTTTTACCGAGAACTTTCTGGGCTGAAGCCATTTTATATGTTGTTTAGTTCCTAAATTGGTGTCCAACAAAAGTGTAAAATTCAAAACATCAAATGAAGCATAGAATGGTAGCGAGTTAGCAATCAGATATCTTAAGATTTTGGGGTGCATTGTGTATGTGCATAATTCTGATCAAAAAAGGAAAGAAGTTAGATGACGAAGGTGAAAATTATATATTTATTGGTTATAAAAAGAGGAGTAAGGCATATAGATTGTTCAACCTTTTGACCAAGAAGGTGATCATTTCATAAGATGTCGAATTCGATGAGAAAGTTCATGGACCATATTTTATGATGATAATGATGATGATTTAATGCACAAGATGAACAAATTCCTCCATAGAGCCCTACTTTAATAACTCCTGAATCAACACCATTAACTTCATCACAAGCAATAGTAGTAGTGATTTAGGGGAAGAACCTATAAAAATGCAAAGTCTAAATGATATCTATGATGCCACAGAATAGGTATAGGGAACATTTGATTGCTTATTATTTTGTTTAATGGTAGAGTGTGATCCATTAACATACGAAGAGGCTATTAAAGATGAGAAGTGGGAAAAATTCATGAATGAAGAAATTATTGCGATCAATAGAAATAATACATGGGAGGTAACTAATCTTTCGAAAGTACATAAGGCAATAGGAGTTAAGTAGTTGTATAAGACAAAAACGAATCAAGAAGGAAAGGTTGAAAAATATAAGGCAAGATTAGTCACTAAGGGCTACAAGCAGAGAAAAGGAATTGAATATGAAGAATTGCTTACTCCAGTTCCAAGATTGAAACTATTAAACTTATCATAACACTTACAGCACAAAATAAAAGAAAGATTTATCATCTGGATGTGAAATCACTTTCTTAAATGGATATTTAGAAGAAGTCTACATTGAGCAACCAACAAGATGTATTAAAAAAGGATAGGAAAACAAAGTCTATCGTCAGAAGAAAGCATTGTATGGATTAGAGCAAGCTCTACGAGCTTGGAACATGAGAGTAGATGAGTGTTTCCAAAATAATGATTTTGCAAAAAAACAATATGAGTATGCCTTATACATGAAGAAAATCAAGATAGTAACATCATAATTGTGTGTTTATATATGGATGATATAAACTTCATGGGAAATGATCTGAGCATGTTCAATGATTTTAAGAAAGCTATGACTAAAGAATTCGAAATGACAGAATTTGGTGAAATGCCATACCTTCTTGGAATCCAGATAAAACAAATGGGAGATAGAATATTTATATCAAAGAAGAAGTATGTGGAACATATCTTGAACAAGTTTAAAATGAAAGATTGCAAGTCAATGACTATGTCAGCAGAAACAAGCATAAAATTGAGAATAAATTCAAATAGAGAGTTAGTAAACTCAATAGTACTCAAAAGTCTAGTTAAAAGTTTGAGATACTTTACTTTTATATACCCAAATATTATGTACATAGTTGAATTGGTCAATAAATATATAGAGAAGCCAAAGCAAGATCACTTCACTGCAGCAAAATGAATTTTAAGATATGTTAAAGATAGAATAAATCATGGTCTATTTTGTACACATTCTTAAGATTTAAAGTTGATTGGTTATTTAGATAGTGAGTATTGTGGAGATTTAGATGATCGGAAGAGCACCTTTGAATACACTTTTCACATTGGATCAGCAATATTTTTGTGTTCATTAAAAAAAGCAACAAATAGTTGCTCTCTTGATGGGTGAAGTTGAGTATATCACTGTAGTAGCATATACATATCAAGCAATATAGTTGAGAAATATTTTGAGCGAGTTATATCTCCCACAAGAAGGTTCGATTATAATATACATGACAATAAATCTGCTATATCACTTATGAAAAATCCAATGTCACATAGCCGAAACAAACACATAGACATGAAATATCATTTTATACGAGAGTAAGGGAAAGACAAAACAGTAGATTAACTGAAGATTCTCCTGTAGCATCATGAACCATTTAGAGAGCACAGTTCTTGAAGACTCACTGCCTTCGCTGCCCTCACCACCAACATGACTGTCATGGTATTGAACTTCATCTTCTTCCTCATCTTCATCGTCTTCTGTACTTATATCAGCTTGAGGAAAGGAACCGAGACATTGGAAATTGAATCTGATGCTTCTTAAGCATGTCAAGAACTGCATTGTCATCTCCCTCTTTAATCCTGACGACTCCATCCAAGTTGACTTCTTCTTATGTTTCATTGCAGAACTGAAGATTAACTTGCAAATATTTTTACAACGCCTTTAAAGACTGATGTATTTCACAAACTCAAGGAAAAGCTTGGCATGCAAAATCGGGTTTGAGGGGGAGTGTAAGAAGTCAAACCTAATGGACACTTCTTGATTCTTCTAGAGAAAATACACGACAAAATGAATTGTATTCTTAGCTTTGTGCTTGCTGTCAACGTTTCCTTATTGTAACTGTTTGTTAGCTGTCAAAGTCGTGAGTAAACTGACTTTCATGCCTGTAAAAAGCCCCTAGTATTTGTATATATGTGAGAAAACAAAGAAAAAAAAAGAGAGAGAGAGAGACAGAGCTGACGCTCATATAGCTAGAGTGTAACGTAGATTTATTATCAATATATTGTTGTTTGATTTAGAATTGTGAGTCTACTACGATTCCAGCACATTTATGGGCACTAAAATCCTTTTCAGGGAAAGGAAAGAAAAGCTGTACAGATGTAATACAACTCAAAGCTTAACAAGAATAAACGAGGGAAACGTAAACCTGTAACTGTCACGCGCAAAAACTCTGAAAGAAAAATATTGTTTGAAGGAAATTAATCGACAGGAGAAGAATAGTTGCAATTAATGGAAGAAAATATTTTGAAATTTCAGTTGGAAATGGAAGCATCACCAATTTATCATCTCTTCAAGCTTCTACTCCTCGATAACGGATCTCTTATGCCGCCAACGACCCATGTTTCTTTTGCTATATCAGTTGAGATCTTGTAGAAATCGGTGTCATATTTCATCACGATCAAGCTTGCCTTTTTAGCATTTCTTTTCTCTTCTTCCATCAAAGTCTGTAGATTCTTCCCCTTTTTGTCTTGTTTATTCATATCTGCTTCTTTATGTTCACGTTCCTGATTATCATCTTCTTTTTCTCTCTGTTCTAGCCAGTTCTTTGCTGGAGCAGACCTACATCGCATGAGTAATAACGCATTCGGAGGAGGAACAGAAGCTGCAGTGAGTGACTGATCTTCACAGCAAAAAGTGTCTTTCTTTCCTCTTTCTTCTTTGCAAAAGCTTCTGTTTTGATTGTCCTGTAGCATCATGAACCATTTAGAGAACACAGTTCGTGAAGACTCACTGCCTTCGCCGCCCTCACCACAAACATGACTGTTATGGTATTGAACTTCATCTTCTTCCTCATCTTCATCGTCTTCTGTACTTATATCAGCTTGAGGAAAGGACCCGAGACATCGGAAATCGAATCTGATGCTTCTTAAGCATGTTAAGAACTGCATTATCTCCCTCTTTAATCCTAATGACTCCATCCAAGTTGACTTCTTCTTATGTTTCCCGTTGTGAATTTGTTCAATTTCTTCCATCACTGATTGCCAGCTCTTGCATGCACTTTTATTATGCCTCACCTTGATCTGACCTGCACAAGTGACCTTTGGTGAGGTTGGTTCTGATGAGATCTCCGAGCCCATTGGTTTTGTTTTGGCCCATAATAGAGGGTTGGCTTGCCCTGCACCACTTCTAGGGCTGGATTTCCTCAACTGGTGACGGTCGTGGTGGTGGTGTTGCTGTTGCTTATGATGGCTGTGATGGCGCTTGTTGGGCTCCGGTGGTCTTGCAGAACTGCAAATTGGCTTTGGCATTAACGTCAAGTGAGCTCTAGAAGGGAAACAGACTAGTAGATCAGCTGAAGGAGGTCCTTTGTTTTCTCTTCCTTTCATGTTGATTTGTTTCTTACCTGTCCTGCAACCCACTCACTTTCTTCTTTGTCAGTTGGCTGGATACCTCTTTAGATCTCGACGTTGCTAAGCTGAACTTGTATTCTTTCAGGGATTAGATGTGTGTGCGAAGATTGGATATGCTTTAAAAGAAAGGGGAACGGGACCTGACAGCTTTCATTTGCTTTCTTGGAGCCTTTTTCCTTTTACTAGTGTGCTGTTTGTTCCTCTTTAATATATGTTTCTCGCACTCCTTTTTGCTGCCTTCTTAAATGGGGTCACAAGTGAGCTTCTTCCTGGAGCCTTTATTCGTTTCTAATGGTTTGGCAAGCACATCAAAAAATGATTCAATAAAAGGAAGATGAGCAGGAAAGTTGAAACCCACGAGCATTGTTTCATGGTCCAATCATGCGCTCAACTTTGAGACCCTTGCCAGTTATATATATCATTCACCCTTCCTCAACTACTACTATCAAACCCTGCCTCTTGCCGTGCTTTTTAGGACTGCCATTTAATGCTAATCCCTGAACTTCTTGTTTATTGTACTAATTAAATCAGAGGTTGGTTGGAAACTAATGGTGATTTTTGATGCAAAAGAATAATCTTCTAATATATCTAGAACAATGTGAAAGGAAAGCGCACCGAAAGTTCTGAAGAGTGATATTGAAATTGCATTATGTAAAGTGATTATATATGCAATGATGAATGGATTGCTATGTACTCGATAACATGGAAGGTTGGCCCCCGCCAACCACGACATCTAGCGTTAGGATTAGTTTTCTTTTCCTTTTGGTAAGGACCGTCCAGTTAGAGATTGTCATTTAAATCCAAGTGCTAGTTTGACTGCTTGCTTTGCTCATGAGAAATATTAGATTTTATGCTTCTTGTCCAACAAAAAACCGTAGAGAAGCAAACAACTAAGTTTTTATGTATAGTTATATAACTCAGATACCTGCATAAAAAAAACAAATTACAGTAGCTTATAAAATTTGTCATTGATAGTTACTATTGTTACTAAGAGTTAAATAGCGATGATCTGAACTTTAAGACTTGACACTCCTTAAACCTATATTAAGTCTCTTTGATTGAATATTTAGTTGAAAACTATTTTACGAGACTTCAGAAGTACGGGGTAGAGCCGTAGAGGATGAGCGAAAATGATACGCTGAGCCTGAGAGACAAAGTATCAATAAGTGAACCGTCTCTCTTCAGGCTCAGAGAATAAAAGACAAAAAAAAACTTGTTAGTTCATTAGCATTTTAACTTTCGTGTCAAACTTTATGAAAAAGTTCACAAAGCATGGTTGAGCGTGGTAAGTGTAAGACTTAAGCAAGTACTCACTATAGAAAATTATGTAGAATTCTCTCATTAAGTCAGTAGTAGAACAATCATCATATGTTGATATAGTATAAAATACTTAAACGATTGGCTTAGTGCAAGTGGGAGATTGTTAGTTTATGCCTTATAGCCAATCGCTTTGGTTGTAGTTTAGTGACAAATTATTTAAAAGGCATTCTTTATCTTGTACATGTTTAGATGTATA